>CM040241.1:32996493-33429733 GCA_022545495.1 Chrysanthemum lavandulifolium | reverse complement strand
ATCAAAGTTATGTATTGCATTGTTCTTTTTAAAATGCCTCTTGTTGTTTGTGGAAATTGAATGTCATTCCCTTATGGTATATGAATTACTAATTTGATGTTCTCAAGTTTTTCAATCCATAAAAAATGGGGAAGAAAATTAATGAAACAAATTATTTGTTTCTAGAACAGGAAGGAAAAATAGTACCAAGTAACATGTTGTAATTATTTTGTGTTCTTAACTTATTAAGTGTAGTCAATGTTCTTGGATAATACATACTGTATTAATAATTGAACACTAAATCTTTACACCTTTTTCCTCCATAAAAAAGAAAAACTCAAGGACAATAATTTCATGGTTTCTTTGGTCTAAGACCATAGCTTTAACACTTAACACCTCACAAGACTTGGTAAGTCAAGTTATTCAAGTTAGTCTCTTCATCGCCTTATCACCGCAGTCCGCAAACTGACTACAATGCGATACATAAGTATAAACGGGCGACGGATAAATCTATATGATCACCAACATTATATTTATGAAAAAAGCACACAAATAAATAGTGTGCTTGTTTTTCTTGTTATAAGATTGTGTTTGCAAAGTCACAAGACAATGCAAACTTACATTTAGGCAGATTATAGAAAGTTGGGTTACCATAGATACATAACATTAGTCAACTGCAGCCTCAACCATCATAGATGTTCAAAATTAGTTATTTTGAACACACAAAAAGTCAAAACCCTCATACTAACTCCAGAATGGAACTAAGTGGGGACCGGAAGGGCTGTGACCCGTCCAAAATTTTAGCCACAAGTACATTTTTAACTTTCACAATTTTGTAGGCATTATTAGTACGAATACGTTATAGTTTGGCCTTCCAATAAAACTTGTCAAGTTCCGGTCTCAGTTTACTTCCTCTTTAATAGACATGCATATAAAAAAAATCCAAGTATCTATAATACTACTAAAAGAAAGTAATTCCATATTTACTCAAATAACTAAAAGTTTCATACTTTCTTTTCTATTAGATTTTCCAAGACCCTCTTCCAACCTTTAACAAAGATGCATATAATAACTCGTTCCACGTGTCGGGTACACCAGGCAAGCACCAATGGCTACAGTCTTGGGACCGTTCAGCCGCAATTTGTTCTTCAACAGTCTTGTATTCCATCCTATAAATTGATGGATGACCGTCTTTTCTATAATCTGTAAGCCTACTAATGTTCAGATATACAACGGGAGTTTTCATCTCTCGGAGCACATTGTCAAAAGCCCTCATCTTTGAAGGGTACTTTTTAAAGTGACTTGTGTTGAAAATTGGCTCGGTTTCTTTATGACATTGCCCTCCAGAGTTCCATTGCCCTCCTCTGTAATAGTTTCAAGTATACATTAAAGCGCTGGAGACGATAAAATGGAGAAGATAACATAGAGTGATAGACAGACGCCCTAAACATAATATTAGATAAATAGACACCCTTAAACAAAGACTATAAATATCATTTCCTTGATTGATAATGGGAAACGTGAACTTTAACTTTGAACCAAACTCCAATCTTAATCAAAGTTTTGTGATGTAAACCGCCAACCTTGGAGACATACTTTCTCGTAAGACTTTTGAAGTCAAACCAAGTACTTTCTAGGTAGATGATGTCATGGATATTGGCACACAATTAACACGTGTTGTTCCAATTGTAATGGTTGATGTTTAATATAGTTGTAAAGTTTTTCGCACAAAGTACTAAATTTCATCTATATTTTGAGGTTGAACGAAAAATTATAAAGTACATAACTCTGTAAGATGTGAAAAAAAAAAAAAAAAAAAAACAGACGTAAACTTACTTGAAATGAGTGACAGAGTAGCCTCTGAAGATAACCTGCGTTTTATTGATGTCAATGTTATTATCTACCCATCGGGCCCACGAGAAAGTGCTCTTTGTATGCATCAAGAACCTTAAGCCTCGGGTACACATGGTTGCCTTCCTGATAATAATCTTCTGTATATTCAAGAAAACGGAACTCGTGTTAAAAGGGTTCACATAGGGCTAAAGAGTTAACTGACCAAGACTCCCTAAATCGCCTAGTTCAGAAAGTTACATTTTTTTAATAATTACTACAGTATTATTTTTGAGCAAAAGAAAATAAAAATAAAAAGGATATTAGTAATCTAATTATTGTAATCATAATCTAACTTTTGCCAGGTTGTCAACCTGGCCCGTACCAACAAGTACCTGTTTTGACCCATTAGTCCATTACCCAACCCGCTCATTTTGCTACTATATTCTTACAGAAAGATATAGTTCTCACCCTCGAGACGTTTTCTCATGGGTCCACCAATGTCCCGTGTTGAAGACCAAAACATCAGCATCATGGTACATTGAAGTTGTTCGGTCCATCAAGTCCAACCTTAGTGTGTCAATAGAACCATTTTTACCTTTGAAAGATGTTTCTCTCACAAGAAACGGAGAACCCACGAAATCGACCGCATAATTGTAGTCCTATACATAAAAAATCGTTGGAACAACTTACTAGACAATCCAGAACTGAATAAGATTTTACAAACAATATGAAATAAAGACGTTATGTAATCGTTGTTTCGACATTTTTGAATACCAATTTATGTGTCAACAATGAATATTTTACATACATATAAACGATGTTTCATGCTTAAAAGGGCCTAATATTTAGTTTACAGCAAAGGGTCTCCCAATTATATGGGACGGCCCTGGTAATTAGCTGTAATAGGTTGTAAAAAGCTGCATTTTGATTACAATCCACTGTTATCTAGTTTTCCAATGAACACATCCATGTGAATCTGTTAAATTGTTGTAAATTTAACAACTGTGGAAACTAACCTCAAATCTGAAAGCATAAAATCCCTTTTCTTGAACTCGTGTCTTCCGGAAATTTCATAAACCCGCTTTTGTCTGGGACCGACGTCAAGTATGCAAACTAATGACTCCCACATGTTCCGTTTAAGGAGTCCCCTATAAAACCAACTTCTTCCCTCTAAGCCTTTCAAGAAAATCCGTTGTATCAAGCTGAAACTCACATAATAAAATATGTGAAAATCAAGGTTAAGCCTTATCATGTGATTCATGTCTATGTATATGTGTTTATAACCAACTTATGAAAAGAAAGAAGCTATCTCATAATCCATACACGGAGTATATAATATATTATACATGGTTAAGCTCAAAACATTTCCAAAGTGGCCTGGTGGTAAGGTGCCCCCAAAGTCTTTGAAGAGACTATGGTTCAAACCTTGTTGGGTGAACATCTTGGGATGGTCAGGGAAATGGAAATGTCTGAAAACGGACATGGAAATAACCGCTTAGGCCGCGTATATCAAAGCCAAAAGGCTCGACTTCCCAGGTAACTTGAACATGCTTAAGCTTATGTCTTATACTTTCAATTAGTGCACCTACACTAGTCTAAAGTTTATATCATCACAAAGAAGAAACTAGTTGCTGCACCTATTCTCCTACAGATACACTATCATTCTCAATGGTATGAGACGAAGTTTTGCTTTGGATTTTCAGTTGATAGATAATTTAGGGGCTGTTTGATAAAACTGTACAATTTAGCGCTGAATAAATCAAAAGTGATGAACAATTCAAGGCACTGAATGAAAATGTTTCTAAGTGTTATGATAAATTTTTGAATATCAACTCTGAATAAACAAAATTACCATATAAACCTCCATTGCAATTTAATGAAATATGTTACTTGATAATGTTAATCTATAAAACTTATAGTATAAAAAGTGAATGTAACTAAAAAAAACCATATAAGTTACTTAAGATTTTCATAAATATCATCATATGTTTTAACAACTAGGTAACTTCATATCAATGGACCAACTAATATATATATGGCCAAACCCAATCCAACATGATTTTAATAACTAAAAGTGTACCAATATTTTTAAATTATATATAAGTGAAAGTACAAAGTATAATAATAATATATTGTTTTACAAAGTGAATGACACAGTGGGAGAGTGGGAAGGTGACAAAAGGGTATTCCTTTTGTGGATACATGGACCACTGAATGGTTTAGGAGCCTTGATGATTCATTTTGTAGTACACAGTGCTGAATTATTTCATTAAGCACTAATCAAACATAGCCTTAGTCATTTTGATGCGTATAGAGTGTAAAATCCCGCATCCCTTTGCATCTGTGGCGCTGTTGTGGAACTAAGCATAAATCTACAAAGGGACTGATGTATGAAGTGACTAATATAATGACCTTTTGTCACAAAAATAATAGTTCTAACGATCACCACTTTGTGTCTCATGCTATAGGTGACTTTAGAATGCTGTCCTGGTGGAGGTATACTAACTTGCTAACTAATAGCTCGATGGTGAATTCCTTAGACAAGTCATGTTTTGACTTTTGAGAGTCAATCCTAGTATCCTACTGCTTCTAGAACTCAATATCATACACTATTCTACTCTAGTAAGACTGCTTTTTGTGTGTTTTATATATTTTGATAAAAGTTGTCAATTGAAAGAAAATTTCTCATATCCATCTTGACTTTGAAATTTTAATAAATTAACCACTTAGAATCAAATATCGAGCTCATGCTAAAAAATTAAGGGGTACTCTTGTTTGGCAATTCAATTAAGTAATGACTTTTGAGTCACAAATACCAAAGAAATCAGAGTGGCGATAGCATATGTGGTTATCCACCAAAATTAGTAGTTAACAAAGGTGTTTAAAACAACAACAACAACAACAACCCACCCAATCTTCGCCGGGCAGGGTATGGGTTTTACAAAGCGCTTAAAAACATAAGTAAAAATCATAAAGTTAATAATCTCTTTTTTTTTGGATAAGCAAAGCTTTATTAAGGCTCACCAAATAAGCAAAACTAAAAGGAATACGACAGCAGAAGAGTCATTGGCCATAAAGCTAATTATTTCTACTCATGTCTAGTCATAATTAAAGAAACATGAACTACATCATAATCAAATTAACTTTAGAACAACTACTTATATTCAATTAATGTCTAAATTTTCCATATGGTTACAGAAAGTCAACCTAAGCAGCATCATATAAACATAGCAGTATATATTAAACTAGTGACTATATAAGTATATATGCATAGTCAAGTAAAGAACGAATTGAATACTTCAATCCAACCTACACAGACAGATATACATTAATCAAATAAGATAATTCTTAACGCAAATTAAAATAATTTATCATTATACCTTGGAATGTCACATCCATATGGCTGCCATTTCCATTTCACATATCCATCATCTGGCCTCTTATTAAGATGACAATCAAAATCCCGATCAATATAAGGACACGAACCAGCCGGATAATACGGTTTCGTATCATCCCTAACCCATCTACCATAAAAAATATCACATTCCTTATAAGAACTACTGAAATTTCCCAACATCAAACCCGCATTGGCATCGCTCACATTAGCATCTTTGCCACCTATTAACACCTTTCCATCCAATGAATCATCACTAATCGCACCAAAGCTATTATTTTTCACATCATTTGTAACATTACTCAAAAGGGTACTCTCCGAATTATCCGATTTCACAGAATTTGAACCAAAGCTTACGTTTTTCACATTTTTAGTAACATTACTCAAACGGGTACCCTCAAAACCACTCTTTGTATCATAAACACCATTAAAGCTACCATTTTTCACATCATTAGTAACATTGCTCAAAAGGGTACCCTCAAAATCACTCTTTTTACCATAAACACCATTAAAGCCACCATTTTTCACATCATTAGTACCATTACTCAAAAGGGTACCCTCAAAATCACTCTTTTTCTCAGAAACACCATTAAAGCTACCATTTTTAGCATCATTAGTAAAATTACCAAAATGGGCATCCCCTAAATCACCTAATTTACCATTAGAACCAGAATTTACAGTAGGATTTCTACTAAAAGATAACCAAGAAATCAAAGCAGTACTATTACTACTACTATTATCAACACTAAACCCTTGAAAAACAAAGCTACTTGATATTGGATTCTTGAAAGAAACATTAAAAAACACAACACATAAGAAGATAAAAAATGACACTAGGCCTAAACTAAACCCTGAAAAAAATTTCTTTTTTGGGAATGTGAAAAATGGGAAGTGATCTGAGATTGGTATAAGTTTCTTTAAGTTCATTATTCTATGGATTTGATAAAACCTTAAAAGCTAGATCATGTTACACACAATGAAGGTGTTTGTGTGTGCTTGCTAGAAAACAAAAACAAAAGAAGTTACTAGATTAAAAGGGTACTATGAGAAAACATAGATTTAGTTTGAGTTTGAGTGTGAAAGTGTTTGGTTTGAAGACAAGATAAGACAGGCTGTACTTTGCAGTGAAGATGCAGAAACTGAACCACGCGGAACCGGGGGTGGGGGGTAGAAAATTACTATACTACCCTTTTTCATAAAGTGTGTTTAGTAAAATTAGTAGTAATCCTTGACATTTAAACAATATGTCAAATGTTCAAACTTGCTAGATGTTTACATTGAAGATGGTTATAGAAGGGCTGGAAACGGTTTCAGATTAACTGATAAGTCGCTGTGCATTTAAGTCAAAAGACTGCTTTTCCTCAAATAAACTTGAATATGTAAACGACATCCATTTACCCGCTTAAAGATAGTTATAACATAATTTTAGCGAAAGTAGTACCACCATCCATAAGTCTAGCAATAATTACAACTAGTGATTAATTGTTAGCATTGGAAAATTGAGCTGAATAATTTCATTACTATGCTTGCGTGTTATCATGCTCAAACTAAATATCAAAATCATTAATAGCTTCATTTTTTTTTAATTATTATTTTTTTTAAGTTGGAAAAAAAATTAAACAAAAGAAAATTGACCGCTAAACCTGCTCTAGACTTGTTAAGTAATTGTTCATACTTGAATCTTTCTCAAATAACATCTATAATATTTGGATGATTCAATTATATTTATTTTCTCTAAAGATTTACCTAACTAACTTATAACATACTTTAAAGAGCACGGTGCGGAGGACCCGCCATTCGCCATCCAATTCAACCAATGGAGTCGCCTATATGTGCACCGGCGATGGCGCCATCAATCAAGACTCGCTCGTTTTGCATTGTTGCAATACGTGGTGGTCAGCTGTTGAATTTGCCTTTTTTAGTGTGTGAGTATTTTTGATGAGGTTTTTGTATGACTTACATGCACCAATAAATGTTATTGACTTTTTCTTAAAAAGTGTGTTTTAGTTATTCGAATATTATTAGAGAACTGATGAGGTGACGATAAAATGACACACTAGTAGCTCTCTTATAGCATGCCATAGACTTTGCAAGTAGAATCACAATTATCACAAAAGAGGGGTAATTGTGTCAACTTACATACGGTAGCTTGAAACTGATCATAGGAAACTATTGTATGACCGACGCTATATTAGATCAAAAAGGACAAGTGTTAAATAAACAATAATCTTATAGCTTTTTTAATTGAAATGCAAATATGAGTTGTACGCAGTTGCTAAGCACCACATGCTTGTATGTAGGGTTGGCATAAAACCGATCCAATCCTGACCTGATTAAGGTAGAGATGAAGACAGTCGGCCCCTGCATCAATAGTCCGATTTTTCTCGAAGATAAATTAATGGTGCCCTGTACCGTGATCGAACGGATTGAGATATCGGAATTCTGCATTCTGCACGGAATTTCCGATTTGGTGCACGTCCCCTCAATTAGCCATGGTCCGATTTTTTTTCACCTTCTTTCGTAATCCCATGCACTGCATCAGTATCTCAAGAATCGGCACTGCTTTGATGATCCGGTTCGGTTCCTTCGGATTTGATTCGAAATACTCATCCCTAGATTAAGAGGTTGTTTGATAGCATCTTAATTGAATTGGTCAAGACTTATTAACTAGTCGATCAGTAGATGAACATGTTTGATAGGTGAAAAGATAATTCTCGAGTTGTTCATTTGACTCGAGTGGCTATCACTAAAAGTTTAGTTTCTTATTCAAGAGTTTCATCAATCTACCTTAAATAATATATCTATGACATAACGTCATTTTTTTATTCTTTCTTTTAACTCACATGATGGTTTTATTTAATCACTCCTCTTCACAAATATTTTAGTTTCTGGTCTCCAAGAATATTTATAGGATAGTCTAAATACACCAATATCATTATACTAATCATTAACTACTAATCATTAATTTTCTTTTTATGTTTTTCTTTTTAGTTATCATTATATTAATCATTGACTTTTATTTTTTCTTTTTCTTTTAGCCACTATTAGTTAATTATTATTCACATTTATAATTTTCATTTCATTTCTTTTGTTTATTTATTTATTTTATAGCTATTCTTAGAGTTTAAATTCTACTAGTATATAGTAATACCAAATCGACCGGATGGACGCCACCGATCTTGAGAGAGACCGAGAGCGACAACGATTAGATCGAAATCGCTAATTTACATCACGTAGGACATCTTGTAAATCATTATATAAGTTTTGCAACAATTTCTTTTTGTTGCATTTATTTTAATTTTCTTTATGTTAATATTAGTTTAAAATCAAATCTTTCAAGACTTCAATATTTTACTTGCTTTTTCAATTAAAATGCACAAAATTTTAAAAAAATATATTTTATACATTATAGCACGGTGAGTAAAACAATTAGCAAAGATATAGGAAGTCATACATAAATTTACATATACATTTGTGATTTGTATTTCTTTTGAAACCTTAAAGTTACTTATTAAGACGTGTATAGCGAGAGTTGGACGTGAAGCTAAAATTTTAGAAATATGTTTTGTGGTGGATTGAATTAATTACATTTAATAGTGGTGTTAATTAAATTCGGAGCACAATTATCAAAGTTTAAATTCTACTAGTAGTTAGTTTTTTTTTTTGAAAGTTAACTATTATACACACAAGCCCAAACCAACGCCAACTAGCGAAGGGGCAACAAAGGCACAACACAATTAAAACAACTCGAACTTACACCACTTATCCCAACTTAGACTAGAATTCCCCCCTCGGTTCTTATAACACAAGAAACCAAACCCCATAATGTCAAGGATAATACGATTTACAACAATGGAGCCGTTATCAAACTTCTTCAAGTTCCTAACTTTCCAAATGGACCAACAAGTAATGAAAATAATCCCTTTAATGACTTTCCTTCTTCTTGTCTTGGACACCCCATCCTGTATGTCAAACATATCTAGAACAGAGAACATGTACAAGTGGAGGAGACTTGATCCATCGACCAATTTTATACCAAATTTCCGTGGCCACTTCACACGATGCTCACAAGACCTCCTCCCCGACCACACAGACGCACGCTGGATCCAAAGAAGCAATTTCTAACTCTAAGAGCCATACATGTGGGAATACGATCCATCCCTAATCTCCACATGAAAATATTACATTTTTTCGGGATCCATTTCGACCATTTGAACACAAAACCGTTCATCGTAGTCATAGTGGCTTGAAGAAACTCTTTCACCCCTTTAACACTAAAGGGTCTTTGGTTCCTTCCTTTCCACTCCCACTTATCAAAGACATTCCTTTAACCGATTCCTTCACTCTCGAATTAAAGACTCATTTCAGCCTTCTTCAAGAAGCAATTGGCGAACGTTGTTGAGAACAAAACGCCATTAATACCGCAGTAATCTATCGCGAACCCCGCACTTCTTGTCTATCTCCTTTTGAACAAACCCGAGAACCTATCCTTGAGAGCCACGTTGTTAACCCAAGGATCCAGCCAAAATCGAATATCCCTACCGTTACCACAGTTACCTTTGAGCATCTGGTTCAGACTTAAATCCCCCACCTTCATCCTATTAATCGCCTTAGCAATATTACCCCAAAAACTAGCGTATGCTTGGCGAAAAGGGATGTGAGACCAGCACCTCTTAGTGTCGTGCACTGAATCAATTGCCCTTCTCCAAAGATTACTTGTTTCATTCCTGTATCTCCAAAGCCACTTCGCAATAAGGGATTCGTTGGTCTCTTTCAATTTCGACAATCCAAGGCCTCCATCTCGAATAGGAGAAGAAACTTTGTCCCATGCCACCCAATGTATCTTTGACTTCTCGCTATCCCCACCCCATAAAAAGCGTCTAATAATACCTTCCAAAGTGTTGATCACTTTAGCCGGAGTAATGAAAAGAGAAAAATAGTATGTTGGAAGACTTTCCATAACCGACTTGATGAGAGTTGTCCTCCCCCCGATAGAAAGACTAGATGCCTTCCAATTAGAGAGCCTTTTCTTAAAAATGTTAATCAAAAAATTCCAGCTATTGATTCGGTTCATATTACCCCCGATCCTTATACCCAAATAATCACATGGAAAGACCCCTGCTTTACAATTCATCAGGTCCGCAACCCTTTTAACTTCTATATCATCTACCCCAATGCCCATTATGTGCGACTTACCTATGTTGATTCTTAATCCCGAACTCAAATGAAAACACCTTAGGATCCTAATCACATTCACCAAGTTACCTTCCGACCATTCTCCCATGAAAGAGCAATCATCCGCAGACAAGAATGAGAAATAATCACCCATTATTCGGAATTTGAAGCCTTCATAACATCCATCGATTGGGCTTTCCTCATGATGTCGGAAAGCCCTTCCATCACTATCAAGAATAAAAAGGGATAGGGATCACCTGAAGCATACCTTTCGCATTGGAACTCGAATGTGGGACCCATTCACCAACACACCGACCTAGCTGAGGACAAAATACCCATGATCCATTTGCACCACCGATCCTTGAACCCCATTTGCAACATAATGGACACCAGGAAATCCCAATTGACATTATCGTAAGCTTTGTTTAAATCGACTTTAAAGACAAACGCCTTACTCTTACATTTCTTCACCCATGAGATCATTTCATTAATAACTAACGGCCCATCTAAAATCAGTCTGTCTTTCATGAATGCCGACTGATTAACAGAAATCACTTTATCCAGGACCCTTTTAAGTCTATTGGTGATCACCTTAGAAATTACTTTATTGATAATTCCGACAAGGGTGATCGGACGATATTCGTTTAAGTTTCCAGGGTCCTTAACCTTGAGAATCAAGGATATAAAAGCCGAGCTGCAGCCTCTACTAATTTTACCTTCCTCATGAAACCTCAACAAAATATCGAAAAAATCTTTTTCCAATAAGTTTCAATACCTTTTTATGAATTTGAACGTAAAGCCGTCAGGGCCTGGGGCTTTCTCATCTCCGCAATCAAAGACAACATCTTTAATCTCCTCATTCGTGAACTTTGATTCTAGATCGTTAGCTTCCACCTCTGTCAATCTCGAGTTCAGATCACACTATCTCAGGTTTTCTTATCGCACTTTCTTTAAATTTGGATCTGAAGAACTCGAACACGATATTTTTAATCTTCTTTGGGTTATTAACCCATTCATCCTTCACCGTCAGCCCTTGAATGGAGTTGGAGACTTTTCTGTTATTGATAAGGCCATGAAAAAATCGAGTATTCTCGTCACCATCCACATTCCATTTACACATCGCCTTTTGTTTCAAATCTTTGGCTTTGCTCTCTTCAATTTCTAGGATTCTTTTTTTGCATTCCAGCCGAGTCCATGAATCCAGCTCATTCAGCTCATACTCCTCCATATTTGCCTCAACTTCCCCAAGCTCTTTTTTACATAAATCAAGTTCCTCAACCTCCTTAATATTCTTCTCGTCTCTCCACCTCTTAAAGCTACTTCTTAAACTTTTGAATTTCTCCAAGAGCTTGATATCCGGGGGTCCCGAGAAAGAGAACTTATCGAGAGTATCCTTAACCACACCATTGCAATCTGGGTGATCAAGCAAGGAGTTATAGAAACGGAACGAAATAGGGCCAAAGTTGCTATCCATAATAGACCAAAGGATCGGGTTATGATCCGAATAAAGTCTAAGAAGAGCCTTGAAGATCGCCTTTGGCCATAAATCCAACACCTCTCTACAAACCAACAATCTATCGATTTTACTAAGCTTCTTTCCTTTCTCATCTTCTTTTAAATAAGTGAATCTACTACCTTTCATCTCATATTCAAAAAGATCTGCCTTTTCAATAAACAAGTTGAATTCCTTGGCATTATTTGATTTGAATTTAGACCCTTTTCTTTCCTCCTTAATTCTGACCGAATTGAAGTCCCCCATAAGAATCCACCATCCTTGTTCTTTGTGTTATCCGTCCCCCCAAAGTCAACATTTTTATGTTCTCCTTTTTGATCTTCTGAGAACTGATAGCTATTATTAAGGTCAAAGGAACCTTTATCATTTGATTCTTCCACGACTTATCCAAATTGTCGGGCCTCACACTATCCTTAGACTTATCAATAATATCAGGTTATTGTTTAAGCCTAAAAGCCCATCCAGAGAAAAATGGTCTGAATCCCTTGGCCTTTTTCTGGGCCTGATGGGAAGCCTACTAAACTTGTTTGTCCACTCCTCCTCAAAATTAATAATGCCTTCAGTTTTAACGTTCTTATTGTTAATATTGGATGATGAGAATTCGAAAGAGTTTTCTTGGTCCACCCGACTTTTATGAATCCCCACTCTTTCATTAAACTCCCATGACTTTCCGGACCAACCAACCCGGATCTGTCCTCGCGAGTCTCTCTGCATTTTGGAAGCAGAGCATGCGTAAAAATCGAGCAATGGATCCGAGAAGAATTCCACTTTTTTCGGCACGACTCTTTCGATTTACCGACATTTGAGTTGTCTCTTCTTTCTTTCAATCGACACACTCGACGCAGATAACTCCTGTGGCCTCGCTCGCCAACATAACGTTGGCTCTCCCCTTCCCCATGCACATAATCATCTTCTTTTTTCTTCCCATCCCCATGCAAAGTCTTTCCATCTTCCTTCCCCGGGGCACTCAACTCTCCTTCTTCCATTTCCGGCGATGAATTACACTTCTCCTCTGCTTGATCACCGAACACTTTCCATCCCCCCCGTTGAGTTACCTCCAATGTTATTACTGATTGAGCAACTAGGACTCCAATTGAAGTCTTTTTCTTTAAGCCATACCTTAAAATTAATTCCTCTCCAAATTAATGTGACGACCTCCTTAACTTCGATACCATCTCCACTAAAACTCCTACCCTTCCACTGACTTATTCATCTCACCATCATCCAAGACGATGGCGAGACAACTTCTCCTACTAATTCTCCAATTTTATTATAAGTAGACGCGTTGCAAGATGTAATGGGACACCATAGATTCCAACCCATGCAAGTCTTCCGAATGGAATAATTGACTAGACCATAACTCTACTTTAGAAAACCATGTCCTCCAATATCATCCTTGTTGTGGAAGTTTTGCGCACCTCCTTGCTAGGAAATGAAACTAGAATACAAAGACCTCCCACGATTTCATCTCCAAACCAATCTCGCCCAAACCTCCCGGACACGTGTTAATGTTGGTAAGAACATTTAGATTGATGCACCACGCAACGGCGCCTTTCCATGGAGCTTCACAACGCCACCTCCACCCTATCCATATTAATGACTTTTCTTTTGTTGTCGCCCCAAAGGGTTCCGCCACCACATCCTTGTAAGAGAATCCAAAGTTTTGTCGCCACGGCCCTCCAATATCATTCTTGAAGCACCGGAAGCCCTTAACCTTCTCGCATGTGTTTAAAATTGTCGTCTTCCTATTCATGACAATCCCAGCCTTTTCGCTTTCCTCGCATGTCTTGCCACGTTAATCGAAAGAGTGAAGCTCCCATCTTGATCGACCTAAGCCTCTTCCATGTCTTCCAATCCTCACCCTTTGAAGCTCAAAAGCCGAATCTTTGTCCGTCATTGTTCCTCCTTCTAGCAATGTATACCCCCAATCTCCCCATATTCTTTGAGTCTTGTCGCAAGGTCCCATGGTCTCGCACCTATCTCGAATGTTGGACACAAAGAATTTGATTACATGGTTCCTCGTATCTTCCTTCTTAATCTTCTACCTTGGTCTTTATGACTTCTTCTGCTTGCACCTCCCGCCACCGCCCTCTCTCTCTCCTTTCTCTCTCACACATAGTGCCGTTTTTTCCAAACACGGGATGTGAAGCGTTGGTTAGTAGTTAGTTAGTACTAAAAGTCGACAAAAAGATTACTACTAATTCCAAATTCCAACACATTGACTTTTGACCACTTGGTGGGTTTAGTAGCACCCATATTTATTTTAGAGTCCATTTGTTAATGTATGGCAATATAATTACACTTTTACGTTAGAATTATTAACGTGCATAATTAACCTTTTGTGTTACATTTCTAATCTATATTATAAATTTTATCACTCATAATTATATATATATACTAATAGCCATTTGGTGGGTGTATAAAAAATGATTTCATACATGGTATGTTGTCAAATTTTTATTGGTCTATTCTATGTTTATACAAATGGTAGTACAAAAAAAAGGTTGTGGCAAATTAGGATTGGCTAATGTGTGTTGCCTGTTTCATCGCTCAACGTATTCATACATCACATATACAAGATGTATAATATTACAACAACTTAAGTGTACTAACCCACCTCACTTAACACATATGTACTTTCTCCTTTCCTAGAAAGTTCTAAAGTGTATATGAAGAACAAATAAAACAAAAAAAATTTAGTTACAATCCAAAAAAAAAGAATCACAACTGCAGCTACATTTTTTAGATGAAGTTGCATGTGTTTTATTTCACTGTTCGGCTTTGTAGTTTGTAACGGGGTCGTTGATATCTTTTATATGAATATGAAAATGAAGTCGCCGGCAGATCTTTGGGTTTCCGGCGAACCTTGCGCTCGTTGTCTTCACTCCGCCACCGATAGTAAGTCTCATCACATGTTTTTAATTTTAATAAATTTTAAATTATTTGACTTTAAATTTATACCCTTTATAGCTTTTATATAAAAGATTGAAACGTTTTGATCTGAGGGGTTTGATTTTGCATATGTCAATTTGTTTGAGGTTTGAGCTACGAGGGTTTTGATTTTGCATAAGTGATAGTAATTGAAAAATGGTTGAATCGTAATTTTACCAAATGATCAAGGAACATGGTTTGTTGTTGCCTATGTTGAGGCAAACGGTTTAGAGGTGAAGGTGCCAAGAACCGTAGCTATGAACCCCGGTAGCACCATATTTGGTAAGCCATTTACTTTTTTTTTTTTTTTTTTTTACCGTTTGTATATTCATTGATTAAATTCAATATAATGCTAACAAAGTTGTTTACATAATAAAAACTACAAACTTAGACACTTAATTATGTTCATGCCTGCTTATTAAAACTAAGAAAGGAAACCCATATTGCGCAATATGAAGTCGAGAATAGGTATTAGTTGAGATAGATAGATGTTTGCACAAATTCGTTAAGCAAAAGTATTTACCTAATGTTTGTTTTCAAGTATTCGGGTTTCACTTTAGCTAGCTATTTAATCAAGATAATTAACTGTGGTATTTTCTAATTTGTGCCTCTTTTTGCTTGCAGATAGTTGCAAAGTAGCAAAGCGTGCACGTTAAGAAATTTACCTTTGGCCCATTCAAAATGGGTTTTAGTATACATTATAATAGTCGTGATGATTGTTGAAATCGAGCACGATGAAATGCGTGATTGAAGATGCGACCCCAACTGGCAAGGCAACGACCGGACGCAGACAGAACGATGGCTACTATGCGTCTATGCAACCGAAGTTTTTGTAGCCGTATCGTAATGTTTGTGCTTTGAAATGGTGATTATGAGAGTTTTTATTGTTTTACATTTGATAACGATCCCGGTAATGTTTTCCAAATAGGCTATGATGATTTTTGAAATCGACCACGATGAAATGTGTCATTGAAGATCCGGTCGCATCTTGGCGGTGGCAATGAACGGATGACATAGAACGTATGGCTAATATGCGCCTATGCAACCGGTTTCTTTGCACCGTAGCGGAATTCGGATTTTCTCGTCACCCGATCCGCCATCTACAAATTTGAGCCTAACCATTTATTATACCGCAGCTAGGTGATCCGGGATTACGCTTACAAAACTAAAATGCATTTGGAATATGGATTTACGAAAAAAGATTGATTTTTTTACAAGAAAACAAAGATAGTTATTTTCTTACTAATGAAACGGGTGTGTTTGGAGGTCGGTGGGTTTCAAAAGAGTGGATTTCGGTGTTGAAATGGGCTCAAGTCGGTTCGTTTGATGTTGAAATGGGACCCCACATGGGCGCGTTCGGGGTTTGAAATGGGTGGATTTGGGTGTTGAAACGGGGTTGGGATCTGTGCGTTTGCGTCAAACGCGCTGGTTTACAAGTCGGATTGGGTGGGTTTGACTTTAAGTGGGTGACTTTAATCGCCAATAAATAGCGTGAGTTTCTCTTTGCTTATCTTTCAAATTATTTATTTGATTCTACTTTTAATAACGGTTAGAAAGTGCCAAAATTGAAGTGAAAAGGATTTTATGATTTGTTAACAAGGTGGGTTTTGTAACCGTCTATGTACGCCAATGCTTAACACTATTGGTGAAAATGCTTATAGAATTTAATGACCAATAAGCACTTACCATATCCAATCCTAAACACCATCTAAGTCGCTTGTAGGGATGAGCACGGTACATATAATGGTACCGAACCCGCATCAATTAATTGTACCTTTTTTTCCGAGCATAAAATGGGTACCGGTGACTGCATCAGACGGGATTCCTGCACGGGATCGATCAGACTGATCACCCATCCCAGACTTCCGCTTTTGTTAGTAACAATAGGAATATATATAAAAGGAGTATAAACTCCTATGCTTTGATCAAACATGATCCACAACAGAGTATATGTTATTCTACCTCAATGAAATCCGACCAAATAAACATATCACCAAATTTATCGTAACTTACAAACGTTCAAAAAGTAATAAAATTCCACCAAAAACATATGAAATCGTTCAAATAAACATACTAAACCATTTTCAACGAAAGACAAATAATCATTTAATCTTGAATATACTAATAGCCATTTGGTGGGTGTATACAAAATAGTATGATACATAGTATGTTGTCAACATCTTATTGGTCCATTAGAATTTTATACAAGTTGTAGTACAAAATAAAAGTTGTGGCACATTATCATTGGCTGATGTGTGTTGCCATTTTTTACTGTTCACCCAAGGTGATCAGATGCATCTGATACATACATAATGTTATGTATAATATATACTAGGTAATCCTTTTAGGCAAGACTTAGCAATACGATTTTCGATTCATTTTTTTGGTTGGACGAGGTTAAAGTAGCGGTATCTAAAGTGTAAATATTGGTGTGTCACCCAAGTAATGAGTGTTTGAATCCTCCATGAGCATTGATGTAAAATACCTGTATGTGTTAGCTTATAAATTTTGTTGGCACATTGTCAAAAGATTAATTAAAATCTCATGCAAACATTCATACTTTTCATTTCATTTTACTTTTTATTTGCATCAAAGAATATTTAAGACGTCTTATCATTTTAACTATTTGGATGAGGTTAGCATATCCAAGCCCATTATTGCTGCTGAGCACAAATGGATATTTTGATCATCTCATGCGTATTTGATAAATTTGCTGCAAAATATAAAGAAACCATCAAGAGACGATGCGTATTTGATACTTCATATTTTGCTGCAAAATATAAAGGAACCATCAAGAGACGTAATGTGGCTTTGGTATTCCGTACAATAATTTCATCTTTGACTTTATAAGCCAAATTTGGTATATCACTTTAATTTGATGGCAAAGTTTGTGAATATATTGATGCATAAATAGAAAATAAATCAAGATTGATGAATTTTTTGAAAAAGTAGGACAAGGGTCCTCTCAAATTGTGAAGGATCAAATCTAATGGCTGGAGACGAGGATCCTTTCAAGTCAGAAATGTAACTGATTAGAGTTGCCTAATATGAAGAATTGGATTGATCTAATTACCAAATAAAAAATTCTTTTAATTTGAGCCATTGAATCAAATCTAATTACTATATCGCTCATCCCGAGTCAAGAAGCTTGAGAAATTTCATCCCGAAAAATATATCTTTACCACAAGGATTGATATAAATTTTGACACATACACCTCCCAATAACTCACCAATAACTCAAACACCTCCTCATAACACACCAATAACACGTTATTAGGTCCACAAAATTCACCACTAAAATACCCCACTCACAATACACTAAAAAAAAGAAAATTTGTCATCTTCTCCTTATTGAAACACTCAACCAACTCAAACAATTTTGACTTATGGTTAACATGTTGCATGGTATGTTTTAAGACGCCAACAACTCATATTTTTACATTTGACGTTAACTACAACCCATACCCTTCGCTCTAATATACATCCTTGGTTCATCCACCATTCCTCAGTCACATATGTTGTTTTTTCACTATCTTGAATCACAAGCTTTTTCTGTTGAGGTGATCATCACATTTTTTATTATGCAGCGTAATGCATCGTTGCGGTTTGACAAGACAAACCACAACGCGCAGATCATGCAATAATCAAAAATATCGCATGAAAGATCAATCCCTCGTTTTTACTAATTTAGCAGTAGAAGACAACACAACAACTTGTACTTCAAACCTTGATTTCCTACACACAACGTCCCTCCATAGAGTCCACGCAATCACCCTTCACTTTCCTTGTTTGTCTTTCACTCGAGTACTATGGCAAATCCCTATTTTAAAATATTTATATGTTCTTATTAAGATTATATCTTGTAGTATTTGCATCCGAAAACTCACAGCCTTTGATCTCGCACAACAAGAAAAAATTATAGTAATATGACATGGTCGAATAGTTATAGTATTTCAAAAAAAAAAAAAAAAAAGTCCAAATTATAAGTTTATTTTACTCAAAGTCACCATTTTAATATATGAAAACAATAGTTTTACCTCACATAAAGCCCAACGAGTGAAAATACATTGAAATATTCACTTAACACAAACCAAACCTCCAACTTTCCGGTCGTATCCGGTATTATATGTAATAACCTTTAAAATATCATCTTTTTTTTTTCTTTGAAAGGCAACATCAGATTTATTGTTAGTGAATGTCAAACCAACGCCTTAGATTTGTCTTTTGTGCTTTATAATAACTATTTATGGGTCTCCGTCCAAATACGTAATTATGTATCAACTATAAAGAACTATTTATTGTAAGTAAAAATCACAAGATTCCTTATTGTTATAGTAGTAGGTATATGTTTATGGTACTGAAGTAACAAAGTTTGAAAAATATACAATGATAATGTGAAGGAGTGATGGGAGCAAGTAGCCATAGTACAGGCATCCCATTCCCTGAAAGTCTATTGTATCACATTCTTGCTTTCACACGCTAATAGACTATATGTTCATTTGATTAATTTTTAGAGTTATTTCCTAAAAATTCTTTAGCTTCTAAAATTTTGGGCAATTGCTTAAATTATGCTTTTCAACCCCAAACACAAAAATGTATATTAGTAATTGCTACAAGCACTTTATTGATGGCAACTAATAACGATACACTAATAATAAAACAAAAAACAAAACTGTAATGTAAAATCATTCAATAGGGTTAAAAAAAAATAGTTATAATAGAATTGACCAAAGTTCAACAATGAAACTTTCACAAAGCAAATCAAATACATACCAATCAAAGGGAAATTGATAATTTGTGATGCTTAAAAAGTTTAAACTGGAAAGTTCGTTGGTTTACAATAACACACTCAAAAAGTTTAGAAGAAGAAAGACAAGCGCTCAAGTTCTTATCTAAAGTTGTGAAATAATTTTTGATTGATTATTATAATCTAAAAAGCAAATAGCAACTGGACTAAATATTTGCAAAATTTTCTAGACCCACACATATCACATATAAAAAATGAAACTTGAAAAGTTAGAAAAATATATACCTTGATGGGCCCTCCGATAAATCTAGACAAATAATAACATCCAAAATATAATGAAATATAAATCCATAAAATCTTATTGTTATTATATATATTTAAAGGGTTGGATGACCACATTTTTACCTTCACTTTATCAACATATTTCTCCAAATGCATCCATCATGTATTTTACCATCATCTGATAAGATTTTACCAAAGACAAATCCAGAATTAAATAGAAAGCAACGAATCTTAACGTAAAAATAAGACATCAAGAGTACTTACACATAGGGGTGGCATTGGTCGGGTTCGGGATCATCGGCCATGCATGCCAACCCTAACTGCTTAGAAATAACCCGAACCTAACCCTAACCTTTAGAATAACTGAACTCTAACCCATTTAACCCAGATAATATACTTCGTTGGCGGGTTAAATAGTTACTACGGTTTGAATATGTTAAACGGGTTGAGTCAGTTCACGGTTTTATTGACCCATTTAACCTTTTTAATATACAAAATTTGGTCCATTACACGAGTTAAATAGGTTAAACAGGTTGTCGGGTTGGCGTTTAATACATTTAACCCGCATAATAATAATAGATAATGTAAACATACCAAACTAATCCTTAAAAACCAGGTATGAACACAAAGATTTTTTGAAACAGACAAATCACCTCCCAAGTATAAAACATGTCACTATTCTTGCACACATGTAATTTTTATGAGGCCTTACAGTAACCTTTAACACCTTTGATTATAGTATAGGTAGATATTACAACAACTCTGTGTTGTACTAAACCACTGCACATTGGACACATACCAAACTTTTTGGTTCTTATGCAATTAAGATGATTTTATGATGTGGTATTGATTGGTTTTATAATTAGGTGCAAGATGATTTGAGGTGCGGTTGATATGAATCAACAAGATGCCTAAAAAATAGTTTAGTATGCCTTACGCCTACTTTTTAAACTTTTCATTTATTTTTTTACATAAATTTGGGATATTATGATATTGTTAGGCTTATTGTGTTTTGTTTAATGTTGTTATTCAAGGATACACCTCAGTTTTGCTTGCGTCAAATATTTACAAGAAGATATATGGGTTGGATATAGATTATAAGGTATTAAGGTGATAGGCACTTTTCAGTATTTGGATATGGCTATAACTTATTTGCTTTGAAAATGAAATTGTGAAATAAGAATCGCTTGGGTATGTATGTTTGCGGTTTCCAAGTGTCATGATGAAGCTTCTTTCGGATGAAGGTAACTAAGAGTTTGGTGATTTTAAAGCGACAATACTGGGAATGATTGGAACATATGATTTTGAGAAAAGAATATTGGTAAGCGTTGAATTTAGAACCGGATTTATAACTTTTAAAATTTATCGACTAATCTCAATTGTTATATGAGGACACGGGCAGATCTTTAATCGAGGATGATACATATTACACCATGAATTTACTCAAAAGAGGAGCTTCTCATGGCCATGGCCCACGAAACCTTCGTTGCTGTATATGCAATTGTCTCCTTACCAAAGACTTCACTACCACCAGTATTTGAGTTTACAATTGCGGGCATGCAAGCCATTTGCATTGCGAATCACCCACGAAGGAAACTTCAAGAAGCAGATTATCTACAGGTTGCCCCATTTGTATGACAAAGAAAAAAGGTATAAGCTCTAAAGGTAACTCGACCCCTACGGAGAATGGGCTGGTGAGTAAGTCTTTATAGAAACACAAGTTACCACAAGGAGCAGGTGCTATTCATGTGCATTAGAATGATGCACTTGATCGCCAACTATCAAGGGTGAGTTTTATATTTTCTATATTTTCTGTGATATTTTGTTTCCTGTTGATACTGACTAGAATAGATGTTATGTTATTACGACAGTATGCGATACTGATCAACCTTGATAAAAACAAGAGAATAGTCCAAGTAGATAACATGCCACATTTGAGGCTTGCACCACCGGCTGTCTATCATGAAAAGGTGAAGAAAGGAGTTGCTATTTTAAGGGGAGAAAGTAGTAGTAATACCAGTAGGTTCATGTTTACATCATAGAAATACTATCATGACAAATGACAAATGACTCATTGTGCAACACAACACGCTAATGATATATTTAAGTTCGGTTTCAGTTCACAAAATTTCCAACTATCGTGTTTTCGTATCATATCAGTGTCTTTTTTTTATTTTTGCATTGAATGCTTGACCTTGGGTTGCATGTTTGCCTCAATAAAATGCGTATATGTAGACCCTTTTCGAATGTAAAAGCTAAATTTCTTTGACTTATATGTAGGTATCGTGAAGGGAACCATGACTACAACTCACTCCTAAGCTATTGAAGATCTTGAATTAAGAGATGGAGGTTCAGACTCTCTAGGCAAATGTGTCTTGAAGGTATGCAACTATTGTTCTTAACGTGGTTTGATTATGCTAATACTTGGTTTGCTGGTTATTAAAATTTTTACACATAAATGTTAGTATTTGGTCTAGACAGTAGTTTGATGATTTTTTTTTCTTGGAACTTGAGCTGCAAATGTTTTGTGCTGCTTTGAACTTTGGTGCCTGTTATTAAGAGATATAGTGTTACAAGAGATGTATGTTGTAAGATTGTGTGTCCTATTTCGTGGTGAACTAATGGTTTAGTCTTATGATTGGTACACAACCAAAATATGCGTGTTTTATGTTGATCGCCACCTGTGGACAGTCTTAACTTGATCATCACACCCGCTTGAAAAAAACAGTTGTTACGGATATTGGATATCTGTGGGGATGTTGCTGATAAGTACTTTAAAATAAGCAATCACAAACAGAAAAACCCTGCATAAGTATCTTGAGTTATGTTTTCCACGCATAAATAATTTTAATTGGTAATCCCACGGCCCAATAAGCACTCATTTGGGCATGTATGTTACATTTTTAACGTTATTGGTGAAAATGCTTAGAGTTTTAACGGCCAATAAGCACTTACCATATCCAATCGTAGACACCATCTAAACCGCTTGCATTATTTAGATAGAGAGAGAGGGGGTGTTTTGTTTAAGTCGTTATTTGAAATATTTTCTTACGACTTTTATAATTTACCATGTTTATACTATTACTGCAAATGTCGTGCAGATGGCGTTGCCCGAAGAGCAAAAATGAAACAGACCAAACGGTGACTCTTCAAATCGAGATTCAAACCAAACGGTTCATCTTTGAATCAGTTGGATGAGCTGTCTGGTCAAGTATACCACTAGCTTAAAGTTTCGGTATGTGGTTTAAAGTTTCAATCTGTGTTTTTCATTTATTTCATAGAATAATTTAGGCTGTTACGGAGAATAAATATACACTTTTGTTTGTTGTAGCGCCTCAGGGATTTGAAGATGCCTGTTTTTGGATTTGGGCATATGAAAAAACCAACACGTCTTCTTAACAGGTTTGTTTTTATTTACTTTTATGGTCAATTGTGATGTGAGATTTATTAAAGTTGGAAGCTTGATGATCGAGTTACGGTAAACTTTGTATGTTTTTGCATATGTGAATGTGTTTGAATTTGTGAATTATTTATGTCTTATGTTTAAAAACTTTTTGTAGTTTTTAGTTAATTGGTCTTTGGGTTAATTGTAAGTTTTGATTATGTAAATGTCAAATCTGTTATGAAGTTTTCAAGTGCATAAGTTAAATTTCTGTATTTTATCTGGGGTGTTTTTTATTTAGATTTAGATCTGTTGGATTGCTTTTTCACAATGGTTATCTGATTATTTATGTATGATAATACATATAGGTATGCATAAGTAGCTTCAAGAAATTCTGGATACGATGTGAAAGATGGTATCATGGAAAATGTGTCAAATCACCCTGGCCAAAGTTGAGAGCATAAAACAGAACAAAAAGTTTTGTAATAAATGAGGTAATTATACAATAAATGAGGAAACACATTAACGGCCTGACGTGGCCATATTACCCATTGGAAAAAACGTTTTGTAACAACTGTCGATAAAATGCCTTTAAACAATGGTTGAAATGCACAAGGCGCTTTGTAGTCTACAACTTTATGTTATGATTAGTAGACCCAAATCTTATAAACATAACGGTTTTTTGATTGCTGAATTTTGTGCCCAACAGTAATTTTTAGAGCTGCTTTGTAGTAACATTTGGGTCTACTAATCATAACATAAAGCTGCTTAAAGAATTTAAAGATCAAATGTATTCATGTGCAAGTGTTATTGAGAAACAGAGAAAATGGCTGATGCTGTTTTATTTTCCGTTGAATTTTAATTGTACAATATTTTTGAAATGAAAGTGCAGGTTCCGATGTTCGTGATGAATGTACCAACTTCTGTAGGATAAATCTTATCAACAAAGATATGGTAGGAGTATAATAAGGTTGGTGTGGCGTCGGAGCAACCAATTTGTTCCATCAACGCCATTCTCTGACTTTTTTTGGGTGAAGCGTGTGCATCCCTTACAAAAATTCGAATGCTTATGGGAACATTGTTTCACGAGTCAGTGCAATGTTAGTTTCATAGTTGTTAGCTAATATGTTTGATTTTCCATTTGTCAATTTTTTGCTAGATATAGCACTATTTACTACATGTTTTTTTTTTAATTTTTGGATGTCCCGGACTTTTTGGGCAGGTTGAAAAGGAAGTATCCGTCATGGTTTTAGCAGATAATAATGTTAGCACAATTATGGCTGCTATTGGAGAAGGATGCATCCCACTACAGGTGACACTTAGCTCTTATGACACCTAGAATAACATATTCCAGTAATAGGCTGTTTGGGTACTCAAAATATTTTGTTTTGTTTTGAGCCTGCAATTAGCAATAAGCTGCTGAAATCAGCTTTACCCAAACTCCTTCAAGTAACCTTTTTAAATATAAAGGGTGTGTGGCATTGCATTTTGGAATTAATTATGTGATATAGAAAATTAAGAAAATATATGCCACAAAGATCCATAGGCGGCCAGTTGGGTAATGGGTTAATACGGGTATATTTTTGGCACAGGTGAAAACATGTTGGGTTGACATGAAACACCTTTTCTCCATTAAATTTTTTTTTTTTTTTTGATAAATTATTATTGTCTAAATATGACTTGCATCAATAGTATAATTCTATGAATTTGGGAAGATGTATGAATAAAAGTACACTTTTGACAACTTACTAACCCATAAAAACTTCCCTTCGATATGCCACCCTGAGTAAATTAGGTGGAGAGGTATTAACTCTACGCTCGGTCCAAAATATTTGGGACTGTTTTACTTCTGAATTAAGGGGCGTTTGAGACTGCTTTTACAGTTGAATTAAGAGGTGTTTATGACTAACTTTACAATTTCAAATAGGTTTGCCCAAACACATCTTTAATCTAATAAGGGCATCTGAAAACTGAAAAAAGCTATATGGTTCATCTTCTGACCGTTTGTCACTGCCATACGTAAAGATTTTTACCAAGTAGTAACGAATTAAGCTACTCATATATTTTGGAAAAGAATATGTAGCAATACAGAGTGTTGTTTTTTTTTTGTATTCATCGATTCAACATTCATTTGTTTCATGTATTTTGGACAAGAATAGTTAGCAAAATCCAACTCAATTATATGCGATCTTTAAAGATTAATAATTTCATGAATTATTTGCTTTTGACGTATAAAACCAACTTTGGTGTTAGAACAACACCCTTTATAAAAGAATTCTTCATTAATTAATAAGGAATAAGGTAAACAGTGAAACTAAAATGTTTTCGTGACATACTATATGTTTGGTTATAATGTTTTGCGGGTTTGTTGTGTTTGAAGGTTTAAATGGTTGAGGATCCCGCAAGTCCATGTGGTGGTGGGAGTCATGAGAGTCCTACAGCTGGGAATGCTAAGGAGCAGGGCAGCTTCTTGCCGATTGCAGTATTAGTTGGATCATGAACAAAGGGTACCAACTAATAAGAAGATTGCGAAGATGCTAGAGAGTTCAGGAATGTGTTCTGAGTTCATTACCTTTATCACTAGCGAGCATGTGTATTTCTGTTATATCTTATGTTTGATACGGAATTCAACTATTTTCCAAGTTTTTATTAATTAGTTGCATTTAAGGGTATTGCGCCTAAGACAAGTGCAGATGAAAAGTCACTGCAACTGAATCACTGGGTTGCGCATTCATAGACCAACTTGCTTAGGGCAGCGATGACACAAACACACTGAACATGAAGGGCTCGAGAAGCATGAGCATGATGCATTGAAATCACGCAATAGATCAAGCAATGAAAGAAGTGTCTAGGGCTCCAGGTATCCATCTGATACCCTAAAAAAAAAAAAAAAAAAAAAAAAAAAAAAAAAAATAACCTACAGCCCAAATAACTTGGCTCAACACCTAAAAAAACACATGATACTAACGTTTTGGTAGCCTAACACATATTAAACATAAATACGGCCGCACCGCAGTAACGCGCGGGCTCATATGCTCGTTGTTATCAAATTTCAACATGATACAAATATCTAAAAACTTTATTTTTAGATAGATGGTGCATATTTTTAGTTATTCAAACTTTTTACTTGTTACACAGAACAATTGTCAAACAATCATTTTCGTTCAGAATTATATTCACACAATACATTTGATTCATTTAGCGTCTTTGTTTCATTCAACGTTAAATCATTTTTTATCAAACAACCCTTAGCCTATTTGAGTCGGGTTACTTGAGTCGATAATTTTGTTCGAATTATTTGGGTCAATAAGAATAATCTAAATGTCAAATAAGGTCGGGTGTCAGTTTAAATATGTTTGCCTTACTTTCATGAGGAATGGAAGGACCATTACTTTCGCTCCTACCCTATAATCAAGCTCCTGTGGCTCAAGATTTGGGATAGGTGGAAGACCCTTCCCCTCTTCAATCCTTCTTTAGATGACATTCTAATTGGAAATTTCAACTTGTTTTCGGAAAAACGGGTGGTGAAGTTATTTCAGGCGGTTTGTTTGGCTTTAATATGGCATATATGGGGTTGGAGAAATAGAAAATCCTACACGCTTGTTCGATTCGTGACCGCTATTCTTCACGAAGATGTCTTTCCTTTGGTCCAACGAATGTCTCTTCTTTGGTCACTAACCGGCTTTCAAGAGTAGTTTTCGTGGGACCATTGGATTCATAAGCTGAAGAAGTAGGTGTGACTTAGGTTGTTAGGCTTATGAGCATATGACCGAGCGGACCGGACCGACCGAAGGACCGACACGGACCGACCATATTGGTCCGGTCCGCGATTCGGCTTTTTTTTCCTCGGTCGGTCAAAACCAACAATTTTTTTGGACGGACCGACCGAAGGACCGACGGACGAGACGGACCGACCACATTTCCGGTCTCGATCATATTTTGGGGTTTCTCTCCGATCTTGGCGGTCGATCCGGTTTGGGACCATATTAAACTTATCCTTTTGGGTTTTCTTGCTTATATTGCTTCTCTTGTTCTTATTTTCGTTCTTTTAGCTTATAATATCTTTGCCTTTTCTAAGAAAAAATATGATTGCCTTACTCGAGTTCATGACGACTTTAATGACCCGAATAAGGATTTTTCATATTTTTTTTATATAATATTTTTAAAGTTATCTATGAAAGCTTATAGAATTAAGGGGGGAAAATCATTTTACTCATATTTGGGTTGACCCAAACCCGAGTAAACCCTACATGAGTAAACCCGGACCGAATTGACCCGAATTAGACTAACCCAAAATCTAAACAGGGGAGTTAGGTTCAGATATGATAATTGCAGTCTCGACTTGACCCGACCAACCCGACTGAATTAACACCCCTTTACTTGTATGGAGTCGAGCCGTGTAGTTAACTTCAATGCATCCTACTTGTATGTTTTTCATTTATTATCAAATTATCAATGGCTCAATGCTACAGTTAGAAAACTTTCACAAAACAAAATTATACGCACATGTATCATTTGATTATAAATAGTGCGAAAAATAGAAAGAAATCTTAATAAATTATATGGATACATATCACTTGAAACACATAAATTTTAGTTTATGAACATTTTGTAAGATTAGTATTTAATTATAATTTTACTATTTTTTCTACATACTAATTCATGCATTTAACAACTTATTTATGCTATTTAACTTTATTTAATACACATACTTAAACCGAGTCTATATAGAAACAACCCTTAATCTTTTTGTAAAAGGTCTAAAGCCGAACCTTATTTGATTTGGGCCAAAATCTTTTTCCTAATTAGACATCAACCAATATTTTCTTTCAAAATAACTTTTTGTAGGAAAAAAAAAATGACTATCAAATGAATGAGATTCTATCAAGTTAGTATTAACAGAACCAGTCATGTTCCTTCACAAACAAAAGAAAAACTAGATCTCGCAGTAATTTACAGTTTTGTTTGTGAAAAAACATTATCAGTCATGTTCATACTAATGTTAAAGAATCTCGATCTATTTGCCATCAACTATTAACTCTCTCCGGTCATGTTTATACAAGTGACAAAAATCTGAACCAAAATAACTAAAAATGTAAGATATAAAATCAATTGACTTTGAAAGATTTTTCTGAATAAGTTTCACCAAAAGAAAAAGTAGGGTTCTTTATATAAAACGTCGAAAACAATAATCAGGCTCCTAATTAAAACTTGCAATAATCTATATGAAATGCGTAAGATTTCTTATTAACTCTTTAACTAATCTAAACTATACTTGCACTCCAATCTCCATATACCTTAGTTAATTGCCTGCTTCAACAGTCACTTGTTTGACGCTCCACGTACCCTGCATGCCATCATATCTTTTTCCATGTCGAAGTAGATACTACAATCTCGGTGATCAAGCAAAAGTAGAGTCTCGGTGTAGGAGAACACACAGAAAAAATCTTCTGCTCCAGGAATCCCAATATAATTGATGTGTTCTGATTCGGGATCATAAGCAAAAAGATCCCTTTGGGGATTATTTTGCGTTTCAGCTATAGGTTCGCCACTCTTTCTAAATCCATATACGTGAGATATCGCATCTGTTGTGTTGATGGTGTATAGCTTTGTGAACGATTTTGACACACCATGTTCCATCATCTTCCATACACTATAAACTGATTTCTCGGGATCAATTTTATATTGAACCACAACAAGAGAATCCTTAATGTTATATAAATTCAAAATACTAGTATCTGGACAGACCGCTAGACTTGCAGGGTAGGAAATTTCCATAAATTCTTCACTTGTCATATCAAATGATACAATCAGCTCGCGCCTCCGATTTCTACCATCCACATAAATTCTTTCGAAGCATACCAATACATAAACCTATCTATTGCTACCTGCCGCCTAATGAAATACATTCACGAGGTAAATTGTTGTATAGTCTTTTCCAAGCATTTGTGCTTAATGTAAAAATCTCAAATTCTCGTTTACCATAATAGGAATTAAATTTATACTTAACTATCTTAGGGTCATAAGTGTCGGGACAAACCCCAAAACCAAAATAAGCAGGATATGAATCACGCACAGAAATATCAACCGATTTTCTAATAGTAGGATTCCAAATAACACCTTTCGTGGTTCCTAATAGTGCATCATAACAATGCACGAATAACAAGCCTTGAGAGCTAACTATTTTTTGTCCATGTTGTTTAAAAGCCGTGGGGACAGTAAGTGAAACCTTGTGTTGAGGAAAGTATCATCATCTAGGATTGAAACATAGTCTAAGGCAGAAGAACCAGATGCTTCATAACTTACAAGTAGATGATGTTTATGTTTTGCTGAGCGCGGTAACAAGCAATAAATTTAGAGCTCTCCGATTAAAGACTTCCATTGTTTCGAAATCAATCTGAATCGAATAAGTGATTTGATAGGCAGATTTTTGATGATTTCTTCTTGGATATCGTATGGTATGTTGTCTGACATTGTTATATCGATATACGATGCTTATTAGGGTTTAAAATCGAGATATTGCATGAAACAGAAGGATTATATAATTAATTTTTACCCTAGTTTTTGGGCTAAAACCTTACAAACGTAAGGCCCATTTTTATTTATTTATTTATTTATTTATTTTTTTTGTATAAGGTAACCCCCGATAATATATGTGAATGGTTTTGTTTTAAAGAAAATTGGAGCAAGAGACAAGAATAGGATTAACTTGGACGTTTTAAACTAGTTACTAGGCTTAACTGATCTAGACTTTTGGTATTCGCAAGATACCCGGTCCTCCTATTTTGTTATAAGGAGTGCGCGGATAGTCCTTTTCGAGCCACTGCCATTGTGTCACCCAGCTAGATCTGTGGCATCCCCCCGCAAGAACATACGAGGACTAAAAGAGATCGGTTTAATTTGTTTACCAATTACTGTAATTAGTTTGGTTTACTATTATGTACTAACTTGCTAAATTAACGGGTTGAGTTGAGGTTGATGAGATGATCAACCCCTACTCGTTAAGTATTTGACATGATTAACCCGTCAACCAGTAAGTCGTTGACGATAGCGATAGATTCGATTTGCCTCAACAGTTTGTTGGTTCCTAATTAAGGTACTTCCATGGATAAGATATGGGCCCATGAACACACGCAGGAAGTAAAGGGAAAAAAGAATACAAGAAAAAGCCTGCCTGCAAGAAACATGCAACACCAATAAATAATTGGCTATATACTTTACTTGATCTATTATTACAAAGGTTTGCATGAGTTGGTTCATTTCAAACCGAAAACAAAAGACAAAACTTTCTGATTAAAGGATACTGAAATTGTTTTGTTCTGGTTCTTTTGTGTTAGATGCATGATTCGTTTGTATCATCGAAACAGACTCATCAGTTTTAGACAAAACTTTCTGATTATAGGATATGTTATATATAATGTTGGCACATCCATACAAAAACTAAACTAATATGCAGAAAAACCAAAAAGAGTATGAAAGATGAGGAACTTTTAACGGCATTCCTTCTCCCTATCAGTAGTCTCCTGTTAAATGTTTTCATAGTACCCTCCTCGTGAGATATCGTATACCATGAATGGAGTAACAGAATTGGAGAAAAACAATAATAACAAAAGATATTGAATTACTTTGAACAAGATTTTTGTGCATAAGTTTCCAAAAAGAAAAAATTAAGATTCATCATAAGAAAACGCAACCTTATTCCTAACAGTACACCAGCATCAATCTGTATGCAATGCATAAAACTTTTTATTAACTCTAACTAATCTAAACTATAATCACACTTCAATCTCCATACCTTACTTACTGCTCCAAAAGTACGTCACTTGTCTTAAGCTCCACACTTAGCATGCCATTATCTTTGTCCTCAATCCATGTCGAAGTATATACTACCATCTCAGTGATCAAGCAAAAGTAGTGTTTCAATGTAGAAATCACAGAGAATAAATATCCTTTCTAGAAATCCCAATATAATTGATGTGTTTTGAGTCGGGTTCATAAGCAAAAGATCGGGTCTTTTTTTCATTTATAGGTTCGTCACTCTTCGAATCCACGTATGTTTTGTATTACATCAGTTGTGTTAATGATCTATAGTTACAACATGTAAATCCTTTCTTAAAACAATTGAACAAACAAACAATAATTGCGAATCCTAAATTGTTTTTACTCCATATTATTTTCGTTTTGTAATGTGCACACAAAATATGGAATACACATCTCTTTCAAAAGATGCCAGCCCGATAAAGGCTAATAGTGAAGGTTATGCAGTGAAAAGCGAATGCCATGACATAAAAACTGGCCTCGTGTTCTATTAATCATGTTATTACGTGATTTATCTCCTACATATTGGTCATGGGCGATCCATGAGGGCCATAAGTTCGGTTTTGTTTAGAGGTTGTGCTAACATCATCTTAACAGCTTAACGTTATTTATAGACTCTTTTATCGGTATATTTTTTTAATAAATAAATCGCTATAAATTTGTTAGCTATGTGATGAATAAAATTTGGGATGAAGATCCTCTCAACTTGTTTATGCGATTTAACATAATCTCAATAATTTGATAATCATGCATTTAACAACTTGTTTATGCGATTTAACTTTATTACTACACATACTTAAACCAAGTCTATATATAAACATGCCCTTAATCTTTTTGTAAATGATTTAAAGTCGAACCTATTTGATTTGAGCTATAATCTTTCTCCTAATTAGACATCAATCTTTTCTTTCAAAATAACTCTATATAGAAAAAAACAAGATTATCAAAATGATTGAGATTTTCTCAAGTTAGTATGAACATAACTAGTCATGTTCATTTACAAATAAAAAAAATAATAAAAATTAGGTCTTCAGTGAACTTTACAATTTTGTTTATAAGAGAACATTATTAGTGTCATGTTCATACAAATGTTAAAGAATCTCGATCCATTTGCTATCAACAACCAACTCTCTTTCATTGTATAAAAAGCCAAACCAAAAGAACTAAAAATGTAAAATATAATCAATTGACTTTGAAAGATTTTTGTGAATAAGTTTCACCAAAAGAGAAAGTGGGGTTCGTTATATGAGAAGAATAATCAGACTCCTAAAACTTGCATTAATCTATATGAAATGCATAAAATTTCTTATTAACTCTTTAACTAATCTAAACTGTACTTGCAATCCAATCTCCATATACCTTAGTTAATTGCCTGCTTCAATAGTCACTTGTTTGACGCTCCACACTGCATGCCATCATATCTTTTACCATGTCGAAGTAGATACTACAATCTCAGTGATCAAGTAAAAGTTGTTAGCCCATATAGTTGTGTATCGGGCTTGAGCCCAGATTCTAGACTATTCCTCTTGTACTTATTTATACGAGTGATGTAAATCATGCAAATGAATAAAACACAGAATCATTTATACTATTGACATGGTATCAGGCCTTTAATCACCTCAATCCTTTCCTAAAACACTCACCCCGCTCCTTGCCTGTACATCCATCTTCACAGACCCTAATCACCCTTCTTACTTGCTTGTGTTTTTCAGTCATCAATTGTTTATGTGTTGGTGATTTGTGTTTAAGTCACAAATCCACACAGATTAAATAACCAAGTTACTTGTGCTTTGGAGGTCACACGTTTGCTATTTTTTTTTTCTGCCTCTCAAACCCTATACGTATAGTACCACCATTTGAACCATGCAAAACCTATTCCTTCATAATATCACACACCCCTTCTCATTACCACATCAGGCCCACGCACCTTTTTATTCCCAATATTCTCTTCCACCAAATTCAACAGGCCACGTAGGTAGTTCTTTTCCGTTGGGTCATAGTACTATGGTGGGTTCAATTGGATTAAGGGTCGTGAGTTCACAATAGTTTGACAGTTCACAGCAAAGATTTAAGGTGTCTAGTGGATGTTCTTTGGTCAGCAATGCTAGGTTCAACTTTTAGTCAACCGGTTCTTCATGCTCCACAGCCGGGTCAACAGTCGGGTCTTATGGGTGGTTTGGGTCAACCACCGGGTCAAGAAACAATTTTACCCAGTGCTTTTAATGCGGTGACACTTCAGGATCCTACCGCATGTAACTGGAATATGGACACAGGTGCGAGCTCACATCTGAATGCATCTGTTAATAGTCTTAGCAACATTTTTAATACTTGCATGTATCCATCTGTATCGGTTGGTGATGGGCATAACATTCCGGTCACCAATACAGGTCGTAGCATATTGCCTACTCCTTCTCGACCCCTTTACTTAAATAACGTCCTTATTACCCCTCATATTGTCAAAAACCTTATATCTGTCCGTCAATTTGTCCGTGACAATAATTGCACTGTTGAATTTGATCCTTTTGGTTTTTCCGTCAAGGATTTCATGACACGTCGGGTGCTTCTCCGATGTGACAGCACGGGCGACCTTTACCCTGTCACGGCCCCGTGTCCTATTCCCCAAGCTCTACTAGTAAGTCAACATACGTGGCATCAGCGCCTTGGCCATCCAGGGAGCGAAGTGCTACGCCGTCTCGTCTCAAATAATTTTATATCTTGCAATAAGGAAAAGCCGCCTGTGCTTTGTCATGCTTGCCAGCTTGGCAAACACGTTCGACTTCCATTTGTCAGTTCTGATACTATTGTTAATGCATGTTTTGATGTTATTCATTCTGATGTATGGACTTCACCAATTTCAAGCCTTTCGGGTTTTAAATACTATGTTTTGTTTTTGGATCACTATTCTCATTTTGTTTGGGTCTACCCGTTGATAAAAAAATCTGATGTATTATCAAAATTTGTTCTATTTCGCAAATACGTTCACACTCAATTTAAGTGTGAAATCAAATCGTTTCAGTGTGACCACGGCGGTGAATTTGATAACAGCACCCTACATAAACTTTTTGCCGACAATGGCATTCAGTTTCGTTTCTCATGCCCAAAGACATCTCAACAAAATGGGAAGTCAGAACGGATGATTCGCACCATCAACAACCTCATTCGAACCCTACTTTTCCAGGCCAACCTTCCACCAACATTTTGGGTTGAAGCTTTAAACATGGCTGTCCATTTAGTCAACTTCTTACCTTCCACAACTATTGCCAATGAAATCCCGTATACCCGACTGTTTGGCCAAAACCCAGATTATAGCCTTATACGCACATTTGGTTGCTTATGTTACCCCCACTTATATCCTAATCACAAACTTGAACCACGCGCCACACCCTCCATCTACTTGGGACAAGCTTCAAATCACCGTGGGTATCGTTGCCTTGACTTAAACACCAATAAAATAATCATTTCTCGCCATGTAACCTTTGATGAAACTGTTTTTCCATATGGCACTCCTAAACCAACATCGGCACCCAAATACAATTTCTTGGATGACTCACCCGATATAAATCCTCCATTTATTCCATCCGCCCCCGTTGTGCAACCCACAAACGAGCCAACAACACCAATTCCCACCATTCCTAATACAACATCACGCAACCCATGACCCATCACCATCCCCAGCACCACTCGCCGCCCAACAACAGACACCAAATACATCACCACCCGCGCACCACCACCAACAAATTATCCCAGATCCTCCTAATAACCCAAACGCTGTCTCAATTCATCCCATGGTCACACGATTTCGTGTCGGGACTAATCGTCCTACTCAGCGTCTCAATATGCATGTGTCTTCGGTTTCACCATTACCAAAAACCTATCGTGATGCGTATACTGATCCAAATTGGCAAAATGCTATGCTTGATGAATACACTGCACTTATTAAGAATAAAACTTGGACTCTTGTACCTAGGCCCACAGACACCAACATTATTCGCCATAAGTATTTGGCTTATGGTACTCTTAGTCGCTACAAGGCTCATCTTGTGGCGAATGGTAGTAATCAATTATAGGGGATTGATGTAGATGAGACATTTAGTCCGGTGGTTAAACCGGGCACTATTCGGACTGTTCTGAGTTTAGCTACTTCTCGACATTGGCCGATTCATCAGCTTGATGTCAAGAATGCTTTCTTACATGGTGACTTATCTGAGACAGTTTATATGCACCACCTCCGGGGTTTCGGGATCCAAAGGCATCCAAATTATGTGTGTTTATTGCAGGTCTCGTATGGGCTCAAGCGAGCCCCTAGAGCATGGTTTCAATGATTTTCATCCTATATCACTCGGGTTGGGTTTTCTATAGTCGTTGTGACTCATCTTTATTTATATACTGAGACGGGGACGGATATTGCTTACTGTTATTATATGTTGATGATATTGTTCTCACCGCTTCCTCTCGAGAATTTGTTGCGCCGGATTATTGGATCCTTACATCGAGAGTTTGCTATGACAAATCTAGGTCCTCTTAATTATTTTCTGGTATCTCATACACGTGACTCTTGAGGTTGTTTTATCTCGGAAGAAATATGCTATTGAGGTTTTGGAGAAAGCACATATGGTTAATTGTAATCCCAGTCGGACTCTGATAATCGAGTCTAAACCTGGGGATGATGGTGATCCGGTATCCGATCCTACTTTATATCGGAGTCTTGCAGGTTCTCTTCAGTATCTCACTTTTACTCGCCCAGATATATCTTATGCAGTTCAGCAGGTTTGCCTTCATATGCATGACCCTCGAGAACCCCATTTCTCGGCTCTCAAACGGATTTTGCGGTATGTTAGGGGTACCTTAGACTATGGGTTGCAGTTGTTTGCATCTTCTACTACATCTTTGGTTGCTTATTCGGATGCAGATTGGGCCGGTTGTCCTACCACTAGGAGATCGACTTCTGGGTATTGTGTATTTCTTGGCAACAACTTACTCGTGGTCCTCTGGCGCCAACCGACACTTTCTCGCTCTAGTGCGTACAGAGTGAGTGGGGTTGCCAATCTTTATTTGTTGAGACTTGTTGGTTACGAATTCTGCGCGAGCTACACACACCTTTATCTTCCGCTACTCTTGTTTATCGTGATAATGTTAGTCTTTGTCTACTTATCATGTAATCCGTTCAAAGATCGTGATTGAAGCACATTGAGATAGACATTCACTTTGTTCGAGACTTGGTTGCCCTTCGGACGAAGTTCGGGTTCTTCACGCTCCTCTCGCTACCAATATGCAGATATTTTCACGAAGGGTCTGCCATTTGCTTTGTTCGAGGAATTTCGCTCCAGCCTGAGCGTTCGATGTCCTCCCGCTCCGACTGCGGGGGAGTGTTAGCCCGTATAGTTGTGTATCGGGCTTGAGCCCAGATTCTAGACTATTCCTCTTGTACTTATTTATACGAGTGATGTAAATCATGCAAATGAATAAAACACAGAATCATTTATACTATTGACAAAAGTAGAGTCTCGATGTAGGAGAACCCAGAAAAAAAATCTTCTTTCCGGAATCCCAATACAATTTATGTGTTCGATTGGGATCATAAGCAAAAGACCCCTTTGGGGATTATTTTGCGCTTAGCTATAGGTTCGCCACTCTTTCTAAATCCATATCGTGAGATATCGCATATGTTGTGTTGATGGTGTATAGCTTTGTGAGCGATTTTGACACGCTATGTTCCATCATCTTCCATACACTATAAACGGTTTCTCGTGCTCACATATTAATTGAACCACACAAAGAGAATCCTTAATGTTATATAAAACAAAAATTAGTATCGGATCGCTAGACTTGCGGGGTAGGAAATTTCCATAAATTCTTCACTTGTCATATCAAATGAGACAATCGACTTCGCAACTCATGTCCATTCACATAAAATCTTGAAAGGCACTAATCTGAAACCTATCTATTGCTACTGCGAGCCTAATGAAATACATTCACGAGGTAAATTTTGTATAGTCTTCTCCAAGCATTTGTGCTAATGTAAAAATCTCAAATTCTCGTTTATGGCAATCGAATTTAATGTATACTTAACTATCTTAGGGTCATAAGTGTGGGACATACCCCAAAACCAAAATAAGTATGAAATGTATCACTTACGAAATATCAACCGATTTTCTAATAGTAGGATTCCAAATAACGCCTTTTACGGTTCCCCGATCGTGCATCATAACAATGCACGAATAACAAGCCTTGAGAGCTAACTATATTTTCTCCGCGTAGTTGAAAAGCCGTGGGGACGTTGATAAGGTTTTAAAAGGTACCTTTTGGGTCATTTAAGCCCTTATTCGATCACTCAGATCCGTTATTGCTTAATATCGTTCCTTTTCACTTTTTAGGTCTCTTGAAGGCAAAATGCTGGAATGATGCTTATTTGGACGAAAAGGCGAATATACGAAGAAAATGGCCAAAGTCGAATCGAGACACTCAAAGTCTTGAAACATAAGGCGGCGTCGTCATCATCATATCTGCTGACGCCCGTCGAGAAGGAATTTTGACGGGTCGAGGTTAAACCGCATGTTTTCAAGGGACGACGTCAGTTCTAAAGGAGTAGGCCGTCGTTACTCGAGGCGGCCTAGATGCGCCCAAGACGGCGTCGGAGTCAAGGGGGCGTCACGGTCATAAGGTGACGCCGTCGAAGGTTTACGTGGCCAAGGCGGAAACCCTAATGATGGCGACACGACGCGGCCACGAAACATAAGGTGACGTCGCGATGTAATCTTATATATAGAATCAATTTTTAGGTTTTGTGTGTAGTCTTTGGAGTAAAACCTAAACCGAACCAAGGCTTTCTTGTGCGAGATTTTAGGTTCTAAACCCTATTATACATCAAGATAAGTATTTACTTCATTAATTTAATTATGTCTTTGATTATTTGTGTGTATGCTTGCATGTTCTCCATGTCCGCTAATTTATTTGTGTGTTTGCTTAGGGAATATGAAACTTAATTATTGAATATTGATTGGTTGATACTTATCTTAGTTGACTAATGATCTAGAGTGCGCTAGATTATTCGTTGTGTACTTAATGCTTGACATTTCTTTGTGAACTTTAGAATATAATTATCTAGGTAATTGTAGGATAAAGTATTCAAGGACAACCGTAGAGTAGGCGCCTATAAATCACTAGAGGATTTGTAAACAAGACCCTTTGGTAATTTCAAAGAGTTAGGAAATAAGCACGCCCTATAGCCTTAGAATCACAACGCAACTAGGAATAAGGACGTGACAAATCAACCATCAATAGGAGATAATTAAGGAGTAGTAAAACCTAAGTAAACACATTTTAAACTATCATACGAGTACACATCAATTAGACATAGACTATCACAACCTTAGTTTAGATAATTAGATAATAGTAGAGTAATCGGTAGCAATACCAAACCCCAAATCAATACCGAGATTCGTACCTTTTCCATTTCTACAAAATATAAAAATACAAAAATAATCTTCCTCAACCTCCACCTTAGCGTAGTAACTTCTCACTAGCATTCCTATTCCCTGAGAACGATATCAATACCGTGGCTTACCCTAATTACTACACTACAACGATTAGGTTCATCGCCTAGGTGTTATAAAACTTGCTCAAGAAAAGGAAGTTTCCTTGACCCCGAACGACGCGTGTGGCGTTATCAAGTTTTGGCGCCACCGCCGGAATAGAATAGCTAGTTAGTAGTCCACCTCGTTTAGGTTTCTTTGCTTGATTCCTATCAAGTAAACTTTTTCTTTTTTATTAGCTTCCTTGTAGTTTATCCCCCTTCTTGTGTTTGTGTTCAGAAACCATTTTCATTTGTCACTATGGCAAGTGAAGTAGCATTTGAATCATTAACAAATGAGGAACAATTGAATTTCACAAGTTGGTTTGGTTTTATTGTTCTAATGAATTTGTGAGTGAACTTAGAGATATCCAAAAGAATAAGGGTGTAAGATTGGATGGATTTGATATATTTTGTGTTTGTGGTTTCTATTCAACGATCGTTGTCAAGATCAACTCCTTTTAGTGACACCATCTTTAGAATTTTTCGGAAAAACCTCCTATGCATAAACCTTCAGTTGTTACAACTTGAGGAAATGGATAAGAAGGATTTATCTAACCTTAGGAATCATGATAAAAAAGACCTAGTTTTTAAGAACATGAAACCTAAACCCAAACAAGATTGTGAGATGGTTGAAGCTAAAATACCTAGTTGCATGTGTGGGATAGATTTCAAACATTTAGGAGATCTAGATATAATGGAGAAAAAGGTGGAAACTCCAAGCCCACAAGCCCTACCATCACTTGAGGAACACACATCGCCTATAACTTACCCGGAAGAAGTAGAAGAGACTATAGGAGCCCCAATTGATAGAGAACCTTTGGACCAAACGCCACTAGAGAATGTAGGTTTAGATGCTTGTTGTCGTGACCTCTCTCTTAGTCCTAGGGAAGTTCCTAATTTTGATGAACCGAGCCTCAACCAAAACCTTACCCAATGTTCCGCCTTTAGATGTGAATCTTGGAATTGAATTAGCCCCAATCCACCCATCAAAATAAATAGTCCGGTAGTTGCTTGATAAATGTGGTAGATTCTAGGCCATTTAGAGTGGAAGTCGATATAGAGTAACCCATGACCTTACACACTTATATCACCCATTCATGGTTGATAACAAGAAACACTATGGGTTTAAACCGGGTTTATTAGGTCAAGATGGGTCCTTAACCATGAATCTTTTGAAGTTGGTAGAAAATGATCCATTCTTAGGAGAGATTTGATTCTCTCGCCACACCAATAGACTTAGGTAAGGTTATAATGAATAGAGCACACTCCTTTGAGCATATAAATCACCCATCACTCTCTCCTCACGTAGCAAATTTCCACCCTAAGGGTGTTGCTACTATCACCCGTGACTTAAACTTAAGTGTAGGAAAACTTCCCTTTATCTCGTTAAATAAGGGTAGAGTCGTGCTCGTGACTCGAACAAAACAAGCGCTTCTTGGGAGGCAACCCATGTGTATTTGTTTTTATTTTCATTTCAGGTGTCGTATATCTTTTATTAATTGTTTATCCTCATGTTTAAATTTGTAAAAATGCTTTATTTTGTTTTTAACTTCGCCTTAATTACATATGAAGGTATTTTACATAAGGGATAAGTGTAGGAGGATTACACGCTTTCAAAAGAAACGTAAATATGAGAATAACAATTAATTAAAAGATATTTTTGTTTGTTTGTTCGAGTCAAATGCTTGTATCGAGTCATAATGGATGTTTTTGCGTGTTTTTCCGATTCTAAAGATGTAAATTTTCCGAATTTTTTCGAAAATCGCAGACCGCTTTTGTCGGGATAACCCGACCGGTCAGATTGCAACTTGACTGCCGAGAAGGAATAAAAACTTCACTTACTTTTTCTCGTTTCGAGCTACTTGTAAAATTTTGGAATTTTCCAGATCTTAACTTTCAAAACAAATTTCAGAAACATCCATTCCACAAGCATTATATCCTAGTTTAAATCGAGTCTTATGTATATTATTACCACCGATTTTACGAAGGTTTCGTTTGTTTTCTTCTAGTGTGCGGGTTTAGTTTGTCGAAGAAGTTACACAAGTTGGAAGGAGTCTTTCACAAAAAAACTCTTCTTGGAAAAGATTTAACCACCACTTTTACGGATCCTACCGAGCTAATCGGGGAGTATTAGTTTCTTCGCTTTTAATTACCTTCTATTATCATAACTTTGATACTTCGGGAACATTGGGGACAATGTTGGTTTAAGTGTAGGGAGGGAAAATAAACGAACTTTGAAACTATGCTTATCCTTGACTATTTGCTTTGTCCAAGTGTATTTGTGTAATAAACCATGAGAAAATGTAGGTTAGGGTAATTTTAGCCAAATTAAAATTTTTTCATGACATATAAGTGGGCCATTGATGAGTGTGTAAATACTCATCATTTTGTACCATTTAAACGCAAAATCATCGAAAAAACTTTCGAAACACATCAAAATGATCAAAATATCACAAATCGGTGTTTTATGTGTTTTAAATACAAAATATCAAAATCGGATGAAAACATATCAAATTTGCAAAATTGCGCTTTAGTCCCCAGTTTCAAAATTGTCAAAAATAGTCCACAGTACATAATTTCAAAGAAAAATCACCAAAGGTCCTTTTTAAATCATAACTTGTCAAATTTGGTCCTTTGGTGAGAAATGAGAAAAGTTTGAGAAAATTACAATTTGGTCCTTCAAGTTTGCAAATTGACAGAATTGGCCCCTGGAAAAATTGAAAAAGGCAATTTTGGTCCTTGTAATGTTAACACTTGCCAAATTCAGTCCCTAAAACACTTTTGCAAAATTACATAATTGGTCCCTTGTTTTGTGGAAATTGCAAATATGTCCTTGTGTGTTAACTCTTCCCAAACGGACCCTTATTACACTTTGGCCCAAACCAAATGCTCCAAATTTCAAACAAATTACCCGGTTTCTAACCCGTATCCAACCCAACCCTTTGATATTAGAACCCGGTCAAACCCAGTTGACCCTTTTTCCCTCCCTCTTCACGTGATAACCACCATCATCATGCCTGCAACTCCCCTGACCACACTCCACCTCCACTCCATCATCACCTACATCCCCCCTCCAAACACTAGAAGCCAAGCCTCATTTAATGCACCTCCAATCTCATACTCAATCTCACTAACAGTCAAAAATTGTTTTGGCGCCAAAATAGCTTTAAACGGCTATGATCATTTTCAGTGATCCAATGGCCACCTTTTGTGCTGGGATTTATTCAGAAGGAGGAGAGAGAAGCTTGGGATGCATATAAAGGCCAAGAGAAGCATGAAGAAGGAGTTAGCTTTTATTTTTTGTAAAATGTATGTCGAATTGTAGTTCCATTTGTCTTAAATAAATTTTATCTGTAATTCTAAGCTTGTTTTGTATCAAATAACAGTTCTCAAGTGTTTACAACTCATTTCAAACTTGAATTCCAAGTTATGATCAGTTTCATTAGTTTATACCCACTGTTGAAATTTTAATTTGCAAACTCATGTATCAAAGCTTTAAGAAGTTCAATCTCGGTCTTATATAAGCTTATATAAGCTTTAAATAGCTTTTGTAAGCATAGAATTGAGTTTCAATCACTTTGGCACCTTGGTCAACAAAAAGTCAACATGGGTGAAAATGGTGCAGAAATGGGAAAGGTTGATGCGTGTTTGGAAATGGGGTGTTTTGCGATTATCTCGAGTTGGAAATGGATTAGGATTAGTGGTTTACTAGGCTAGTGTTCTTGTTTCATCAAAATACAAGCCATAGTGGTGTGGACCTCTTGTAAGTTTCATAATATGTCGATCATCAATCTATGTTTGAATCTGCTCTAAGTTGTTATTGGTTCTTGTTTGATTGATAATTCTTGATTGTTTAGTATTATTAGCTCATAACTGCTTCTAGATCTCTATTAGTAGCTATAAGTGGTGTTTGGCATAGATCTAAAATCTGTGGTAGAAGCTTTTAGATTAGCAGTTAGTCATTGATACTTGTTTGAATAGTCATTTTGAGATCATTTGAGGTCAATTTGTTAGCATAATAACTCAGATTAGTCAAAATAGCTTTGATCTGTTCTTATATCTGATTCAGTCAAAAACAGTTGGTGTAATTGATTGCAATTTGGTTCAATATTGTAAGATCTAGCTTTTGGATATCATATTTTATGTTAAAACATCATAATCTGTTTATGAGATTGGATCAAAACTGGATTTGGTCAAAGGTTGAGTGTAATTTTCAAAAGTCAATATCTGTCAAAATCAGTTTTGAGACAAACTTTGTGAATCATTCATGGAATCATTCTTGAGTTTGAGAGTCTCAAACTTTGGATATAAAAACTTCAACTGGTCATTAATTGATAATCACTTTTGGTGGCGGTTTGGTCATCTTTAGCTTCAAATAAGCTAGTACTTTAGCTTGTAAGTGCCACTCACACTTGAGTGTGAATCGAGCGATTTTGTAATTGTTGCATAAGCTTCATTTCGGGAGTTAAGGTCTAGTTTTTGGTGAAAGTGTAGTTGGACGGTGGTCTATAGGACTGCATAAGTGGACTTGTGATTAGCTTATTGGTGTAGCTTGTGCATTGTCCCAAACAAAGGTGGTCCTAAACCATTGTTTGGAGTGAATAATAAGATGAGCTTATTCCTTTGATCCAAGCTTGAGCTTGTTAGGAGTAGTGATAATCAGTAGTGCTTAGCTTAATCTAGTGTAGTTTAGCTTGTGTTCTTGTTTGGTGGCTTATATAGCTTTTTAGCTTATTCTTGTAGCTTATTACCTCTATCAGTTTCATAGCAACTCATTATTCTGTCACATAAGCTGTTGATTTTCCATTTTTCATAGATTCTATATATCATTTTAGAATTTTCCTGAAAATTTCATAATTTTTGGTCTTAATTTGCTATTTTTCTCATTTTAAATAGATTTTAATCAATTTTTAAATAGCATTTAATAGAAAAAATTCAGAAAAGGTTCCAAAAATAATTTTTCAATTTTATTAAGTTTAGATAAATATAAGAAGTGAAAAAGTAATTTTCCAGATTTTTCATAGTTTATTTGGTAATTTTAGTAATTTAATTAGTTTTAAATAATTTAAAATTCATAAAAATAGAAAAATAATCTGAAAAATACAAAAATAGTCTTGAAAATTCTAGTTTGATATTTTAGACTTTTCATTTCATAATTTTATTTTTCTAGCTTTGTTTCCTAAATTCTTGAATTTTAGTTAATTATTAAATAGTTAAAATAGTTTTAATTAATAATAACTAGATAATTAGTGATAACAATAGTTTTCTTTTCTAAATATTTTCTTATATCATTAGGTTTGTAAAATATAATTTTCATATTTTTAGGGCTAATATTGAATTAGTTTCACGTTTTAGTTGTGCGTCGCGTAGACTTTAATTTAGTTTTATTAAAACAAAAGAACAAAAACATCATTTTAATTATAGTGATAGCGTTTATTTAATAGATTTTATCTTTTAATTTCCTCTCATTTGCATTTAAGCCATTGTAATTTGTTGGCTTATTCCGTAGTTATAATCATAATCGATCCTTTTTCCGTTCAAACTCCTCGATCACTATCGTAGATTGATCCATTGCATAGCTCATTGGGACATAACGACCCGGGAGACTCTATACTCCTCGATCTTCATTGATTTCGTGCTTAAGCTGTTTTAGGTTTTCTTACGCTTGCGTGAGAGAAACTTGACTTTTCTTGCGCATCAAATTTGGCGCCCCGCCGGAGTGGGGTTGTCTTGATTTATCTCCGTTTTAGCAGATTAGTTGTTTGAATCCTCACTCTTTGTTTATACCATCCATCTTTGTATATATATATATCCATATTTTCTTCTAAAAATCCAAAACCCAAAACAAGCAAAACGATAAAACACAAAAATATTTTCTCTTTTGTTTCTATATATGTATCAAAATAAAAATACAAAAAGAATCGTCGTTTTCTCTAATAATTAACAACTTAAAAGATTACCACGAAAACCAAGGCGGTGCACTACCTAGCTGGGGTGCGACCATAATAAGTTCGAACTAAAGATATAAAACTTGCCTTTGTGTCCATTGTGATTGGTGTACTTTTTTAAAGAAGCCATTCATCTTGGATTATTGGTTAAGTTCATTTGTTGTTTTGCCTCGATTTTGTGTTAATTGATTTTGTTGTGATATCGACGTTTGAAACCGGAAAACCCATAAATACTCTTCTCACCGATTTTTACAAACCGTCTTCATAATTCTCATTCTCATCGAAGGTTTTCATAATTCCATTTCTCTCCTTAGCTCTGAGTTTCCTTAGAGTTAACTCTAGTGTATCTTTTCGCTCTTCTAGATCTGTGAGCCCATTTCGTGAGCTTGTCAAGATTCCAAGAAGGCGTGTTCGCAGACTTTCTGCTCCATCGATCGGATCGAGATCCGGACTGTTCACACTTCATTGTCATGGCGGATGAAATTCTATGTGAGCTTCTCCGGGCACCCATCGGCGGGTATGGAGATGCTATCGTTATGCCGACCATCGTGGTGAAAACTTTGAACTCAAGACCGGTTCTTGAATCTTGTAACCTCAAATCAGTTCTACGGTTTTGAGCGGGATGATCCTCATGCTCATATAAGATGGTTTAACAAGATTGCATCTACCATCAAGTATAAGAATGTCCCTTCCGAAAGCGTCAAGCTTCTTCGTTCCGTTTTCTCTTGAGGGCAAGCCGGTTTGGCTTGAAAAACAACCCCTCGGTCTATAGAGACATGGGAAGATCTGGTGAAGAAATTTGTGAATGAATTCTATCCACCGTCCAAGACCACGAGTCTTAAAATGAAATCATCAAGTTCACTCGAAGTTTGATGAATCCTTGATGAATCGTGGGATCGTTTCAAGGAATTGCTTCATAAATGTCCTCACCACGGTTTCTCGAGTTGATGCAACTCGACACTTTCTACAATGGAGTGAGTCAATCGATCAAGATTCTCTCAATTCCTCCGCGGGAGGAAATTTCCTAAGCAAAGCGTCAAAGAAGCTTTAGCGATAATCGAAAACAAGTCCAAGGTCCGCCTTGCACGAAGCAAGCGGTTGTTTCTCAAGTCGGTGTTGGTCCTTCTTCTTCTTCATCGCCCGTGAGTCGATCTAGCACCGATGCTAAGATTGATAAACTCACGGAAGCTATCCAAGCTTTGGTTCTCTCCAATCAAAAGAAAGTCTTTTTCCACAAACTTCACCTCTGTGAAGTTAAGAAAGTGGAAGTCTGTGTTACTGTGGTGGCCCCATGCTTACTATAATCGTATGGCCACCGATGGTAACCCTTTGAAGCTAATCTTGTGGGCGGGATGTCTAATCAAGGAGGCAATCAATATCGTGCTCCTCAGAGACCCGAATCACCGTCCTAACCACTACTCGGACCTCCGGTTTAATCAAAATCAAAACCGTAATCGAATCGAATAGACCAAACCAAGGTTTTCAAAACCAAGGTCAATTCAATCAAAACAACGGTTTTCAAAATCGAATCAAAATTTCCAACATCAAGGAAATTACAATAGAAACCAGTCGGGAAATTTCAACCAAGGGTATTATCATGGCAATAATCCGAGGAATTTTCGAATCAAGGCCCTAATCCTAACAATAGGGGCGAATTTCCTGTTCAAACTCAAGCCATTGTTCCAACCTGGACCATCTTCGATGAGCTTTTGAAGCAGTTCATGAAGTCCCGGAAGAAATGAATCGGTTGTTGGTCACCAGATTTACGAGATCAAGAAGTCTTTAAATGATCGACCCTCGGGCTCGGTACTTTACCTAGCAACACGATCGCTAATCCGAGGGGCGATGCTAAAGCGATCACAACCCAAGTGGTGCTTCCTATTCGGACCCGCTGTTCCTACTACCTCTTCTTCCTCTCTCCCGAAGGTGGTGGAAAGCGAACCTGAGGCGACAAAGGACAAGGAACTCCCTACTAATAACGGGAGTAACAACAATGTCCATCCTCAGGTTGTTCCCAAACCCAAACACAGGTTGTTTTGAGCCTCCAGTTGTTGACCCTAAATCCAAAACTTCTCTTCCTTATCCCTCACGTTTACATGAACAAAAGCTCATGAGAAAGCTAGTCATCGGATGGAAAAATTATTTCATTTTCCAAGAGCTTCACTTTGACATCGACTTCATGGATGCCATCATGTTAATGCCCAAGTTTGCATCTACTCGAAACATATCTTTGAGCAACAAAGAAAAGCTATTTGAAATGGCTAAACGCCTTTGAATGAAAATTGCTCGCTAGCGGTTTTGTTGAAAAAGCTTCCCGAGAAGCTTGGAGATCCCGGAAAATTTCTTCTTCCTTGTGTTTTCCGGGATGATTGAATGCTTTGCCCTTGCGATCTTGGTGCAAGCATCAATCGATGCCTTACTCGATGTGGAAGAAACTTTCTCTTCCGGAACTCATTCCTACCGCATGACTCTTGAGCTTGCGGATCGATCTATATCGCGTCCTCTTGGCATCGCCGAGGATGTATTTGTCAAAGTAGGAAAGTTCCACTTCCGGTGACTTTGTGGTCGTTGATTTCGATCTTGATCCTCGAGTTCCCTCATTGTTGGTGGGATTCACGAGGACGGGCCGTGCTCTTATCGATGTATTTGAGCAAGAGATCACTCTCCGTGTGGGTAATGAAGTCATACCTTTAACCTCGATCGGACTTGAGGTACTCCTCAAATTATGACATTGAATCAATAAATCGAGTCGATTTAATTGACATTGCTTCGAGAGGAGTACTCTCAAGAGTTTCTTGGTTATCTTCATAATTACGTGGGTGGAAATTCCAATTCCACCACATCTTCTCAACCTATCATTGCCGACTCTTCCCTCTCTCACTCCGTTTGAGGAGGTGACTTCCTCCGGAAGAGATCGATGAATTCGGCTCTTGATGAATCAATTCCGCTGGAATTGATGGTGTGTATGATTCGGAGGGGATATTCTCTATCTTGAGCAATTGCTTAATGAAGATCCATTACCTTCACTCCTCCGAAGGAAATCACGATGAGGAAATCAAATCGGTGCAAACTTCTCTTGATGAATTTCGAGGTTGAACTAAAGGACCTACCTCCTCATCTAGAGTATGCATTCTTGGAGGTGATGATAAATTACCGTCATAATTGCTAAAGACTTAACCGAGGAGGAGAAAGCTGCTCTCATAAAGGTCTTGAAGTCACACAAGCAAGCAATTGCTTGGAAACTCTCCGATATAAAGGGTATCAACCACGAGTTTTGTACTCACAAAATCTTAATGGAGGATGACTTCAAGCCAAATCAAAGTCGAGAGAAGGGTGAATCCTAAGATTCATGAGGTTATCAAACAAGAGGTTCTCAAACTTCTTGATGCCGGCTTGATTTACCCGATCTCGATAGTCCTTGGGTTAGCCCGATTCATTGCGTTCCAAAAAGGGTGGCATTCTTGTTGTCACGAATGAAGAAAACGAGTTGATTCCGACTCGATTGGTTACGGGATGGCGTGTGTGTATTGACTATCGGAAGTTAAGCGAAGCCACCCGTAAAGACCATTTTCCTCTACCCTTCATGGACCGGATGCTTGAGAGATTAGCGAGGAACAGTACTATTGTTTCCTTGATGGTTTCTCGGGTTACTTCGAGATCCCCATTGATCCGCTGGATCAAGAGAAACCACATTCACCGCCCATATGGGACGTTTGCCTCTGACGTATGCCTTTTGGCTTATGCAATGCTCCTGGCACGTTCCAACGTTGTATGATGGCCATTTTCCACGACATGATCGGGGAAACTATGGAGGTGTTTATGGATGACTTCTCGGTCATTGGGGACTCATTTCATACATGTCTCTCCCACTTAGACAAAATGCTTAAAAGGTGTGAAGACACCAATCTATGTCTAAACTGGGAGAAGAGCCACTTTATGGTCAAAGAAGGCATAGTCCTTGGCCATAAGATTTCGAAGAATGGGATTGAGGTAGATAGAGCCAAAGTTGATGTCATTGCTAAACTGCCTCACCCTACTACCGTCAAAGGTATTAGGAGTTTTCTAGGTCATGCGGGTTTTATCGTAGATTTATTCAAGATTTCTCTAAAATCGCCCGACCAATGACCCATCTTCTCGAAAAAGATGCTCCTTTTATCTTTTCTCCCGAGTGCATCGAGCTTTTGAAACTCTTAAGAAAAAGCTACGGAAGCACCCATTCTAGTTGCCCCGATCGGGATTTACCCTTCGAGCTAATGTGCGATGCAAGTGATTTTGCTATCGGCGCAGTCTTGGGGCAACATAAAACCAAGCATTTCCAGCCAATCCACTACGCGAGCAAAACTATGACCGAAGCTCGGACCCACTACACCACTACGAGAAAAAGAACTATTAGTGCGTGGTGTATGCGTTTGAAGTTTCGCCATATCTTATCTTGACCAAATCGTGGTGTATACGGATCACTCGGCACTCAAATATCTCTTTGCAAAACAAGATGCAAAGCGAGATTGCTCGTTGGGTTCTCCTCCTACAAGAATTTGATATCATCATCCGTGATAAAAAGGAGCCGAGAACACAGTGCCGATCATCTTTCCGATTAGAGAACCCTCACCAAAATGTGTTCGAGAAAAGGAGATTAATGAAACATTTCCTCTCGAAACACTCAATGTGGTTTCTTTTCGTGGAGATTCTTCTACCCCATGGTTTGCCGACTTTGCAAATTACCATGCGGGTAACTTTGTTGTGAAAGGGATGTCGTCCCAACGGAAAAATAAATTCTTCAAAGATGTGAAACATTATTTCGGGACGACCCTACTTGTTTAAAATCATGCGGATCAAGTCATCCGGCGATGTGTGTATGGTCGAAAGCCGTTGACATTCTCAAGGCTTGCCATTACGGACCTCTTGGGGGACATCATAGCCCCAACTACACCGCCAAGAAGGTGTTTGATTCGGATTCTATTGGCCCACGATCTACAAAGATGCCCATGAATTCGTCAAAACACGCGACGCTTGTCAACGTCACGGGAATATCTCATAAAAGAATGAAATGCCATAAGCGCCATTCAAGTGTGTGAGATTTTTGACATATGGGGCATTGACTTTATGGGCCATTTCCTTCTTCTCATGGTAATAAGTACATACTGTGGCGTTGACTACTTGTCAAAATGGGTTGAAGCTAAGGCTTTACCCACCAACGATGCCCGAGTTGTTGTGAAATTCTTGAAATCCTTATTTGCTAGGTTTGGAACTCCACGAGCCATCATCGGTGATCGTGGTGCGCATTCTGCAATGACCAATTTGCAAGAGTCATGCAAAAGTATGGTGTAACTCACCGTACCTCTCTGCGTACCACCCACAAACAAGTGGGCAAGTGGAAGTTTCTAATCGGGGAATCAAAGAATTCTTGAGAGGACGGTTGGTGAAAACCGTGCCTCTTGGTCGGATAAGTTAGATGACGCACTCGGGCCTTCCGACGACCTACAAACACCCATCGGGTGCACTCCATACAAGTTGGTGTGCGGAAGGCATGTCATCTTCCGGTTGAGCTCGAGCACAAGGCATCTTGGGCCTTGAAGCATGCTAACTTTGATATTCGATCATGGGTGATCATCGGAAAGTTCAAATGAATGAATTAAATGAACTCCGTGATCAAGCTTACGAGAACTCTTTGATCTATAAACAAAAGACAAAGAAGATCCATGACTCAAAAATCAAAAACCGCGTTTTCAACGTGGGTGATAGAGTCCTTCTTTTCAATTCAAGATTGAAGATTTTCTGAAAGCTCAAGTCCGTTGGTGCGGTCCATTTACTATCGCTAAGGTTTATCCTTATGGTACCATTGAGTTATCTCAACCCGATGGTCCTAATTTCAAAGTGAATGGTCATCGGTGAAGCATTATTTTGGAGAGGACATTCCATCCATGGTTGTCCCGGATCTTCAAACTTTCCCCATGAACCAATGAATGCGGGATCGAGTCAAGCTAGCGACTCGGTAATCAAAAACGATAGCATGCCATATGGGTTTTCACCCATATTTACATCTTCTCACCTCTTTCTACCACCCTAGTGTGGGGGTTGCCACATAGTTTCAAAAAAAAAAAAAAAAAAAAAAAAAAAAAAAAAAAAAAAATCTTCTTCCTAAATAATGGCCGTAGTATTTCCTTTCACGTTCTTTGTTTCGGCATAACCGCGGTACTTTGAATATTGAGGGCAATATTCATTTCTAAGTGTGGGGAATTCTCACGAATTTTATCATATAATTATACCAATTCCCGTTTTTGGCCAAAATTTTTTTTGGAGTAAGTGTTCCACACTTTCTCATTTGGTTATCGATCCGCCATGTACGTAAGACAAAAGGATTAGCTAATCCAGAGCAAACGGCTCTTGGTAAAGATTTCTCAAATCCGTTTATATGGCTTGCAATTTGCCCAAAATTGTATGGTTCTCAACTCACCATATCCTAAAAAGTGAAGAGTTGGCTAGCCCGCAAGATTATGGCTTGTGGTAAAGGCGATGGAAAAACCATAATTGGTAATCACTCACCAAAGATAATGTTGATAATTTATCTAAGAGTTGGCTAGTCCGGAAAGTGCGGCTTGGTAAAGACAAAATCAAATCCGTTGGAAGTCGGTGGTTTGCTCAAAATCACATGGTTATCGGTGTACCATGGTTCTTACTTGAACTGAAACATTTGGCTACTCGAAGTAATGGCTTTTGGTAAAGAGTTTAAAATCCATTATGTTTTCTCAAATCATTGCTAGGGACTAGCAATATCTCGATGTGGGGATTGATGAGTGTGTAAATACTCATCATTTTGTACCATTTAAAGCGCAAAATCATCTCGAAAACACTCGAAACACATCAAAATGATCAAAATATCACAAATCAGTGTTTTATGTGTTTTAAATACAAAAATATCAAAATCAGATGAAAAACATATCAAATTTGCAAAAATTGCAGTTTTAGTCCCCCAAGTTTCAAAAATTGTCAAAAATAGTCCCTGGTACATAATTTCAAAAGAAAAATCACCAAAGGTCCTTTTTAAATCATAACTTGTCAAATTTGGTCCTTTGGTGAGAAATGAGAAAAGTTTGAGAAAATTACAATTTGGTCCTTCAAGTTTGCAAATTGACAGAATTGGCCCCTGGAAAAATTGAAAAAGGCAATTTTGGTCCTTGTAATGTTAACACTTGCCAAATTCAGTCCCTAAAACACTTTTGCAAAATTACATAATTGGTCCCTTGTTTTGTGGAAATTGCAAATATGTCCTTGTGTGTTAACTCTTCCCAAACGGACCCTTATTACACTTTGGCCCAAACCAAATGCTCCAGCCCAAACAAATTACCCGGTTTCTAACCCGTATCCAACCCAACCCTTTGATATTAGAACCCGGTCAAACCCAGTTGACCCTTTTTCCCTCCCTCTTCACGTGATAACCACCATCATCATGCCTGCAACTCCCCTGACCACACTCCACCTCCACTCCATCATCACCTACATCCCCCCTCCAAACACTAGAAGCCAAGCCTCATTTAATGCACCTCAATCTCATACTCAATCTCACTAACGATCAAAAATTGTTTTGGCGCCAAAATAGCTTTAAACGGCTATGATCATTTCGGTGATCCAATGGCCACCTTTGTCTTGGGATTTATTCGGAAGGAGGAGAGAAGCTTGGGATGCATATAAAGGCCAAGAAAGCATGAAGAAGGAGTTAGCTTTTATTTTTGTAAAATGTATGTCGAATTGTAGTTCCATTTGTCTTAAATAAATTTTATCTCGTAATTCTAAGCTTGTTTTGTATCAAATAACAGTTCTCAGTGTTTACAACTCATTTCAAACTTGAATTCCAAGTTATGATCGGTTTCATTAGTTTATACCCATTTGTTGAAATTTTAATTTGCAAACTCATGTATCAAAGCTTTAAGAGTTCAATCTCGGTCTTATATAAGCTTATATAAGCTTTAAATAGCTTTTGTAAGCATAGAATTGAGTTTCAATCACTTTGGCACCTTGGTCAACAAAAAGTCAACATGGGTGAAAATGGTGCAGAAATGGGAAAGGTTGATGCAGGTTTGGAAATGGGGTGTTTTGCAGTTATCTGAGTTGGAAATGGATTAGGATTAGTGGTTTACTAGGCTAGTGTTCTTGTTTCATCAAAATACAAGCCAACGTGGTACATGGACCTCTTGTAAGTTTCATAATATGTATCGATCATCAATCTATGTTTTGAATCTGTTCTAAGTTGTTATTAGTTCTTGTTTGATTGATAATTCTTGATTGTTTAGTATTATTAGCTCATAATGCTTTTTTTAGATCTCTATTAGTAGCTATAAGTGGTGTTTGGCATAGATCTAAAATCGTGGTAGAAGCTTTTAGATTAGCGTTAGTCATTGATACTTGTTTGAATAGTCATTTGAGATCATTTGAGGTCAATTTGTTAGCATAATAACTCGATTAGTCAAAATAGCTTTGATCTGTTCTATATCGATTACATCAAAAGCAGTTGGTGTAATTGATTGCAATTTGGTTCAATATTGTAAGATCTAGCTTTTGGATATCATATTTTATGTTAAAACATCATAATCTGTTTATGAGATTGGATCAAAACTGGATTTGGTCAAAGGTTGAGTGTAATTTTCAAAAGTCAATATCTGTCAAAATCGGTTTGAGACAAACTTTGTGAATCATTCATGGAATCATTCTTGAGTTTGAGAGTCGAAACTTTGGATATAAAAACTTCAACTGGTCATTAATTGATAATCACTTTTGGTGAAAACGGTTTGGTCATCTTTAGCTTCAAATAAGCTAGTACTTTAGCTTGTAAGTGCCACTGCTCACACTTGAGTGTGAATCGTGCGATTTTGTGCTATTGCATAAGCTTCATTTCGGGAGTTAAGGTCTAGTTTTTGGTGAAAGTGTAGTTGGACGGTGGTCTATAGGACCCATAAGTGGACTTGTGATTAGCTTATTGGTGTAGCTTGTGCATTGTCCCAAACAAGGGTCCTAAACATTTGTTTGGAGTGAATAAGCGATGAGCTTATTCCTTTGATCTGAAGCTTGAGCTTGTTAGGAGTAGTGATAATCAGTAGTGCTTAGCTTAATCTAGTGTAGTTTAGCTTGTGTTATTGTTTGGTGGCTTATATAGCTTTTAGCTTATTCTTGTAAAGTTTATTACCTCTATCGGTTTCATAGCAACTCATTATTCTGTCACATAAGCTGTTGATTTTCCATTTTCATAGATTCTATATATCATTTTAGAATTTTCCTGAAAATTTCATAATTTTTGGTCTTAATTTGCTATTTTCTCATTTTAAATAGATTTTAATCAATTTTAAATAGCATTTAATAGAAAAAATTCGAAAAGGTTCAAAAATAATTTTCAATTTTATTAAGTTTAGATAAATATAAGAAGTGAAAAAGTAATTTTCCAGATTTTTCATAGTTTATTTGGTAATTTTAGTAATTTAATTAGTTTTAAATAATTTAAAATTCATAAAAATAGAAAAATAATCACGAAAATACAAAAATAGTCTTGAAAATTCTAGTTTGATATTTTAGACTTTTCATTTCATAATTTTATTTTTCTAGCTTTGTTTCCTAAATTCTTGAATTTTAGTTAATTATTAAATAGTTAAAATAGTTTTAATTAATAATAACTAGATAATTAGTGATAACAATAGTTTTCTTTTTCTAAATATTTTCTTATATCATTAGGTTTGTAAAATATAATTTTCATATTTTTAGGGCTAATATTGAATTAGTTTCACGTTTTTAGTTATGCGTCGCGTAGACTTTAATTTAGTTTTATTAAAACAAAAGAACAAAAACATCATTTTAATTATAGTGATAGCGTTTATTTAATAGATTTTATCTTTTAATTTCCTCTCATTTGCATTTAAGCCATTGTAATTTGTTGGCTTATTCCGTAGTTATAATCATAATCGATCCTTTTCCGTTCAAACTCCTCGATCACTATATCGTAGATTGATCCATTGCATAGCTCATTGGGACATAACGACCGGGAGACTCTATACTCCTCGATCTTCATTGATTTCGTGCTTAAGTTGTTTTAGGTTTTCTTACGCTTGCGTGAGAGAAACTTGACGGTTTTCTTGACATCGACCATTAGTCTTAACAAAAGCGTCTCATGGATAGGAAGTTGCATGACTAGCACAAAAACCCTTACCACCTAAATTCCACCCAAAATGTGAGGATCGCCCTTAGATTAGTAGGAATTAAAGCATTCATCTTTAATGCTTAGAGTGTGAACCGTAGTATATTAGATTCTAGAACTTGTTTGTGATGCATTCGAGATCGCAAGTGAGGCTACACTTGTGTAGTTAGGAATAACTAAATGATAAGAGGCATTAGGATAAACCCTTGTTTGATACCGTAATATAATTACTCCTTCCATATCGGTTGAGTAATTCCCCACACCCTTTGCGTTGTACTCATCTTTAGTACACGATACCCTAGTTAACCCCTCGAGCCTATCCTTTTCGCGGTTCTCGTGATGTTTCGGTTTTCCGAATATCAATGAAAACATTGTTTACACCCCACCCCAAATATACACCCAAATCGCCTTAGCCTACCTTTATTGCACTCACTTTTAGTACAAATTTATGTTATCACCCAAAACCCTTAGTTCAATTATCGGTTGCTTGCATGAGTTGCTAAGTCGAGTCATATCCCTTGTATACGCTTTGGGATGATTGGGATTCATGGAAAAGTTAAAGTTTATGAAACATAGGAAAGAGAACGTTAAACTCAAATTCCTTTGTTTGCATAATAATGTACTCCAAGTATTTTGATCTTTTCAATTCGGGTCAAATTAGTGTTAGAGTAATAAAACTCAAGTGTAGGGATGTGTCTATAAATCCCTATCATTTTGATGTACCGTAGAGGATGGTAGAGTAAAAGTGTATGCAAAAAAAAAAAAAAAAAAAAAAAAAAAGTAAAAAAAAAAAAAAAAAAATACAGGCTACCATCCACATCTATCTTTTAAATTGTGTTTGTTTATTTTCGTTGCCTAGAGTTTTAGAGTGTCGAGTCTTGGCTTAGCAACGCCATTCTTCAGATACTTGCAACATAGAGATTTTGACTATCCACCACTATATAGCCTATCCCACCAAACCCTTATTTCCTACCGTAAGCCTAACGTTACAACCCTTTAAAGACCTCTTTGATAGTCTTTCCTAGGTGCTTACGCCAAAGCGACGGAGGTTTGATCTATTCTCAAGCCTATGGTAATCTATGTACTAGGACCGTTAATGAGTGTTTATCTTCCATTTCCGATTTGTTATATTTCATATATACACCCGAGAGAGATGTGAGTATCCAAACACCCCATGTGAGGTGCTAGTATGTAATTCCGTGCTTGTTATGACTTTATGGGCTTATATGTGTTGTGGACCGTTTTGAATGGATGCTTCATGACCCCTAACTTATAAATTAATTGGCTAAAAGCACATTTGCTTGAGGACAAGCAAATACCAAGTGTAGGGATATTTGATAAGGTTTTAAAGGTACCTTTTAAGGGGTCATTTAAGCCCTTATTCGATCATTCAGATCCGTTATTGCTTAATATCGCTCCTTTTCACTTTTTAGGTCTCTTGAAGGCAAAATCTTTGGAATGATGCTTATTTGGACGAAAAGGCGCGAATATACGAAGAAAATGGCCAAAGTCGAATCGAGACACTCAAAGTCTTTGAAACATAAGGCGACGGCGTCATCAGCATATCTGCGACGCCGTCGGAAGGAATTTATGACGGGTCGAGGCGAAAGTGCATGTTTTCAAGGGACGACGTCGGGTTCTAAAGGTAGGCCGTCGTTACTCGGGACGGCCTAGATGCGCCAAGACGGCGTCGAGTGAAGGGACGGCGTCACGGTCATAGGTGGCGCGCCGAAAGGTTTACGTGGCCAAGACGAAACCCTAATGACGGCGACACGACGGCGCCACGAAACATAAGGTGGCGCCGTCGCAGATGTAATCTTATATATAGAATCCGAATTTTTCGGTTTTGTGTAGTCTTTGGAGTAAAACCTAAAACCGAACCAAGGCTTTCTTGTGCGATATTTTAGGGTTCTAAACCCTATTATACATCAAGATAAGTATTTACTTCATTAATTTAATTATGTCTTTGATTATTTGTGTGTATGCTTGCATGTTCTCCATGTCCGCTAATTTATTTGTGTGTTTGCTTAGGAATATGAAACTTAATTATTGAATATTGATTGGTTGATACTTATCTTAGTTGACTAATGATCTAGAGTGCGCTAGATTATTCGTTGTGTATAATGCTTGACATTTCTTTGTGAACTTTAGAATATAATTATCTAGGTAATTGTAGGATAAAGTATTCAAGGACAACCGTAGAGTAGGCGTCTATAAATCACTAGAGGATTTGTAAACAAGACCCTTTGGTAATTTCAAAGAGTTAGGAAATAAGCACGCCCTATAGCCTTAGAATCACAACGCAACTAGGAATAAGGACGTGACAAATCAACCATCAATAGGAGATAATTAAGGAGTAGTAAAACCTAAGTAAACACATTTTTAAACTATCATACAGTACACATCAATTAGACATAGACTATCACAACCTTAGTTTAGATAATTAGATAATAGTAGAGTAATCGGTAGCAATACCAAACCCCAAATCCAATACCCGAGATTCGTACCTTTTCCATTTCTACAAAATATAAAAATACAAAAATAATCTTCCTCAACCTCCACCTTAGCGTAGTAACTTCTCACTAGCATTCCTATTCCCCAGAGAACGATATCAATACCCGTGGCTTACCCTAATTACTACACTACAACGATTAGGTTCACGCCTAGGGTGTTATAAAACTTGCTCGAAGAAAAGGAAGTTTCCTTGACCCCGACGCGCGTGTGGCGTTATCGACGATAAGTGAAACCTTGTGTTGAGGAAAGTATCATCATCTAGGATTGAAACATATTCTAAGTCGGAGAACCAAATGCTTTATAACTTACAAGTAGATGATGTTTACGTTTTCTTGAGTGTGGTACTCGACAATGAATTTAGTGCTCTTGATAAAAGAATTCCATTGTTTGAAACCAATCGAATTGAACAAGTGATTTGATAGGCGATTTTGATGATTTCTTCTTGGATATCGTATGGTATGTTGTTTGACATTATTATATCGATATCGATGAGTTATTAGGGTTTTAAATCGAGATATATTGCATGAAATGAAGTTTATATAATGAAACTTGACATTAGGTTGTGGGCTAAAACCTTTGAAAGGCACAAACGTCTGCCCATTGTTTGGCCCTTTGGGTTTCACATGCAAACCGGTTTCTAAACCGCGGTTCGGTTTCCCTAAACCGGTTTTCAAAACCGGTTTCATTTGTCCTCAATCCCATGTCGAAGTTGATACTACCATCTCGGTGATCAAGCAAAAGTGTTTCAATCTAAATAATAACAGGCGTGATCCCAATATAATAGATGTGCTTTGAGTCGGGTTCATAAGCAAAGGATCATTTTAGGATTATTTTTCATTTATAGGTTCGCCACTCTTTCCAAATCCACGTATGTTTTGAATTGCATCTGTTGTGTTGTTGATGGAATACAGTTCTTTCAAAAGATGCCAACACGATAAAGGCCAATAATGAAGGTTATGCGGGGTAAAAGCGAATGTCGGGACATAAAATTGGCCTCGTCTTCTATTCATCATGTTATTACATGATTTATCTCCCACCGAAGTTCGGTTTTGTTTATAGGTTCTGCTACATATTGGCCTCGTGTTCTTTTAATCTTGTTATTACGTGATTTATCTCTTACAATTATATTAACGATACAAGACAAGCGCTCAAATACGATGATTTTAAAAGCGATTACTAACATAACAAATGAAACCCAATATTTTCTATACAAAACCGTAAAAGTCACATACCCATAAATCCTTCAATTTTTTACATATAATCATATTCATCCTAACATCAATAAATACATCAAGACAAACAAGTCAAAACATGACCTCAAAACCAACTATCTCGTGTTATCGAGGACCCGAGAGCTCCATTGCTTCATTCAAGACCCACAACCGAATCGCAGTTCACAAACGAAACACAATAACACGGTAACTTGGAATAAGCTCTCCAATTAATCGAAAAATACTTGCTTACAAAAGCGATATTGAATGCATAATAACAAACCACATTTCGGTTTGTATATATAGGAATAGAACAAGCTTTCCTAATCCTACTACAATTCTAATATAACTAGAATATTAAAACCGACATTCACCCCATGGGCTCGGGTCAATAGTGCTTCTGCCCCATGGGCTCGGGTCGAACATTAGCCCAACATTCACCCCTAATTTCGACTCGAGATAGGGAGGTCTTCAACTCAGTAACTCTTGCATTTCCTTGAACTTAATCCTTGCGAGAGCTTTCGTCGAATATCGACGCGTTGTAACTCACCTCTTACAAACTCAACTTGTACTTGGTCTCTTTCAACACACTCTCGGATAAAATGATAACGTGTGTTTATATGCTTGCTTCTCCCGTGAAAGACGGATTTTCATAAGTGCAATAGCCGATTTGTTGTCAACAAATAAGACCACCACTCTTTCTTCCATTCGGTTATTTCACTCAACAACCCACGTAACCATATCCCTTGACACGCGGTGAGGTTGCGACCATGAACTCGGCTTCACAAGGCGATAGAGCCACCGTGTTTTGCTTTTGTGAGCACCAAGTGATAGGTGATTTACCTAGATAAAATACATGCCCGGTTGTGCTTGACCATCATCTTGGTCCATAGCAAAACTACTATCACTAAACCCCACTAACTCCTTGGTCTTCTCTTGGTTGTATCGTATTCCAAAATTCAAACTACCTTGGATATACCTTAGTATTTGTTTCACGGTGCCATATGTGATTCTTTTGGTTCTTGCATGTAACGACTAACCAAACCAACCGAATAAGATAAATCGGTCGAGTGTGTAGTAAATACCTTAAACAACCAACTCGTCGTCTATACAAAGTTGCATCAATGGTTTTCCTTCCTTATCCATGCTTAACTTCATTCCGGGTTCTAATGGACATTGAGTAGGATTTGCTTCATGCATCCCAGCATCTTTCAAGATCTTCTTTGCATAGCTTTCTTGACTTATTGAGATACTCGAATCCTCTTGCTTTACTTCAATGCCAAGATAATAGCTCAATTTTCCCAAATCACTCATATCGAACCTTTCTTGCATTTGTCTCTTAAATTCACCAATATCGCTAAGCTTCGAACCGGTTACTAAGAGATCATCTACATAGACCGCAATAATCAAGATTGACTTGTTTGTCTTCTTCACATACACCGCTTGTTCGTGTTGGCATCTTTTGAAAGACATTTGCTTGAGTTCTCTATCAAGTTTTGTATTCCACGCCCTTGGTGCTTGTTTAAGTCCATAAAGCGCCTTTTTCAACTTGTAGATCTTCCTTTCTTCTCCTTTCTTCACGAACCCCTCGGTTGTGTAACAAACACTTGCTCTTTTAGTTCTCCATGTAAAAAGCGACTTTACATCCGGATGATGTAGCTCCCATGCTTCTTTTGCGCCAATGAGATCAATAAGCGCCTTTGTTTCAATCCGTACTACGGTAGCAAATACCTCATCATAGTCAATTCCTTCCTTTTGAGCATAACCCTTTGCTACTAACCGAGCTTTAAACTTATTAATTGAACCATCCGGTTCTCTTAATTTTGAACACCCACTTTAATCCAATGGGATTAACATTAACCGAGCTTCAACTAATTCCATGAATCATTCTTCTCGATAGACTCAATCTCTTGCTTCATAGCAACCATCCACTTGCTTGAGACTTTTGCTTCTTGGAGCGTTCTTGGTTCATCATCTTCAATCAAAAGTAGATTTTGATCTTCATTAGCAACGAGGTTCTTGAACTAGACCCCATAATAAAGTCATTAAATCTAGTTGGCTTAGTTGAAACCCTTGAAGAACGCCTCATAATTGGTTGAGTTTACATCACGGAATAGGGTCATTACCGCCTCGAATTGAACTTCTTGTTCGGTATTGACGGTTGATTTTCATCAACATCATGATGATTTTCATCCTCTTGATCTTGACCTCAACTTCATCGGTCACACTGGGTTAACAAATCCACAACCCGTATCAATAGAACCGTGCCATTCTATGACAAACATACAGGTTTAGCTCGTGTGATTCGCTTCCGGCAACATACTTCCACCAAGTTCCTCATTAAACTCCGCATCACGACATACCACTATCTTCTTTAGTTTTGGATTGAGCGATGAAAACCTTTTGTACTGGCTCGTTTCCGATGTAAATGAGTCGTGTTGACTGTCGTCTAACTTATGTAAATATGGCCTTGTTCCGTTGCATAAGCCACACATCCAAATACCCGCAAACCCTCCAAGTTAGGCTTTTTCCTTTGAAAGCCTCGTATGGAGTTTGATTAACTAGAGCTCGAGTTGAAACTCTATTAATCAAGAATGTGGCGTGTCTAACTCCTTGACCCACATGTAGTTTGGTGCGTCTCGTGCTTTCAAGATGCTTCTAGTCATTCCCATAAGAGTGCGGTTTCGCCTTTCCACGACTCCATTTTGTTGCGGTGTGTAGGGAGTGGTTAGATGTCTTGTTATACCCTCGTTTTCACAAAAGTTGGTAAATTCTTTTGAAGTGAACTCACCTCCTCTATCGGTCCTTAGGGTTATAATCTTCTTTCCGACTTCTTCTCAACTAAAGCTTTGAACTTTTGAAGTATTCAAATGCCTCACCTTTTCCTTCAAGGTAAAGTCCACATAAACCGTGAGAAGTCATCAATAAGAACAAATATGTACTGTTTCGTGCTATGGATGGTGGAGAAATTGGTCCACATAGGTCGGCATGTATAAGTTGAAGAGGATGTGTTGCCTTAAATTTTGCGACTTTAGGAAACGCCTTCTTGGTTTGTTTTCCTACCAAACAAGATTCACACAACTTGTTCTCTTGATGAATTATTGGCAACTTTTCAACCATGCCCTTCCTTGCCATTAATTCCATCGTCTCGAAATTAATGTGACCCATCCTAGCATGCCATAACCAAGCATCATCTTCCATCTTTGCTTTGAGACACACGGACTTCCAACTTGGAGCTTAATCTTGTAAAGTCTATTACTTGTTCTAGGAACCTTCATCGAAGCTTGCCATCCGAGTCACGCATAGTAAGAAGGTTACCTTTCATACGAATGTCACATCCGCCTTGGTAGCTTGCCCAAGACTAATTATGTTGCTTTTAGCTCGGGTAGGTAATAGACTCCGATGATTAACCGTTGCTCACCGTTTTCCTTCAATGATTATCGAACCCTTCCTTTTATCTCGATGTAGGAGTTATCACCAAACTTCACTCTGCGGAGATATTCTCATTCAACTCGAAAAGTATTCTCGGATCCCGTCATGTGATTACTTGCTCCATTATCCAAATACCAAGTGTCTTCCTCGTTTGGCTTAGTATTCAATTGGTTTGGGATAATCTTTTCTTCATTCAAGAAAACTACTTCTTGAGCGCTTTTCATCATAAAAGTGTTGGGTCATCATCATCCTCCGTTTTCAAAGGTTTGATTCATGCTTTTGCTACATTCACGTCGTTCGAGCGGTTAGAAGCAAAGTGACCATATTCATCACATCGAAGCATTGAATCTTTGAAAGGTCTCGACTTTTGTTCTTCTTTTGATCCGTATTGCTCCGGAGTTGTTTTGGTTTCCACGGTTGTGGTTATTAGCTTGACCACTACCACGAGATTTGTTTTGAGAAGAAAAGTTTTGACCTTTACCGTTGCCACGGAAGAATTCCTTCCTCGACCTTTCTTATCATATCTTTCACCCTTCCGAACATCAACTTGCCTTGATCTTGATGGTGTCAACACCCTTCATTCTTCCTTCAAAGCTTTCAACCTTCCAATTGCTTCTTGAAAAGACATAGTATTCAAGTCGACAAATTGTTCTATTGAGGCAACAATTGCAACATACCTATCCGGAGCGGATGCAAGTAGCTTCTTAACAAGTTTCTTGTCTTCATAAATTGTTCCCAAGCTATTTACTTGATTACAATTTTGCCCAACCTAGCCGCAAAGTCATCGATTGATTCGTTGACTTTCATCTTTAAAGATTAATTCCGTCTCAAGGTTTGCAACCTTGCGTCTCGAACCCGATCAACACCCACATACCGGTCTTCAAAGCTCCCAGTTTCTTTGGTTGTGTTGAATTGTGAAACTTGAAAACAAGTTCTTACGGAATCGCTGGAAAAGTAACGCAATTGCCATGTGATCTTGCTTAGCAACAACTTGTGTTCCTTCCCACGGTTCCAATGCATCGAGTATTCCATGGACTCGAATACCGCTTTAACTCTTATTGCCCATATGTTATAGTTCGTGCTTGTTAACATTGGACATTGAAGAGCCGTTTAGAATGTTCAATAGGTGGTTGACTCGACTCGCCTTGCACCATCCTTCTTGAGCGCCTTTTGTAAGTTACGGGTGTAGTTGGATTGTCTTCCACCCTAGAACACGCTTGTTTTACTTCTTGCCTAAGTAAACCAAGTGTAAAGTTTGAAACTTTATCGACTTCTTGGAAAAACCTTTAGTCCCTTGTGATTGAAACCCTTCTTGGAAACCCTTTTATCGACTTCTTTGGAAACCCTTGTGATCGACTAAGAACCCCTTGATCGACGCTTTGGAACCCTTGTGATCGATTGCTTTGGAACCCTTTGATCGACTACTCTTGATCGTGATCGACTTACGCTTGGAACCCTTGTGATCGACTACTCTTTTGAATAACCTTGCTCTTGATACCAATTCAAGACCCACAACGAATCGCAGTTCACAAGCGAAACACAATAACACGGTAACTTGGAATAAGCTCTCCAATTAATCGAAAAATACTTGCTTACAAAAGCGATATTGAATGCATAATAACAAACCACATTTCGGTTTGTATATATAGGGAATAGAACAAGCTTTCCTAATCCTACTACAATTCTAATATAACTAGAATATTAAAACCGACATTCACCCCATGGGCTCGGGTCAATAGTTCTTCTTTGCCCATGGGCTCGGGTCGAACATTAGCCCAACACCAATCAAGCATTACGCTTTACGGTTAGCAGCTCTTCCAAAATCCAACGCTTTTGACCGTAATAAGCACCAAAAGCAAGATCCCGAAACCGAAAACATCGGTTTTTCTAATGATTGACCGATCGACAAATACTGGAAGCAATGTAGCCCACGATGGCTACGACAAGAGAGATCGATAAATTATATAGTTTTGTTTGTGAGAGAACATTATCGGTGTCATGTTCATACTAATGTTAAAGAATCTCGATCCATTTTCTATCAACTACTAACTCTCTTTCATTTTATCTAGTCGTGTTTATACAAGTGACAAAAGCCAAACCAAAATAACTAAAAATGTAAGATATAAAACCAATTGACTACGAAAGATTTTTGTGAATAATTTTCACCAAAACTTGCATTAATCTATATGAAATGCAAAAAATAAAAATAAAATAACCCTTCAATTAATCTAAACTATATTTGCACTCAATCTCCATATACCTTAGTTAAATGCCATCATGTCTTTTTCCATGTTGAAGTAGATATTACAATCTCGGTGATCAAGCAAAAGTAGAGTCTCGACGTAGGATTTCACAGAGGAAAAATCTCGTGTTCCGTGAATCCCAATATAATTGATGTGTTCGATTCGGGATCATAAGCAAAAGATTCCTTTGGGGATTATTACGCATTTTAGCTATAGGTTAGCCACTCTTTCTAAATCCATATACGGAGATATCGATCTGTTGTGTTGATGGTGTATAGCTTTGTGAACGATTCGACACCATGTTCCATCATCTTCCATACACTATAAACCGGTTTCTCAAGCTCATATTTTAATTGAACCACAACAAGAGAATCCCTAATGTTATCTAAATACAAAAAATTAGTATATGGACGTACCGCTAGACTTGCGGGGTAGGAAATTTCCTTAAATTCTTCAATTGTCATATCAAATGAGACAATCACCGCATGTGACCGATTTCTATCTTCCACATAAATTCTTTCGGTAGCATACCAATACATAAACCTATCTATTGCTACACCGCACCTAATGAAATACCTTCACGTGGTAAATTTTGTATAGTCTTCTCCAAGCATTTGTGCTTAAGGTAAAAATCTCAAATTCTAGTTTCTGGCGATAAGAATTAAATTTATACTTAACTATCTTAGGGTCATAAGTGTCGGGACATACCCCAAAACCAAAATAAGTAGGATATGTATCACGCACAGAAATATCAACCGATTTTCTAATAGTATGATTCCAAATAAAGCCTTTTGTGGTTCCTGATAGTGCATCATAATGATACACGAATAACAAGCCTTGAGAGCTAACTATTTTTCGTCACATAGTTTAAAAGCCGTGGGGATAGTAAGTGAAACCTTGTGTTGAGGAAAGTATCATCATCCGAGTTGAAACATATTCTAATAAGTCGAGAAGAACCAAATGGTTGATAACTTACCGATGATGATGTTTATGTTTTTACGAGCGGTAACAAGCAATAAATTTAGAGCTCTCGATTAAAGACTTCCATTGTTTGAAACCAATCAATCGAATAAGTGATTTGATAGGCGATTTTGATGATTTCTTCTTGGATATCGTATGGTATGTTGTCGACATTGTTATATGATATCGATGTATGGTTATTAGGGTTTAAAATCGAGATATTGCATGAAACAGAAGATTATATAATGAAACTTGACATTTGTTTTTGGGCTAAAACCTTTGGAAAGGCACAAACGTAAGGCCCATTGTTTGGCCCTTTGGTTTCACATGCAAACCGGTTTCTAAACCGGCGGTTCGGTTTCCCTAAACCGGTTTTCATTTGTCCTCAATCTATGTCGAAGTAGATACTACCATCTCGGTGATCAAGCAAAAATGTTTCAATGTAGGAAATCATAGAGAATAATAACAGGGCAGCGATCCCAATATAATAGATGTGCTTTGATTCGGGTTCATAAGCAAAAAGATCATTTTAAATTATTTTTATTTATAGGTTCGCGCTCTTTCTAAATCCACATATGTTTTGTATTACGTACATTGTGTTGATGGAATACACAAATTGTTTCAAAAGATGCCACCGACACTGAGCTAATAATGAAGGTTATGCAGCGTAAAACAAATGTCATGACATAAAAGTTGGCCTCGTGTTCTGTTCATCATGTTATTACGTGATTTATCTCCCAGAAGATGTTCAGTTTTGTTTATAGGTTGGCTACATATTGGCCTCGTGTTCTTTTAATCATGGTGTTACGTGATTTATCTCTTACAATTACATTAACCATACAACACAAACGCTCAAATACGATGATTTAGAAAACGATTACTAACATAACAAATGAAACCCGATATTTTCTATATAAAACCAGTAAAAGTCACATACCCATAATTCCTTCATTTTTTTACATATAATCATATTCATCCTAACAACTATAAATACATCACCACAAACAAGTCAAAACATGACCTCAACAACCAACTATCTCGTGTTATCGAGGACCCGAAAGTGATCCATTGCTTCAAACTGTTAATTTTCATTATAATCAACAACCGATAATCAAAGATGAAGAACAAGAGAAGAACTAACAATCGACAAATTTGCGGAAGCTTTTCTATATTCAAAACGAAATTCAAAGGTACAAACTAATTCAAACTACAAATCAAATTCAAACGTTCAAAACATATTCAAAGGGTGGTACTAATCTCTCTCCCCCTCACCTCCTTTTTATAGGGGTGAGGGAAAGAGAACTCAAATTGGATTTGAAGACGGCTCTTCAAATTCAATTTGGACTCAAGACGCTGTGCGTCTGCGTCTGTGAAGCTTAAGACTTAAGCAAAAACCAACCGACCCTTAGGAGTTTTAATCATATTCATAACATTCATCTATATAATCGGCATACCTTTGTGGAAAACTTTCTAATGCTCGGAATTTTGGTGTTTCAATACTTTGTGACGCCTCTCATTCTCCTTCCAACATTCTTAGTACTTCCAGCATTTTTGGCTGATTCAAAGGGTTGAATTGTGTGCACGAGACTGCAACTTGAACTATTTCTTCCAACTTGATTATGTCAAAGTTGTTCTTTAATGATTTATCGACAATTTGGTTTAGCTTCCCGTCTAGGTGGAGCTTCATTACCTGTACCATAAACCTCATTAGCATACTTATATTTCACACCAACTAGTTTAGAATGTTGTATACGTTGAAAGTTTTAGGTGTAAGTAAATATCAACCCCTTAAGGAAAAGTAAAAAATAAATAAATAAATAAATAAATAAAATAAAACCCGACCCATTATTTTTACTACTTAAAATGTAGCCTAAAGAAGGAAAGCACGAGAGTACCCAATCAAGCATTACGCCTTTCTAGTTATCTGCTCTTCCAAAATCCAACGCTTTTGACCGTAATAAGCTCCAAAAGCAAGATCCGAAACCGAAAACATCGGTTTTTCGATGATTGACCGATCAACAAATACTCGGGAGCAATGCCACGAGCAAATGATGAGTCGACAAATTATACTGATTTGTTTGTGAGAGAACATTATCAGTGTCATGTTCATACTAATGTTAAAGAATCTCGATCCATTTGCTATCAACTAACTCTCTTCCATTTTATCTAGTCGTGTTTATACAAGTGACAAAAAGCCAAACCAAAATAACTAAAAATGTAAGATATAAAATCAATTGACTTTGAAAGATTTTTGTGAATAATTTTCACCAAAACTTGCATTAATCTATATGAAATGCAAAAAAAATAAAAATAAATAAATAAATAAAAGATCCCTTCAATTAATTTAACTATATTTGCGCTCTAATCTCCATATACCTTAGTTAATTGCCTGCTTCAAGAGTCACTTGTTTGACTTTTTCCATGTCGAAGTAGATATTACAATCTCGGTGATCAAGCAAAAGTAGAGTCTCGACGTAGGATTTCCTGAGAGGAAAAATCTCGTGTTCGGGAATCCCAATATAATTGATGTGTTACGATTGGGATCATAAGCAAAAGATTCCTTTGGGGATTATTCTGCGTTTTAGCTATAGGTTCGCCACTCTTTCTAAATCCATATCGTGAGATATCGCATCTGTTGTGTTGATGGTGTATAGCTTTGTGAGCGATTCGACACACCATGTTCCATCATCTTCCATACACTATAAAGCGGTTTCTTACGCTCATATTTTAATTGAACCACAACAAGAGAATCCCTAATGTTATCTAAGTACAAAAATTAGAATAGACCACTAGACTTGCGGGGTAGGAAATTTCCTAAATTCTTCACTTGTCATATCAAATGAGACAATCGACATGAATCGATTTCTATCATCCACATAAATTCTTTCGTGACATACCAATACATAAACCTATCTATTGCTACACCTTTTGCCTAATGAAATACCTTCACGAGGTAAATTTTGTATAGTCTTCTCCAAGCATTTGTGTTAATGTAAAAATCTCAAATTCCGTTTACCAGAATTAGAATTAAATTTATACTTGACTATCTTAGGATCATAAGTGTCGGGACATACCCCAAAACCAAAACGAGCATGATATGAATCACGCACATAAATTGTAGGAGAAAGTAATACCGTTTATAAGGAATTCAAAATAACTATAATAAGAAGAATAGAAACTATGACAGTGCAACCAAATTAAAAGTAAGAATCACCTAAACTTTTACACAGGAACAGTAACCAAAGAAAGCCGAATGAAGCACAAGTAGCCGAGTCTCGTGTTGAACACGATTCCCTTAAAACAATTCCGTGTACAACAACACGGTTGTTTCCCATGGTACAACGGCCGGAGCAGGTGTACTGCCGGAATTGACAACTTGCCCGAAATATTATAGAATTGTAGTGAGTAAGCTGGAGAGGAAATGTGTTAGCTGTGAATTGTATTGGATGATCTTGAATGGTTAAGATTGCCATCAATTTATACACCTTTATGTAACATATGGTGTAATGGTAGCAATCAAATGGGTTAATGGCTCATCAATTTTCTATTATGAATTATTTAAAACAATCATAACAGCCCAATCAATTGTCAGATTTCAAACAGAAATCATAACTCACTTTTAACCATTTTTCTTCATTCCAAACACCATACGTCGAGACTCGATATCTCATTCACACTAACTCCATTTTGGACATATAAAGCTTGTTACGAAGCACTCACAAAGGACTACGTAACCATATAAGACTTTAACCATAATGACTATATTTACTAATAGTAATCTATGTCCAAAGTTAGTGAAAACTCATTCTTTCACTAAGATTTTCCAACAATCCCCACATGAATGGAGATCGAGTAGAAAAACTCACAAATTTCAATAAAATTTCAGCGGTTGAGTCTTGCATAGGATAGGTAGGTGTTACCCTTTGAACCTTCCTTGTGAAATATACTTAGCCTCCTAGTCGCCAAGAGAACGCGATGTCTTTGAACCGATCTGCTTTGTGTGTAGCGACAATATATGTTCACACAGGACTCTTCCCGACATCATCAACTCCTCATAGTCGTGTTCGTTATGGTCATGAACACTAGCCTGGTTCTGCAAGAGCTCTTAGGAAATGCGCCCCCACATTTCCCTTCGAAGCGACCCCACTTCTCTCTCACATAGGTGATTTCTCATTAAATCATTAAAAGCTCTAGGCTTAACCTCGTATGTCACTGACAGGAATGGACCAGGATGTTTATTAACACCCTCATGTGTTTTGGGAGGTTAACCCCCCACAGTGACTCCCCCACAGTTTATACAAGTAGGTTGTCCTATTGAACCCAGATCTTGGGATCTCCAGTCAGCTGGGTTAGGTTTTCCTTCGTATAAACTCATTCATTTACGGGCTTTAGTCCCATTCCTTTTGACGACTTGTTAACTAACTCCCTGCTTAAGCCTTTCGTAAGCGGATCCGCTATGTTATCCTTTGATTTCACATAATCAATAGTGATAACTCCCGTAGAGAGTAGTTGTCGTATAGTATTGTGTCTACGTCTAATATGTCTTGACTTACCGTTATACATTATGCTATGAGCTCTGCCAATCGCCGATTGACTATCACAATGTATACATATGGCCGTTACCGGCTTAGGCCACCTTGGTATGTCCTCTACAAATTGACGTAACCATTATGCCTCTTCGGCACATTTATCTAAGGCGATAAATTCTGACTCCATTGTGGATCTGGAAATAACCGTCTGTTTGGAAGATTTCCATGATACGGCTCCACCTCCAAGTGTGAATACATATCCACTTGTTGATCTAGAGTCTTTTATATCAGATATCCAGTTTGCATCACTGTATCCTTCGATAACAGCCAGATATCTAGTATAATGCAATCCATATTCTCGAGTGTACCTTATGTACCCCAGAACCCTTGTTATACTTTCCCAGTGTTTGTAACCTGGGTTGTTTGTATACCTACTTAGCCTACTCACAGCGTATGCTAAGTCAGGTCTCGTACAATTCATTAGATACATCAAGCTACCAATAATGCTTGAGTATCCCACCTGGTTAACTCCTTGACCTCTATTTTTAGATAGATGTTTAGTCGTATCAATAGGAGTCCTCGCAATGTTGGAGTCATCTGGATTATATTTCTCAAGAATTTTATCCACAAAGTGTGTTTGACTCAACATAAGTCCATTTTGGGTTCGTATGATTTTGATTCCAAGTATCACATCTGCCAAACCCATGTCTTTCATGTCAAACCTTGATTTCAACATGTCTTTAGTAGATCGTATCATCTTATCGTTGCTTCCAACGATTAGCATATCGTCTACATATAGACATAAGATGACATATCCATTGTTTGTGTCTTTCACGTAGACACACTTGTCACATTCATTAATTTTGAATCCACATTCGATCATGACGTGGTCAAACTTTTGATGCCACTGCTTAGGAGCTTGTTTCAATCCATACAGTGACTTGACAAGTTTACATACTTTTCCCTCTTGTCCCGGGCAGTGAATCCCTCAGGTTGTTCCATGTAAATCTCTTCATCTAAATCTCCATTTAAAAAGCGGTTTTACATCCATTTGATGAACTTCCAGTTTCTTATGGTCTGCAATAGCAAGTACCATCCTTATGGATGTTATTCGCGTTACGGGCGAATAAGTGTCAAAGTAGTCCAGACCTTCTCGTTGTCTGTAACCTTTGATCACCAATCTTGCTTTGTACTTATCTATGGTGCCATTAGCTTTCATCTTCTTCTTGAAGATCCATCGATAGCCTAATGTTTTGCAACCCGGAGGTAGATCTACAAGCTCCCATGTATGGTTATGCAAAATAGAATCTATCTCACTCTTAATGGCTTCTTTCCATTGAGGCCCTTCTGAGGACGTAACCGCTTCTCGGTAAGAGTTTGGTTCACTTTCTACCATAAAAGAAACATAATCGGGTCCAAACGATTTCTCGATTCTTGGCCTTTTGCTTCTTCTAGGTTCAACATCTTCTTCCTCAGATTGATGTTGTCTCTCATCGTGAACGATGTTATCATTTCGTTGTCTCTTTTCGTGGACAACTACGTCATCTCGTCTAGATGACCTTTCATTCTCCTTGGTCAAACAAGGGAACACGGTTTCAAAGAATGAAGCATTCCTTGATTCCATTATCGTATTCTTGTGTATCTCGGGATTTTTTGACTCGTGCACAAGGAATCGATAAGCGCTGCTATTATGAGCATACCCAATGAATACACAATCAACGGTTTTGGGTCCTATCTTTTGAGCTTTAGGTGCCGGAATTGCCACTTTAGCTAGGCACCCCCACACTCGTAAGTATTTATAAGATGGTTTTCGTCCCATCCATAGCTCATAGGGGGTCTCTTCTTTTTCCTTACGAGGTATCTTATTCAAAAGATAAGTAGCCGATAAAATGGCTTCCCCCCACATGTTCTGATTTAAACCAGAACTTATTAACATGGCATTTGCCATTTCTTTCAAGGTACGATTTTTTCTTTCAGCAATCCCATTCTGCTGAGGTGAATAGGGTGCGGTGAACTCATGTCTAATTCCATGTTGTGAACAAAATTCAACAAATGGAGATACATATTCACCTCCCCTATCACTCCTTACTACCTTGATCTTTTTATTTAGTTGATTCTCAACTTCATTCTTGTATAGAATGAACTTATCTATTGCTTCATCTTTACTTTTAAGTAAATACACATAGCAATATTTCGTACTATCATCAATGAAAGTAATGAAGTACTTATTATCTCCTCTTGTTGGCACCAATTTTAAATCACACACATCTGTGTGAATTAGATCAAGAGGGTCAGTTTTTCTTTCAACCGAATGAAAAGATGATCTTGTCATTTTCGCTTCAACGCAAGTTTCACACTTGTGATTTGAGTCAATATGGAATGTAGGTATACAATTTAATTTCGTTAATCGACGGATGGAATTATAATTGACATGACCAAGTCGGCCATGCCACACATTCGAGGTCTCAACTACACAAGTTGAATTAGTGTTCATTTTAGAAAGATTGTTTTCCTTAACAATTAAGTCCAATTTGAACATTCCATCACGGGCGTAGCCCGTACCTACAACCATTTTATTCTTGGTTAACTCAAATGTGTTACACTCAAATGCAAGGCAAAACCCATACTTGTTGAGCAACCACCCGGACACAAGATTCTTTCGAATCTCCGGAACGCACAAAACGTTTTTGAGTTTTAACTCTTTTCCGGATGTCCATTTCAAAATCACATCACCCTCACCTTTAATGTCAGCGGTGATGGAATTTCCCATGAAAATTTTTCCACCATTGTTAACCTCTTTAAACGAACTAAAGAGACTCTTGTTTAAGCATACATGACGGGTGGCACTCGTGTCAATCCACCACTCGTTTGTGTTTGAACCTGCTTGGTTTACTTCTGAAATCATTGCAACGAAATCATGAACCATTCTGAAACTTTCACACAGAAAATTTGACAGTAGGTTGTAACTTGAGGTTGTGCACAAAATGATTTGTTTCTTGCACAAATAAGTTATAAGGAAACACACTCCTCTTTAGTAACTTATGCGCTCTTTGCACCAATATTGCAGCCACAAAGTCCCAACTTTTTAGGTTTGGGGCTGATTGGACAAGCCTTTTAATGGGCTGTTAGGACAGCAACTATATGCAGAAAAGTCATTCAAAAAATTCTGATTTGGAGCTGTTTGGACAAGCCTTTTAAAGGGGCTGTTTGGACAGCAGTTAAGTGCAGGAAATAAGGGTCTAAAAATCTGGTTTGGGACTGTATTGACACACCTTGTTACAAGATGTTTGGACAGGAATTATTTGCATAAAAGATGTTCTAAAAACTTGTGAAGGGGCTGTTTGGATAAGAGAAATAACAAAGCTAAAATCTCGACAATAGTTGTATAATATAATCTGCAAAGAACTCGTTAAGAATAATCTGAAGTTTACAAGATTATAACACACAATACACTATATAAAATCTGCACATATATTAGATTCTGAACTGAATGAAAAAAAAAATAACTCTAAAACAGTCTTAACACAAGCAGCTATGAATCATGAAAAGCAAAAAAAAATACAGACCTGAACTTGAAAAAACAACACGTTTGAATAAAACTAAAATAAAATCAAATAAACCAGGGTAATAATGTGTATTCCACAGAACTAATTCAATAACAACAGGTTTCTAACAAACAAGATCAGAAACACACTTTTTTTTTTTTTTTTTTTTTTAAAGAATGGATCGAAATTGAAACTGGTTTGAATCCAAATCGTTTTATTCCTTATAAACTTGTACACGGAATTGTTTTAAGATTGTAGGAGAAAGTAATACCGTTTATAAGGAATTCAAAATAACTATAATAAGAAGAATAGAAACTATGACAGTGCAACCAAATTAAAAGTAAGAATCACCTAAACTTTTACACAGGAACAGTAACCAAAGAAAGCCGAATGAAGCACAAGTAGCCGAGTCTCGTGTTGAACACGATTCCCTTAAAACAATTCCGTGTACAACAACACGGTTGTTTCCCAGGGTACAACGGCCGGAGCAGGTGTACTGCCGGAATTGACAACTTGCCCGAAATATTATAGAATTGTAGTGAGTAAGCTGGAGAGGAAATGTGTTAGCTGTGAATTGTATTGGATGATCTTGAATGGTTAAGATTGCCATCAATTTATACACCTTTATGTAACATATGGTGTAATGGTAGCAATCAAATGGGTTAATGGCTCATCAATTTTCTATTATGAATTATTTAAAACAATCATAACAGCCCAATCAATTGTCAGATTTCAAACAGAAATCATAACTCACTTTTAACCATTTTTCTCTTCATTCCAACTACCCTTCGTCGAGACTCGATATCTCATTCACACTAACTTCGTTTTGGACATATAACGGTTCGTTACGAAGCACTCACAAAGGACTACGTAACCACATAAGACCTTAATCATAATGATTATATTTAGTAATAGTACTCTATGTCCAAACTTAGTGAAAACTCATTATTTTCCACTAAATTTTCCAACAGCTAACTATAGTTTGTCCACGTAGTTTAAAAGCCGTGGGGACAGCAAGTAAAACCTTGTGTTGAGGAAAGTATCATCATCTAGGATTGAAACATATTCTAAGTCGGAAGAACCAAATGGTTGATAACTTACAAGTAGATGATGTTTATGTTTTTTGAGTGTGGTACTCAACAATGAATTTAGTGCTACTTGATAAAAGAATTCCATTGTTTGAAACCAATCTGAATCGAATAAGTGATTTGATAGGCAGATTTTTGATGATTTCTTCTTGGATATCGTATGGTATGTTGTCTGACATTATTATATATATCGACGATGCTTATTAGGGTTTAAAGTCTCGACATTGCATGAAACAGAAGATTATATAATGAAACTTGACATTAGGTTTTGGGCTAAAACTTTTGGAAAGTCACAAACGTAAGGCCCATTGTTTGGCCCTTTGGGTTTCACATGCAAACCGGTTTCTAAACCAGCGGTTCGGTTTCCCTAAACCGGTTTTCATTTGTCCTCAATCCTTGTCGAAGTAGATACTACCATCTCGGTAATCAAGCAAAAGTGTTTCAATGTAGGAAGTCACAGAGAATAATAACGGGGCAGCGATCCCAATATAATATATGTGCTTTGAGTCGGGTTCATAAGCAAAAAGATCATTTTCAGGATTATTTTTCATTTATAGGTTCGCCACTCTTTCCAAATCCACGTATGTTTTGAATTGCATCTGTTGTGCTGATGGAATACACAGCTCTTTCAAAAAGATGCCAGCCCGATAGAGGCTAATAATGAAGGTTATGCTGCGTAAAACGAATGTCATAACATAAAAATTCGCCTCGTGTTCTGTTCATCATGTTATTACGTGATTTATCTCCCACCAGAAGTTCGTTTTGCTTATAGGTTGGCTACATATTGGCCTCGTGTTCTTTTAATCATGTTGTTACGCGATTTATCTCTTACAATTATTACCGATACAAGACAAACGCTCAAATACGATGATTTAAAAAACGATTACTAACATAACAAACGAAAACCAATATTTTCTATACAAAACCAGTAAAAGTCACATACCCATAATTCCTTCATTTTTTTTACATATAATCATATTCATCCTAACATCTATAAATACATCACCACAAACTAGTCAAAACATGACCTCAAAATCCAACTATCTCGTGTTATCGAGGACCCGAAAGCTCCATTGCTTCAAACTGGGAATTTTCATCTACATAATCGGCATATCTTTGTGGAAAACTTTCTAATGCTCGAAATCTTGGTGTTTCAATACTTTGTGACGCCTCCCATCGCTCTACTAGCCTTCTCCTTCCAACATTCTTAGTACTTCCGACGTTTTTGGCCGATTCAAAGGGTTGAATTGTGTGCACAAGAGTGCAACTTGAACCATTTCTTCCAACTCGATTCTGTCGAAGTTGTTCTTTAATGATTTATCGACTATTTGGTTCAGCTTCCCGTCTAGACGGAGCTTCATTACCTGTACCATAAACCTCGTTAGCATACTTTATACTTATATTTTACACCATCTAGTTTAGAATGTTGTATACGTTGAAAGTTTTAGGTGTAAGTAAATATCAAGCCTTTAAGGAAAAGTAAAAAAAAAAAAAAAAAAAAAAAAAAAAAACAATTAAAACACGACCCATTATTTTTACTACTTAAAATGTAGACTAAAGAAGGAAAGCACAAGAGTACCCAATCAAGCATTACGCCTTTCTGGTTACCTGCTCTTCCAAAATCCAACGCTTTTTGACCCGTAATAAGCTCCAAAAGCAAGATCCTGAAGCCGAAAACATCAGTTTTTTTCTGATGATTAACCAGTCGACAAATACTCAGGAGCAAAATGTAGCCCACAGTGCCATGAACAGCAATAGTCGATAAATTATACAATTTTGTTTGTGAGAGAACGTTATCACTGTCATGTTCATACTAATGTTAAAGAATCTCGATCCATTTGCTATCAACTACTAACTCTCTTTCATTTATCTAGTTGTGTTTATACAAGTGACAAAAAGCCAAACCAAAATAACTAAAAAATGTAAAATATAAAATCAATTGACTTTGAAAGATTTTTGTGAATAATTTCCACTAAAACTTGAATTAATCTATATGAAATGCAAAATAATAATAATAATAATAATAATAATAAAAATAATAAAAAATAACCCTTCAATTAATCTAAACTATATGGTTTGGGTTCCTAACGAAGCCATACATCCTTCCCTACCTTGACTGTTGTGGGTGTTGGTTGAATGGTCTTGGTGGGGGGATGATATGGAAATGTAGTTAGACGGTAGTTGCTTGTATTAAGGTGAAAGTGGAGCTGCATAGTCACTGTTTTGATTGGTAGTGTATTATATCTGATGTTCCGAGTTAGTATGTTTGAGATTGTAGTTTAGTGTTGTCTGAGGTAGTGGTTGTTTTTGTGATAAGAGTTTAGGCATGACTATCTCTTGAATATTTGATGTTTTATTTTGTGTTATTAATAAAACCTTCACCTTTGCACCAAAAAAAAAAAAAAAAAAAAAAATTATATTTGCACTCCAATCTCCATATGCCTTAGTTAATTGCCTGCTTCAACAGTCACTTGTTTGACGCTCCACACTGCATGCCATCATGTCTTTTTCCATGTCAAGTAGATACTACAATCTCGGTGATCAAGCAAGAGTAGAGTCTCGGTGTAGGAGAACACAGAGAAAAACAGTTCTGTTCCAGGAATCCCAATATAATTGATGTGTTCTGATTTGGGATCATAAGCAAAAAGATCCCTTCGGGGATTATTTTGTGTTTGAACTATAGGTTCACCACTCTTTCTAAATCCATATACGTAAGATATCTTATCTGTTGTGTTGATGGTGTATAGCTTTGTGAACGATTTTGACACACCATGTTCCATCATCTTCCATACACTATAAACTGGTTTCTGAGGCTCATATTTTAATTGAACCACAACAAGAGAATCCCTAATGTTATATAAATGCAAAAAATTAGTATATGGACAGACCGCTAGACTTGCAGGGTAGGAAATTTCCATAAATTCTTCACTTGTCATGTCAAATGAGACAATCAGCTGCTTGCGCAACTGATTTCTACCATCCACATAAAAATCTTCGGAAGCAGACCAATACATAAACCTATCTATTGCTATCTGCGTGCCTAATGAAATACATTCACGAGGTCGACTGTTGTATAGTCTTCTCCAAGCATTTGTGCTTAGTGTAAAAATCTCAAATTCCCGTTTACCACAAGAATTTAATTTATACTTAACTATCTTAGGGTCATAAGTGTCGGGACAAACCCCAAAACCAAAACAAGCATTATATGAATCACGCACATCAATATCAACCGATTTTCTAATAGTAGGATTCCAAATAACACCTTTCGTGGTTCCTGATCGTGCATCATAACCATGCACAAAGTACAAGCCTTGAGAGCTAACTATTCTTTGTCCATGTAGTTTAAAAGCCGTGGGGACAGTAAGTGAAACCTTGTGTTGAGGGAAAGTATCATCATCTAGGATTGAAACATATTCTCTATCAGAATAACCACCAGATGCTCGATAACTTACAAGTAGATGATGTTTATGTTTTTGCTGAGTGCGGTAACAAGCAATAAATCTAGAGCTCTCGATTAAAGACTTCCACTGTTTCGAAACCAATCTGAATCGAATAAGTGATTTGATAGGCAGATTTTTGATGATTTCTTCTTGGATATCGTTTGGTATGTTGTCTGACATTATTATATCGATATACAATGCTTATTAGGGTTTTAAATCGAGATATTGCATGAAACAGAAGATTATATAGTAATTAATTTTGACACTAGTTTTGGGCTAAAACCTTACAAACAAAAGGCCTGTTTGGAATTTTTTTTTTTTTTTTTTTTTTTTTTTGGTTTGTTTGTAAAGTAAAGGGTTACCCTGTAATATATGTGAATGGTTTTGTTTTAAAGAAAATTGGCGCGAGAGACAAGAATAGGATTAACTTGGACGTTTTGAACTAGTTACTAGGCTCATCTGATCTAGACTTTTGGTATTCGCAAGATACCCGGTCCTCGTATTTTGTTATAAGGAGTGTGCGGATAGTCATTTTCGAGCCACTACCATTGTGTCACCCAGCTAGATCTGTGGCATCTCCCCACAAGAACATACGAGGACTAAAAGAGATCGATTTGTTTACCAATTAGTTTGGTTTACTATTATGTACTAACTTGCTAAATTAACGGTTGAGTTGAGGTTGATCACATGATCAACCTCCACTGCTAAGTATTGACATGATCAACCCGTCAACCAGTAAGTCGTTGACGATAGCGATAGATTCGATTTGCCTCAACAGTTTGTTGGTTCCTAAGGTACTTGCCATGGATAAGATATGGGCCCATGAACATATATCAAAGTTTAAACACATGCAGGAAGTAAAGGGAAAAAAGAATACAAGAAAAAGCCTGCCTGCAAGAAACATGCAACACCAATAAATAATAATCAAAGCCCACTCTCTAAGTCTGTTCATTGGCTATATACTTTACTTGATCTATTATTACAAAGGTTTGCATGAGTTGGTTCATTTCAAACCGAAAACAAAAGACAAAACTTTATGATTAAAGGATACTGAAATTGTTTTGTTCTGGTTCTTTTGTGTTAGATGCATGATTTGTTTGTATCATCGAAACAAACTCATCAGTTTTAGACCGTTAGCAACAGAGACAAAACTTTCAGATTATAGGATATGTTATATATCATTATAATGTTGGCACATCCATACAAAAACTAAACTAATATGCAGAAAAACCAAAAAGAGTATGAAAGATGAGGAACTTTTAACGGCATTCCTTCTCCCAGTCTCCTGTTAAATGTTTTCGTAGTACCCTCCTCGTGAGATATCGTATACCATGAATGGAGTAACAGAATTGGAGAAAAACAAAAATAACAAAAGATATTGGATATAAATTGAATTACTTTGAACAAGATTTTTGTGCATAAGTTTCCAAAAAGAAAAAATTAAGATTCATCATAAGAAAACGCAACCTTATTCCTAACAGTACACCCGCATCAATCTGTATGCAATGCATAAAACTTCTTATTAACTCTAACTAATCTAAACTATAATCACACTTCAATCTCCATACCTTACTTACTGCTCCAAAAGTACGTCACTTGTCTTAAGCTCCACACTTAGCATGCCATTATCTTTGTCCTCAATCCATGTCGAAGTATATAATACCATCTCAGTGATCAAGCAAAAGTAGTGTTTCAATGTAGGAAATCACAGAGAATAAATACCCTTTTCTAGAAATCCCAATATAATTGATGTGTTTTGAGTCGGGTTCATAAGCAAAAAGATCATTTTTTGGGTCTTTTTTTTTTCATTTATAGGTTCGTCACTCTTTCGGAATCAACGTATGTTTTGTATTACATCAGTTGTGTTAATGATCTATAGTACAACATGTAAATCCTTTCTTAAAACAATTGAACAAACAAACAATAATTGTGAATCCTAAATTGTTTTTTACTCCGTATTATTTTCGTTTTCGTAATGTGCACACAAAATATGGAGTACACATCTCTTTCAAAAAGATGCAAGCCCGATAAAGGGTAATAGTGAAGGTTATGCAGTGAAAAACGAATGCCATGACATAAAAACTGGCCTCGTGTTCTATTAATCATGTTATTACGTGATTTATCTCTTACATATTGGTCATGGGGCGATCCACGAGGGCCAACATAAGTTCGGTTTTGTTTAGAGGTTGTGCTAACATCATCTTAACAGCTTAACGTTATTTATAGACTCTTTTATCGGTATATTTTTTTAATAAATAAATCGCTATAAATTTGTTAGCTATGTGATGAATAAAATTTGGGATGAAGATCCACTCAATTTGTTTATGCGATTTAACATAATCTCAATAATTTGATAATCATGCATTTAACAACTTGTTTATGCGATTTAACTTTATTACTACACATACTTAAACCAAGTCTATATATAAACATGCCCTTAATCTTTTTGTAAAGGATTTAAAGTCGAACCTATTTGATTTGAGCTATAATCTTTCTCCTAATTAGACATCAATGTTTTCTTTCAAAATAACTTTTTATAGAAAAAAACAAGATTATCAAATAATTGAGATTTTCTCAAGTTAGTATGAACATAACTAGTCATATTCATTTACAAATAAAAATAATAATAAAAATTAGGTCTCGCAGTCAGGGGCGGAGGGGATGGGGTAGCTAGCAGGTGCTAGGCCCCTCCCAAGTAGCCCAAGAAGCCATTTATTGTATAGCCAAAAGCCCAAGGTATTCGGCCCTTCCCAGTTTTAGTGATATTTTATTTTCTTTGTTATTTTCACAGGAAAAAGGAGAAAAGTTAGCAAACCAAACCATCACTCTCAATTCTTTCAATACCGATCAAAAAAATTCAATCATCTAATAACGTATTTAATGATCTTTATTATTTAGTTTTCTTTCAATGATCAAAATTAATGAATTGTGTTTGGAATCTTTGGGATAAAGAGTTGAACGAGATATTTTTCTTTTCTTTTGATACATTAATGATCAATTTAATGCTTATTTTGCTCTAAAGAGTAAAGACACTCATGGTTTAGGGATATGTTTTAGGCCATCCATGATTCCCCTTTAAATGTAATTGAAGTCCTTAATAACTAATATTAAATTTGAATGAATTAGTAGCAGTTGGTATGATTTCCTTGTCACAGGGCATTTTTTTCTTCAATGATAACTATTGGTCTAATAATTGCCTCATTGCTATTATCTTTCTTGCATATTCGTTAATATTTGTTATTTTTTAAGTTTTACTTTACGAATTGTCAAAGAACAAAGAACTAGTATAGTAGTAGTATATATGTATGCTTTATGACTTACTGTGACTTGGAGTGTTTGATAGTTTGAGTGTTTAACATAGTCACACACTCACACTCACACTCACAGTGTTTGACAGTTGACTCTGACTTTGTGACTTACTGACTTAGTTGATGACTTATTAAGATTTCGGAATTTTGATTATTGACTTGTTGATTACTTTAGAACATCTATTAACTGTTTTGCGTCACTTGCACGTCAACGATTGAAGCTCAAGTGTTCCAGGTCATTAGAAGTCTTATTTAGTTCACGACAAAGGATTAAAGCTCAAGTCCTTAAGATCATTAGAATTTATATGTTAATTGCTTATGTCGTTTGTACCAGTTTGTTTAGTTTTGAGATACGTGTTTCTAAATTTTATTATCTATATGGTTCCTCATTTGTATTTCTAGATCATCACGTTTCATTGTATTTCTTTGAACTATGTCACGAGTATAAATTTTTTTTGGCCCCCCTTAACTTGAAATCCTGGCTCCGCCCCTGCTCGCAGTGAACTTTACAGTTTTGTTTATAAGAGAACATTGTTAGTGTCATGTTCATACAAATGTTAAAGAATCTCGATCCATTTGCTATAACAAACCAACTCTCTTTCATTGTACAAAAAGCCAAACCAAAAGAACTAAAAATGTAAAATATAATCAATTGACTTTGAAAGATTTTAGTGAATAAGTTTCACCAAAAGAGAAAGTGGGGTTCGTTATATGAAAACAATAATCAGACTCCTAAAACTTGCATTAATCTATATGAAATGCATAAAATTTCTTATTAACTCTTTAACTAATCTAAACTATACTTGCAATCCAATCTCCATATACCTTAGTCAATTGCCTGCTTCAATAGTCACTTGTTTGACGCTCCACACTGCATGCCATCATATCTTTTACCATGTCGAAGTAGATACTACAATCTCAGTGATCAAGTAAAAGTAGAGTCTCGATGTAGGAGAACCCAGAAAAAAAATCTTCTTTTCCAGGAATCCCAATACAATTTATGTGTTCTGATTCCGGATCATAAGCAAAAAGACCCCTTTGGGGATTATTTTGCGTTTTAGCTATAGGTTCGCCACTCTTTCTAAATCCATATACGTGAGATATCGCATCTGTTGTGTTGATGGTGTATAGCTTTGTGAACGATTTTGACACGCTATGTTCCATCATCTTCCATACACTATAAACTGGTTTCTCAGGCTCATATTTTAATTGAACCACAACAAGAGAATCCCTAATGTTATATAAAAACAAAAAATTAGTATATGGACAGACCGCTAGACTTGCAGGGTAGGAAATTTCCATAAATTCTTCACTTTTCATATCAAATGAGACAATCGACTTCCGCAACTCATGTCCATTCACATAAAAATCTTCGAAAGCAGACCAATACAGAAACCTATCTACTGCTACCTGCCTGCCTAATGAAATACATTCACGAGGTAAATTTTTGTATAGTCTTCTCCAAGCATTTGTGCTTAATGTAAAAATCTCAAATTCTCGTTTACGGCAATCAGAATTTAATGTATACTTAACTATCTTAGGGTCATAAGTGTCGGGACATACCCCAAAACCAAAATAAGTATGAAATGTATCACGCACAGAAATATCAACCGATTTTCTAATAGTAGGATTCCAAATAACGCCTTTTCTGGTTCCTGATCGTGCATCATAACAATGCACGAATAACAAGCCTTGAGAGCTAACTATATTTTCTCCGCGTAGTTGAAAAGCCGTGGGGACAGTAAGTGAAACCTTGTGTTGAGGAAAGTATCATCATCTAGGATTGAAACATATTCTAAGTCGGAGAACCAAATGCTTTATAACTTACAAGTAGATGATGTTTACGTTTTTGGTGAGTGTGGTACTCAGCAATGAATTTAGTGCTACTGATAAAAGAATTCCATTGTTTCGAAACCAATCTGAATTGAACAAGTGATTTGATAGGCAGATTTTTGATGATTTCTTCTTGGATATCGTATGGTATGTTGTTTGACATTATTATATCGATATACGTCACGATGAGTTATTAGGGTTTTAAATCGAGAGTATTTTGCATGAAACAGAAGTTTATATAATGAAACAGAAGTTTATATAATCGAGAGTATATTGCATGAGAGTATATTGCTATCAACTACTAACTCTCTTTCATTTTATCTAGTCGTGTTTATACAAGTGACAAAAAGCCAAACCAAAATAACTAAAAATGTAAGATATAAAACCAATTGACTCTGAAAGATTTTTGTGAATAATTTTCACCAAAACTTGCATTAATCTATATGAAATGCAAAAAAATAAAAAATAAAATAACCCTTCAATTAATCTAAACTATATTTGCACTCCAATCTCCATATACCTTAGTTAAATGCCATCATGTCTTTTTCCATGTTGAAGTAGATATTACAATCTCGGTGATCAAGCAAAAGTAGAGTCTCGACGTAGGATTTCACAGAGGAAAAATCTCGTGTTCCAGGAATCCCAATATAATTGATGTGTTCTGATTCGGGATCATAAGCAAAAAGATTCCTTTGGGGATTATTCTGCATTTTAGCTATAGGTTCGCCACTCTTTCTAAATCCATATACGGGAGATATCGCATCTGTTGTGTTGATGGTGTATAGCTTTGTGAACGATTCTGACACACCATGTTCCATCATCTTCCATACACTATAAACTAATTTCTCAGGCTCAATTTTATATTGAACCACAACAAGAGAATCCTTAATGTTATATAAATTCAAAATACTAGTATATGGACAGACCGCTAGACTTGCAGGGTAGGAAATTTCCATAAATTCTTCACTTGTCATATCAAATGAGACAATCAGCTCGCGCGACTGATTTCTATCATCCACATAAATTCTTTCGGAAGCATACCAATACATAAACCTATCTACTGCTACCTGCCTGCCTAATGAAATACATTCACGAGGTAAATTTTTGTATAGTCTTCTCCAAGCATTTGTGCTTAATGTAAAAATCTCAAATTCTCGTTTACGGCAATCAGAATTTAATGTATACTTAACTATCTTAGGGTCATAAGTGTCGGGACATACCCCAAAACCAAAATAAGTATGAAATGTATCACGCACAGAAATATCAACCGATTTTCTAATAGTAGGATTCCAAATAACGCCTTTTCTGGTTCCTGATCGTGCATCATAACAATGCACGAATAACAAGCCTTGAGAGCTAACTATATTTTCTCCGCGTAGTTGAAAAGCCGTGGGGACAGTAAGTGAAACCTTGTGTTGAGGGAAAGTATCATCATCTAGGATTGAAACATATTCTAAGTCAGGAGAACCAAATGCTTTATAACTTACAAGTAGATGATGTTTACGTTTTTGGTGAGTGTGGTACTCAGCAATGAATTTAGTGCTACTGATAAAAGAATTCCATTGTTTCGAAACCAATCTGAATTGAACAAGTGATTTGATACGCAGATTTTTGATGATTTCTTCTTGGATATCGTATGGTATGTTGTTTGACATTATTATATCGATATACGTCACGATGAGTTATTAGGGTTTTAAATCGAGAGTATATTGCATGAAACAGAAGTTTATATAATGAAACTTGACATTAGGTTGTGGGCTAAAACCTTTGAAAGGCACAAACGTACGGCCCATTGTTTGGCCCTTTGGGTTTCACATGCAAACGGTTTCTAAACCGCGGTTCGGTTTCCTAAACCGGTTTTCAAAACCGGTTTCATTTGTCCTCAATCCCATGTCAAGTTGATACTACCATCTCGGTGATCAAGCAAAAGTGTTTCAATCTAAATAATAACGGGCAGCGATCCCAATATAATAGATGTGCTTTGAGTCGGGTTCATAAGCAAAAGGATCATTTTTAGGATTATTTTTCATTTATAGGTTCGCCACTCTTTCCAAATCCACGTATGTTTTGAATTGCATCTGTTGTGTTGTTGATGGAATACACAGTTCTTTCAAAAAGATGCCAACACGATAAAGGCCAATAATGAAGGTTATGCAGGGTAAAACGAATGTCATGACATAAAAATTGGCCTCGTCTTCTATTCATCATGTTATTACATGATTTATCTCCCACCAGAAGTTCGGTTTTGTTTATAGGTTCTGCTACATATTGGCCTCGTGTTCTTTTAATCTTGTTATTACGTGATTTATCTCTTACAATTATATTAACGATACAAGACAAACGCTCAAATACGATGATTTTAAAAACGATTACTAACATAACAAATGAAACCCAATATTTTCTATACAAAACCGGTAAAAGTCACATACCCATAAATCCTTCAATTTTTTTTACATATAATCATATTCATCCTAACATCAATAAATGCATCAGCACAAACAAGTCAAAACATGACCTCAAAAACCAACTATCTCGTGTTATCGAGGACCCGAGAGCTCCATTGCTTCAAACTGTGAATTTTCATCTACATAATCGGCATACCTTTGTGGAAAACTTTCTAATGCTCTAAATCTTGGTGTTTCAATACTTTGTGACGCCTCCCATCGCTCTACTAGCCCTTCTCCTTCCAACATTCTTAGTACTTCCGACATTTTTGGCCGATTCAAAGGGTTGAATTGTGTGCACAAGAGTGCAACTTGGACCATTTCTTCCAACTCGATTCTATCAAAGTTGTTCTTTAATGATTTATCGACAATTTGATTTAGTTTCCCGTCTAGATGGAGCTTCATTACCTGTACCATAAACCTCGTTAGCATACTTATATTTCACATTAACTAGTTTAGAATGTTGTATACGTTGAAAGTTTTAGGTGTAAATAAATATAAACCCTTTAAGGAAAAGTTAAAAAAAAAAATAATAAAAAAAAAAATAAAAAAAAAAAATAACCGACCCAAATTTTTACTACCTAAAATGTAGCCTAAAGAAGGAAACCACGAGAGTACCCAATCAAGCATTACGCTTTTCTGGTTAGCTGCTCTTCCAAAATCCAACGCTTTTTGACCCGTAATAAGCACCAAAAGCAAGATCCCAAACCGAAAACATCGGTTTTTCTAATGATTGACCGATCGACAAATACTCGGGAGCAATGTAGCCCAGCGGTACCACGAACAGTGATGTCGATAAATTATATAGTTTTGTTTGTGAGAGAACATTATCAGTGTCATGTTCATACTAATGTTAAAGAATCTCGATCCATTTGCTATCAACTACTAACTCTCTTTCATTTTATCTAGTCGTGTTTATACAAGTGACAAAAAGCCAAACCAAAATAACTAAAAATGTAAGATATAAAACCAATTGACTCTGAAAGATTTTTGTGAATAATTTTCACCAAAACTTGCATTAATCTATATGAAATGCAAAAAAATAAAAAATAAAATAACCCTTCAATTAATCTAAACTATATTTGCACTCCAATCTCCATATACCTTAGTTAAATGCCATCATGTCTTTTTCCATGTTGAAGTAGATATTACAATCTCGGTGATCAAGCAAAAGTAGAGTCTCGACGTAGGATTTCCAGAGGAAAAATCTAGTGTTCCAGAATCCCAATATAATTGATGTGTTCGATTCGGGATCATAAGCAAAAGATTCCTTTGGGGATTATTCTGCATTTTAGCTATAGGTTCGCCACTCTTTCTAAATCCATATACGGAGATATCGCATCATTGTGTTGATGGTGTATAGCTTTGTGAACGATTCGACACACCATGTTCCATCATCTTCCATACACTATAAACTAATTTCTCGGGCTCAATTTTATATTGAACCACAACAAGAGAATCCTTAATGTTATATAAATTCAAAATACTAGTATATGGACGACCGCTAGACTTGCGGTGGGAAATTTCCATAAATTCTTCACTTGTCATATCAAATGAGACAATCATTCATGTGTTGATTTCTATCATCCACATAAATTCTTTGAAGCATACCAATACATAAACCTATCTCTTGCTACACCTTTGCCTAATGAAATACATTCACGAGGTAAATTTTTGTATAGTCTTCTCCAAGCATTTGTGCTTAATGTAAAAATCTCAAATTCCGTTTACGAATTAGAATTAAATTTATACTTGACTATCTTAGGATCATAAGTGTCGGGACATACCCCAAAACCAAAACAAGCATGATATGAATCACGCACATAAATATCAACCGATTTTCTAATAGTAGGATTCCAAATAACATCTTTCGTGGTTCCCATATAATAACAATGCACGAATAACAAGCCTTGAGAGCTAACTATAGTTTGTCCACGTAGTTTAAAAGCCGTGGGGACAGCAAGTAAAACCTTGTGTTGAGGAAAGTATCATCATCTAGGATTGAAACATATTCTAAGTCAAGAACCAAATGGTTGATAACTTACAAGTAGATGATGTTTATGTTTTTGCTTTGAGTGCGGTAACAAGCAATAAATTTAGAGCTCTCGATTAAAGACTTCCATTGTTTCGAAACCAATCTGAATCGAATAAGTGATTTGATAGGCAGATTTTTGAAGATTTCATCTTGGATATCGAATGGTAGAGTAGGGATCCAGTGAGAAGTAAATTAAAATAAGAAGTGGTAAGAAGTTACCAAAACCACGTATTTGAGATGCAACGACTTGCATTAGATGCATTTCTATTCATCTAGATGCAACATCTTGAGTTTCGAAAGTTAATTTGATGTATAGATGGTGCAAATTGATTTTCATGATTTCGCACGTCGGAGGAACAAAAACAAAAGAAATCATGAAATGCATCTAATATACGTATATGCATCTGATTAAAAGCTAGAAAACACACTATGGTGCGTTATAATGCATCTAAGATTATAGGGATGCATTTAATTTATTTCGGTGCATCTCGGATTTGCGGTTATAGTTCTTCTTATTCCTTCTTATTTTAAGTAATCTTCTTATTTGATCCTAACTCTCGAATGGTATGTTGTCTGACATTATATGCTTATTAGGGTTTTAAATCGAGATATTGCATGAAACAGAAGTTTATAACTTTATATAATGAAACTTGACATTAGGTTTGGGCTAAAACTTTTGGAAAGTCACAAACGTAAGGCCCATTGTTTGGCCTTTGGGTTTCACATGCAAACCGGTTTCTAAACCAATGGTTCGGTTTCCCTAAACGGTTTTCATTTGTCCTCAATCCTTGTCAAGTAGATACTACTATACCATCTCGGTGATCAAGTAAAAGTGTTTCAATGTAGGAAGTCACAGAATAATAACAGGCAGCGATCCCAATATAATATATGTGCTTAGAGTCGGGTTCATAAGCAAAAGATCATTTTAAATTATTTTTTATTTATAGGTTCGCCACTCTTTCTAAATCCACATATGTTTTGTATTACGTCATTGTGTTGATGGAATACACATTTGTTTCAAAAGATGCCGGCCGATCTGGCTAATAATGAAGGTTATGCAGCGTAAAACAAATGTCATGACATAAAAGTTGGCCTCGTGTTCTCTTCATCATGTTATTACGTGATTTATCTCCCACCGTTCGGTTTTGCTTATAGGTTGGCTACATATTGGCCTCGTGTTCTTTTAATCATGTTGTTACGTGATTTATCTCTTACAATTATACTAACGATACAAGACAAACACTTAAATACGATGATTTAAAAAACGATTACTAACATGAGTTTGGTTCAATAAAGATCAAAGAAAAACTATAGATCAAATGAACCATTCTCAACAATTCATTTTTTCATCAAAACAATAAAATAAACTTTCACCTTCATTTTTAAAAACTAAATATCTCACAAATCATTGATCGTTAGACGAAACTAATCATACCATCACGACAAACATAAAATTACCTTTAATTTGATATAACACATCATATACTTTCGACGATTTTTTTTTCCCGACTTTTTGTGGGTTTAAGGTTTACGGTTAGGGTTTAGGTTTTTAGGGATTAGGGGTTTGACTTTTTTGGGTTAAGCTTTTTAGGGTTTAAGGGTTTAGGTTTCTTATGGTTTAGCGGATAGGGTTTTAGGGGTTTTAGGTTTTAGGGTTTTTTAGGATTTAGGGTTTAGGGGTTTAGTGGTTAGGGTTTTTTAGTGTTTAGGGGTTAGGGTTTTTAGGGTTTAGTGGTTAGGGTTTTTAGGGTTTAGGCTTTGTAGTTTAGGGGTTGTGTTAATACAAAAGAGTATTTTTAAAATTTTCATTCATTGTGTAATATATCGAAACCCGTAAAAAACGATAAAAAATAAATTCGTCGAAAGTATATAATATTTGAGCTCTATAGAAAGATAATTTTATTCTTGTCGCAATAGTATAATTAAATTTACCTAACTTTTAACGGTTTGTGAGATATTTACTTTTTAAATATAAGGGTGAAAGTGAATTTAATTAATTTGATAAAAAAATAGATGGTTGAGATCGATCCATTTGATCTTTAGTTTTTACTTGATCTTTATTAATCTCACCCCTTACTAACATAAGTAATGAAACCCAATATTTTCTATACAAAAGCAGTAAAAGTCACATACCCATAATTCCTTCATTTTTTTTACATATAGTCATATTCATCCTAACATCTATAAATACATCACCAAAAACAAGTCAAAACATGATCTCAAAAACCAAGTATCTCGTGTCATCGAGGACCCGAAAGCTCCATTGCTTCGAACTGTGAATTTTCATCTACATAATCGGCATACCTTTGTGGAAAACTTTCTAATGCTCGAAATCTTGGTGCTTCAATACTTTGTGACGCCTCCCATCGCTCTACCAACCCTTGTCCTTCCAACATTCTTAGTACTTCCGACATTTTTGGTCTATTCAAAGGGTTGAATTGTGTGCATAAGAGTGCAACTTGGACCATTTCTTCCAACTCGATTCTATCAAAGTTGTTCTTTAATGATTTATCGACGATTTGATTTAGTTTCCCGTCTAGATGGAGCTTTATTACCTGTACCATAAACCTTGTTAGCATACTTATATTCCACACCAACTAGTTTAGAATGTTTTATTTGTTAAAAGTTTTAGGTTTAAGCAAGTATTAACCCTTTAAAAAAAGTTTTAAAAAAAATAATATTTAAAACCCGACGTTAATCAAAATCCAGTCAAACGTATGTTATTTCTACTACTTAATGTAGCCTAAAGAAGGAAAGCACGAGAGTACCCAATCAAGCATTACGCCTTTCTGGTTAGCCGCTCTTCCAAAATCCAATGCTTTTTGACCCGTAATAAGCTCCAACAGCAAAATCCCAAAACCAAAGACGTCAGTTTTTTCCGATGATTGACCAGTCGACAAATACTCAGGAGCAATGTGACCCACAGTGCCACGAACAGCAGTAGTCACATGAGAATCCCGGTGGTCTAACAGCTTTGCCAAACCGAAATCTCCAACAACTGCCTCAAAGTCTTCATGCAATAGGATGTTGCTGCTTTAACATCACGATGAATAATCTTTGGGTCACTTTGCTCGTGTAGATACAGTAAACCTCTTGCTGTTCCTAATGCTATGTTTTTCCTTCTTGGCCAATCCAAAACGGGCCTGCCATGGATATGTTCTGGAAAACCCACAATCAGATACTTAGATTTAGTTACCAGAATTTACGAGATAAAATGTACAATGCAATTGGATATGATACAAACCTTTTAATCTAGAAGCGACACTTCCATTAGGCATAAACGGATAGACTAGAATCCGCTCGTTTTCAGTTGAGCAAAACCCCCAAAGACGTAGAAGATTACGATGAACAGCCAAACTTATGGTCTCTACTTCCGTTTGAAACTGAATCTCACCACCAAAACTATTGTCATCTTTCAATCTTTTAACAGCCACCACGGTGCCATCAGTTAATGACCCTTTGTATACAATTCCAAATCCACCTTTACCTAAAATATTCTTTACGTGGAAATGGTCGGTAGCAGCTCGTAGTTCTTTAAATATAAACCTCCTTAAATGGCCCAAACATACCTCGGGATCATATTGTTCTGTTTACATGGCAACAAAGTATAACATAAGTTGATAAAGGTTTAAAACTCAACTTCTAACTCGAGGTATCCATATTAACTTACCATTAACATCGAAGAATATTTGTTGATTCTTCCGATATCTCCACCAAATGAGTAACACGGCAATCAGGATTAGTAGTAATACACCACGAAGCTTGTGCTAAGGGCAATAGCTAAGCGCGATTTTACCCCAGATGAAGATTTACCTGCAAAGTAAAAATTTATATATAAATAATCATATGTGTCTTGAATAATATACAAACTCATGATAAGTACCCGTTATACCGTCCGGTGGGAAAGAGAGAGGCTCGGGATAAACAAGGGAACAGCCATTTTCTGAATTATGCTCACATAGTAAAGGGTTGCCTATGATCCTGAATCAAATAAAAACTTTAGGATATTGCGTAAAAAAGATTAGATGAAGAATGATTACTAAAAAAGGAGAAGAAAAAACGTACTTGAATGTTCTCGCTGACATTTTAGGCAAAGAACCGCTAAAATTGTTATACGACAAGTCACTACACACACACAAAAAAAAATCCATTTTTAATACAAGGAAAAAGGATAGAACATTCTTTGAAAATGGAGTCAAGTCGACATACACAAGCGTGAGGCCTCCAGGCTCCAACTTTGGATAATGATTCAGGAACCCGTCCGGTAAGGCTGTTATTGTTCAGTCGCCTGTTGAGCATAATAAAAGAGTCAAAAATAACTACTTCCGCGAAAATAATCCTTATATTATGATCAGAATACGTAACAAAATTACAAAACTTACAATAAATTCAAGTTCTTAAGATCTCCCAAAGAACTAGGCAGCTCACCACTAAACTGATTCCCCGAAAGATCGAGTGTTTGAAGGTTCCATAACTTCCCAATCGCACTTGGAACTGGACCAAAAAGCGCATTATTCTGCAGCGTACTAAAACAAGTAGCCAAACAATCCGTCAACACGGGACATCTAAAAAACTAAAAATAAAACTCGCAAAGTTGGGTAAAGTAAGGAAAGTTGATTACATAGATCGCAAGTTACTCAGGTTTCCGATAGCAGGCGATAAAATCCCGGACAAATTCTGACCAGGCAGCCCTCTGAAAATCGTAAAAACAAAAAACACATTAAAATTCATGGATGCAACACTAAAGTGTGTCTAATGAGTCAAACTGTAAAAGTAGCAATAGCGTTGAAATCTACTCACGTTGTATGTTTAATGTATAAAACCTCATGAATTTGTTGCCTAACGGTGTTTGTCATGCCAAAAAGGACCCGTTTGACTCATTACACAACTCGTCAGACTCGCTCACACGACACATTAAAAGTATTGTGAAAGAAAAAAACTTACAGAGCTGTAACTGATCCATCATTGGTGCACGTAACCATCTTCCAACTACATGGATCAACAGATGATATATCCCAGTTGTTGAGAACATTATGAGGATCCTTAATGTCCTGCTTTATAGCCATTAGAGCCACAACTGCATCAATCGAGACATGAATATCATTATTTTGTCATACACCAGACACATTTTAGAAGGTAAATATTATATTTTACAATCATATGTTTAGATTGCACATGATTATCATTATCTACCTAAGATTGCACATAATTGACAGAAAAACGAAGTTTATGTGGAGCTCAGCTTAAAATGGCCATAACACATGTACGGTTGAAATTGCGTGCCCGCCCTACATGTACGGATAGCTCGTGACACATTGAAGAAACTGCCATTGGAGGTTTGGTCCAACTGCCGGGCCCAAAATATTTCATTTGCCCTGAAGTAACATTTTCCGACTTTTTCCCTATTTTCCATTTTACTTAGTTCCCATTAATAAGCAAAATCATTCACTATTAACTACCAGCCACACCAAAATTTGATAAAGTTAAGCAAAGTTCCTATTCATAAGCAAAAGCTTTCGCTTCAAAAAAGAAAGGCTTTTCTAACTACGGTTACTAGAGAGCTTAGCTGAGCCATAACCTAACCAAGCTCGAGAGGGCTCAATAACCAAACTCATGTAAAATCCTTACAAAAGTTATAGCATTCAGTAAACAAGATCTATTTAACACACATGGATAACATATCTAATTCTTTAATATTATACTAAAAGGTAACAAATTTACAATTCCAACCCTTTTATTATGTATAAGATACGCATACTTAACGTCACTTAAAAACTAATTTAATAAGCACTACTATATGTTTTCAAGCTCCTTTTTAAAGGGGTGTTTGGATTAGCTTATTTGACGGGCTTCTCGGCTTATTAAGGGGGTGTTTGTTTAACCTTAATTCGTCACTCTTTCTGAATCCACTTATGTTTTGTATTACATCAGTTGTGTTGATGATCTTACAACATGTAAATCCTTTCTTAAAACAATTGAACAAACAAACAATAATTGCGAATCCTAAATTGTTTTTTACTCCGTATTATTTTCGTTTTCGTAATGTGCACACAAAATATGGAGTACACATCTCTTTCAAAAAGATGCCAGCCCGATAAAGGCTAATAGTGAAGGTTATGCAATGAAAAACGAATGCCATGACATAACAACTGGCCTCGTGTTCTATTAATCATGTTATTACGTGATTTATCTCCTACATATTGGTCATGGGGCGATCCATGAGGGCCACCATAAGTTCGGTTTTGTTTAGAGGTTGTGCTAACATCATCTTAACAGCTTAACGTTATTTATAGACTCTTTTATCGGTATATTTTTTTAATAAATAAATCGCTATAAATTTGTTAGATATGTGATGAATAAAATTTGGGATGAAGAAGATCCTCTCAACTTGTTTATGCGATTTAACATAATCTCAATAATTTGATAATCGTGCATTTAACAACTTGTTTATGCGATTTAACTTTATCACTAAAAAGAGAGAGTTGTCTGATATTGGAAGAATTTAATGAAGCTGTCAAAGATGAGAATAATCTGTTATGTCAAAAGGCAAAAATTGAGTGGTTGAAAAATGGGGATATGAATACTAAATTCTTTCATAAGATCATTAAGGGTAGAGTACATAAGGGAAGAGTAATGGTTGTGTGTAATGATAGAGGAGAAAGGTTTGAGAATGAAAAGGTTGCTGAGCAATTTGTGGACCATTTTCAAAATTTTCTGGGCAAGAAAGAGAATGTCACTGAATTTCCTAGTGATAGATTTGATTTTTCTAATAAACTAACTCCTGAAGAAGCTATAGAAATGATTAGACCAGTCAGTGATACAGAGATTAAAAATGCCATGTTTGATATTGAAGACTCAAAGGCACCAGGTCCAGATGGTTTCACATCAAGGTTTTTTAAATCTGCTTGGAGTATAGTTGGTATGGAAGTATGCAAAGCAATTAAGGAGTTTTTTGACAATGGAAAGCTTCTTGGAGAGGTAAATGCCACTGTTATATCACTTGTTCCTAAAATAGTCATCGTGATAAAGTGTCGGACTTTAGACCAATTGCATCTTCGCAATGTTTTGTATAAGTGTATAAGCAAAGTCTTAACCAACGAGAATAAAGAAAGTCCTTGGGAAACTTGTTGATGAGAACAGAGTGCCTTTATAACCTGTAGGCAAATTCGATAATATCTTACTTTCAAGAACTTTTAAGAGGATATAATAGAAAGCAAAGGATAAGAAGGTGTCTTTTAAGATTGACTGCAGAAGCTTATGATACTATTAATTGGGACTTTTAAGGAAAATCTTGGGACAATTTGGTATGCATAGCAAGATGATTGGGTGGATCATGACTTGTGTGTCACAACAAAATTCTCAATTAGTATTAATGGAGATAGGGTTGGATACTTCAAGGGTGAGGTCTTAGACAAGGTGACCCCATTTCTCCTTACCTGTTTACATTAGTAATGGAAATCCTTAATAAGATTTTGAAACACAAAATTGTTGAAGCTGGGAATTTCAAGTTCCATAAAGGATGCAAAAAACTAGGAATCACACATCTATGCTTTTCAGATGACTTGTTAGTATTTTGCCATGGGGACTGTAATTCTGTGAGAGTTGTTAAGGATGCATTGGCTGACTTCAGTGAATTTTCTAGATTAAAAGCTAATATGAATAAGAGTACTATTTTTTTGGGGGGTATGACTGATACTGAGAAAGAAAGAGTGCTATCTGTGATTCCTTTTGCTGTTGGGAGGCTTCCTGTTAAGTATTTAGGGGTTCCACTGATCACAAAGAAGCTTAGTACCAAAGATTGTAAGCCGCTGATAGATAAGGTTGGAAATAAGGTAATGGATTGGAGAACAAAGGTACTTTCTTATGCTGGAAGACTACAATTAATTGCTTCAATATTAAGTTCCATGCAAGTTTATTGGGCCTCAATCTTCCTTCTACCTAAATCAGTGATTTATGATATCAACAAATTGTTAAAGGGGTTTCTATGGAGTCAAGGAGAGTTACAGAAAGGGAAAGCTAAAATATCATGGGAAAAAGTTTGTAAACCAAAGGATCAGGGTGGTTTGGGGTTAAAGAATTTATATGTGTGGAATGAAGTACTTTTTGTCAAAAATCTGTGGAATGTGGCAACTAAAAAAGATTCATTATGGGTCAAATGGGTTAACATTGAGAAGCTTAAAGGGAGGAATTTAAGGAAGTACTGTGACGATAATAGTAGTATATGTTGGAAGAATATTCTCGGTCTTAGAGAAAGTAAGGTCATATATACATATAAGATTGGAAATGGAAGTCTACATCGCATGGCATGATCACCGTGTCAATTGGGTCCTTTAAGTAACCTCTTTTCATTAGAGATGTCTATGAAGCAAGGCGAAGAATGATAATCTGATTCTTGATTTGATGAAGAATAATTCATGGATTTGGCCAAGAAATGGGTTGATAAGTTTCCTTGTTTGAAAAATACTCCTCTTCCAGTGGAAAATAATGAGTGCAAGGATAAGACTTTTTGGATTACTAATATGGGTAAAGAAGTGAATTTTGAAATCAGTAGTGTATGGAAAGATTTCTGCAGTTATGATCAAAAAGTTAATTGGAGTTCAGTGGTATGGTTTAGTAAATGTATTCCTAGGCATGCTTTTGTGATGTGGTTGGCTGTTCAAGGAAGACTAATGACTCAGGACAGAGTGGCTAAATGGAGACCCAATGAAGTCCCGAATGTGCTCATGCAATACTTGTGCGAGACTCCCATAATCACCTTTTCTTTACTTGTACATTCTCCAATACAATATGGAAAGAACTAATGCATATGATTAACAAGCAATTATCAGTTTGCTGGGATCAAATAGTGGTGGAGTTATCTGGAATGCCTAATAACAACAACATATGGAGCATTGTGAGAAGATTGGTATGTAGTGCAGCAGTGTACTATGTATGGCAGGAAAGGAATAATAGGCAGTTTAAGAATATCAAAAGGGATGAGAAAATGATTCTTCAAGCTATAAAGGAAACAGTTAAACTAAAGTTGATGAGTTTTCTGGTTAAAGATACACAAAGAGTTAAAGATGTTGAAAGAAGATGGGAAATAAAGATTCCTAGAGTGAAGAATTAAGGAGAGTATTTGAAGATAGAGTATTTGAAGATAGTATGTTTGTTATTGTTTGAATGCTTTTAGTTTTAGTAAAGCTTGGTCTTTATGCAAGCTAGTTTACAAATTTGGACTGCATGGGAAGTTCACTGCAAAAATTGTTTGTAATAGTTTGTAATCATTTTTGTGATATATATATATATATTCTCCTTTCACAAAAAAAAACTTTATTACTACACATACTTAAACCAAGTCTATATATAAACATGCCCTTAATCTTTTTGTAAAGGATTTAAAGTCGAACCTATTTGATTTGAGCTATAATCTTTCTCCTAATTATACATCAATGTTTTCTTTCAAAATAACTTTTTATAGAAAAAAACAAGATTATCAAATGATTGAAATTTTCTCAAGTTAGTATGAACATAACTAGTCATGTTCATTTACAAACAAAAAATAAAATAAAAATTAGGTCTCGGAGTAAATTTTACAGTTTTGTTTATAAGAGAACATTATCGGTGTCATGTTCATACTAATGTTAAAGAATCTCGATCCATTTGCTATCAACTACTAACTCTTTTCATTTTATCCGTCACGTTTATACAAGTGACAATAAGCCAAACCAAAATAACTAAAATGTAAGATATAAAATCAATTGACTTTGAAAGATTTTTGTGAATAAGTTTCACCAAAGAAAGTGGGTTCGTTATATGAAACAATAATCGACTCCTAAAACTTGCATTAATCTATATGAAATGCATAAAATTTCTTATTAACTCTTTAACTAATCTAAACTATACTTGCACTCCAATCTCCATATACCTTAGTTAATTGCCTGCTTCAACAGTCACTTGTTTGACGGTCCACACTGCATGCCATCATATCTTTTCCCATGTCGAAATAGATACTACAATCTCGGTGATCAAGCAAAAGTAGTGTCTCGGTGTAGGAGAACACAGAGAAAGTATCTTTTGTTCCTGGAATCCCAATATAATTGATGTGTTCTGATTCGGGATCATAAGCAAAAAGATCCTTTGGGGATTATTTTGCGTTTGATTATAGGTTCGCCACTCTTTCTAAATCCATATCGTGAGATATCGATCTGTTGTGTTGATGGTGTATAGCTTTGTGAGCGATTCGACACACCATGTTCCATCATCTTTCATACACTATAAACCGATTTCTCGGCTCAATTGTATATTGAACCACAACAAGAGAAGGGTTAATGGTCCAAAAAATATACAAACTTGCCACTTTTTACTATTGTGACAATAAACTTTTAATTTTCCTATTAAAACAAAAAACTTTCTTAATGACTCTTATTGTAACCAAAAAACTTTCTTAATGACTCTTATTGTAACCAAAACTGACACGTGGCAACATTAAGAAAGTTTTAATGGTCCAAAAAATATACAAACTTGCCACCTTTTACTATTGTGACAATAAACTTTAATTTTCCAAATCTCCCACCACCAACACCCTTATCGCCAACACCTCAAGCGGGACCCTTTTCACCGCGGAACTGTGACACCGCGGGAACCCTCAACCGTCGGACCTCCACCGCCCGACCTCACTTCCATAGATCCTCACTCACCGAGACAAACTATCACCGAAAATACCTCTCCACCATCTACAACTTCACGAAACCCTCGAATAAGACCACCACCACCCGGCTTGCTTGCATCACAACATGTTTCAGTTTATTTTTTTTTAACTATTTATCTTTTTGGTCATATCCGAATTTATATAATATTTTTTGGATCTTTTGAATCCTTGTTGTCGTCATTCTTGATGCTTCCATGCATTGCTTTTCTTGAGCCAATTTATGTTCTTATTGCTATTCTTTTGCCGTTTGAGTTATATAATATGAGGTTTTGGGTCTTTTCCATATAAATATGAGTTTCTTTTTAAATCTTTAATCGGAAGATTTTCCTTCTTTTTTTTTTAATATATGAAAAATCTGATTTTTAGTGTTATTTATTAGATCTGATATTTGATTTTTAACTTTTATAGATTCGATTTTTGAGATTTGTTTCTAATAATTCGAATTTTTATAAATCGATTCTATTTATAGTTTTATAACTCGATTTTTAATTTGCTTTTTACATCTAATTTTGAGTCTTTTATAAATTTGAGGGCCCGTTTGGTTTGTTGCTAGGAATGACAATGGGTATCGGATTTGGAATGATGTGGAATGACAATGGGTAAGAAAAAGTGTATCATTACGATTGTTTATGTTTGGTTGATATAATATGGTATGAAAAAGTGTATAGATATTTGAATTTTGTAGTGGAAAAAAGAGAGGCCCACGGGAATGGATTTCATAGACACCAAATTGGTGTGTAATGAATCTATGACTATGATATACCATTTCATTCTTGGGCCCACAAAACAAAATAAAACAAACACCGACTATGACTTTGAAAGTCATAGTCTCATTCCAATTTATGGGAACCAAACGAGCCCTGAGTTTTTAATGCTATATGAATATGATAATCTGTGTTTTTAATGCTATATGAATTATGAAACGAGTATAAATGTTTTTCTTGGGTTAAGGGTTAATTAATGGGTTAATGGTCCAAAAAATATACAAACTTGTCACCTTTTACTATTAAAACAAAAAACTTTCTTAATGACTCGTATTGTAACCAAAAAACTTTTTTAATGTTGCCACGTGTCAGTTTTGGTTACAATAAGAGTCATTAAGAAAGTTTTTTGGTTACAATAAGAGTCATTAAGAAAGTTTTTGTTTTAATAGGAAAATTAAAAGTTTATTGTCACAATAGTAAAAGTGACAAGTTTGTATATTTTTGGACCATTAACCCACAAGAAATCTAATGTTATATAAATACAAAATACTAGTATATGGACGGACCGCTAGACTTGCGGGGTAGAAATTTCCATAAATTCTTCACTTGTCATATCAAATGATACAATCATTCATATTTGATTTCTACCATCCACATAAAATCTTGGAAGCATACCAATACATAAACCTATCTATTGCCACTGCTGCCTTAATGTAATACATTCACGAGGTAAATTGTTGTATAGTCTTCTCCAAGCATGTGTGCTTAGTGTAAAAATCTCAAATTCTTGTTTACGGCAATAAGAATTAAATTTATACTTAACTATCTTAGGGTCATGAGTGTCGGGACATACCCAAAAACCAAAATAAGTAGGATTTGTATCATGTACAGAAATATCAACCGATTTTCTAATAGCAGGATTCCAAATAACACCTTTCGTGGTTCCTGCATTATAACAATGCACGAATAACAAGCCTTGAGAGCTAACTATATTTTCTCCACGTAGTTGAAAAGCCGTGGGGACAGTAAGTGAAACCTTGTGTTGAGGAAAGTATCATCATCTAGGATTGAAACATATTCTAAGTCGGAAGAACCAAATGGTTGATAACTTACAAGTAGATGATGTTTATGTTTTTCTTTGAGTCTTTGTAACAAGCAATAAATTTAGAGCTATCGATTAAAGACTTCCATTGCTTGAAACCAATACTGAACCGAACAAGTGATTTGATAGGCGATTTTGATGATTTCTTCTTGGATATCGTATGGTATGTTGTCGACATTATTGTTATATCGATATACATATATGCTTATTAGGGTTTTAAATCGAGATATTGCATGAAACAGAAGATTATATAATGAAGAGTAAATTGCATTTTTGGTCCTTGTGGTTTGGCCAAATTGCAGGTTTGATCCCCATCCTTTCGAAAGTGCAACGATAGTCCTCATTTTGAAGTTTTGGTTGCATGTTTGGTCCCTGGCCAAACTTAAGTGACTAAAATACCCTTGTCTTTTCAATTATTTTATTAAAGCAACATACTACATTAATTCATATACACCAGCAACATCACTAAGCCCACATACTTCATTCCCTCTTTTTCACTTTACTCTTTCTTTCACATCTCCATAAAACTATAACCACCATATCACCTCTAATAGCCATATAATAACTTGTTAAACTAAATTAAATAACAACACCAGGACTACCTTCATTAGCCACCAGATCTGACATCATCATCACCATCAGTTAGCGTCACCACCATTGAGAAGATCAGTTTATATGGTTTTATATTTTGGGGTTGTTGGAGATTGGGGTGGCCAGATAATTGGCGAGGTTGACAAAAAAAGGTAGCCAGATACTGGAGACCGGGGTGGCCGGACCACCACCGACAGGGTGGCCGGATATTGAAGATCGGACCACAAAAAGAACTGGTGGTGTTTGTTTCTTTATGTGGTTAGAAATCTATGAAATATTAAAGGTGTTAGAATTAAATTTGTAATTTTAAGTTCTTAACTTTTTCTTTGAAATATTTTTCAATTTGACTGAGGTTATATGTAGCTTGGAAATGGGAATATTAACATTTGTAGTATTATTTATTCGGGTAAACTAGATTTTGGTAGAATGGAATTTTATACTTTTTTATTGAATGATAATATTTGTTTTGTAATTCGGGTGATTTGAATTTTGTAGTTTTGGTTATGAAAATTTGAAGCAACTGTTAATTGAGTCTGTAGTTTGACTTTTATCTAGGTTCTTGCTATTGGATATGAATAAATAAAAGGAAAAAATAATCAGAAAATTAAAGGGGAAGAAGATAAGGGTATTTTAGTCATTTAACTTTGGCGAGGATCAAACATGCAATCGAAACTTCAAAATGGGACCATCGTTGCACTTTTCGATCAAGGATGGGGAATTGGCCAAACAAACTGCAATTTAATTCAAATGAAACACAAGGACTAAAACTGCAATTTAAGGCCCATTATTTGGCCCTTTGGGTTTCATATGCTATGGGTCGATATTAACATGAGTTGGTTGATTTCAATGTCGAAGTAGATACTACCATCTTAGTGAATCAGTGATCAAGCAAAAGTAGTGTTTCAATGTAGGAACTCACAGAGAATAATCATGGGGCGGTGATCCCAATATAATAGATGTGCTTTGAGTCGGGTTCATAAGCAAAAAGATCATTTTTAGGATTATTTTTCATTTATAGGTTCGACACTCTTTCTAAATCCACGTACGTTTTGTATTACATCTGTTGTGTTGATGGAATACACAGCTCTTTCAAAAATATGCCATACCGATATAGGCTAATAATGAAGGTTATGCAGCGTAAAACAAATGTCATGACATAAAAATTCGCCTCGTGTTCTTATTCATCATTTTATTACGTGATTTATCTCCCACCAGAAGTTCGGTTTTGCTTATAGGTTGGCTACATATTGGCCTCGTGTTCTTTTAATCATGTTGTTACGTGATTTATCTCTTACAAATATATTAACGATACAAACAACGGCTCAATCGATGATTTAAAGCGATTACTAACACGAATGAAACAGATGTTTTCTATACAGATTACTACCAATGAAACCCGATGTTTTCTATACAAATTAAAAAAGTCACATACCCATAATTCCTTCATTTTTTTACATATAATCATATTCATCCTAACATCTATAAATACATCACCACGAACAAGTCAAACACATGACCTCAAAACCAACTATCTCGTGTTATCGAGGACCAACTCCATTAGCTTCAAACTGTGAATTTTCATCTACATAATCGGCATACCTTTGTGGAAAACTTTCTAATGCTCGGAATCTTGCTGTTTCAATACTTTGTGACGCCTCCCATCGCTCTACTAGCCCTTCTCCTTCCAACATTCTTAGTACTTCCGATATTTTTGGCCGATTCAAAGGGTTGAATTCTGTGCACAAGAGTGCAACTTGGACCATTTCTTCCAACTCGATTCTATCAAAGTTGTTCTTTAATTATTTACAATTTGATTTAGTTTCCCGTCTAGATGGAGCTTCATTACCTGTACCATAAACCTCGTTAGCATACTAATATTTCACACCAACTAGTTTAGAATATTGTATACGTTGAAAGTTTTAGGTGTAAATAAATATCACCCTTTAAAAAAAAAAAAAAAAAAAAGCGACCCATTATTTTACTACCTAAAAGTAGCTTAAAGAAGGAAAGCACGAGTACCCAATCAAGCATTACGCCTTTACAGGTTGAGCTGCTCTTCCAAAATCCAACTCTTTTGACCTGTAGCACCAACCAGCAAGATCCAGCGAAAACATCAGATTTTCTAATGATTAACCCGTCGACAAATACTCGGGAGCAATGTAGCCACGATTACGTTGCCAGCGAGCAGTCGATAAATTATCTGATTTTGTTTGTGAGAGAACATTATCGATTGTCATGTTCATACTAATGTTAAAGAATCTCGATCCATTTGCTATCAACTACTAACTCTCTTTCATTTTATTTAGTCGGTGTTTATACAAGTGACAAAAAGCAAACCAAAATAACTAAAAATGTAAGATATAAAATCAATTGGCTTTGAAAGATTTGTGTGAATAAGTTTCACCAAACTTGCATTAATCTATGAAATGCAAAAAAAACCTTCAACTAATCTAAACCTATATGCACTCCATTCTCCATATACCTTTGTTAATTGCACCTTCCTTCAGATCACTTGTTGGGCGCTCCACACTGAATGCCATCTTTTTCCATGTCGAAGTAGATACTACAATTTCGGTGATCAAGCAAAAGTAGAGTCTCGATGTAGGAGAACACAAAGAAAAAATATTCGGTTCCAGGAATCCCAATACAATTGATGTGTTCTGATTCGGGATCATAAGCAAAAAGACCCCTTTGGGGATCATTTTGCGTATGAACTATAGGTTCACCACTCTTTCTAAATCCATATACGTAAGATATCTTATCTGTTGTGTTGATGGTGTATAGCTTTGTGAACGATTTTGACACACCATGTTCCATCATCTTCCATACACTATAAACTGGTTTCTGATGCTCAGATTTTAATTGAACCACAACAAGAGAATCCCTAATGTTATATAAATTATACAAAGAAAATTCAGTATATGGACAACCAGGGTAGGGAATTTCCATAAATTCTTCACTTGTCATGTCAAATGAGACAAACAGCTGCTTGCGCCAACTGAATTTCTACCATCCACATAAAATCTTGAGCATACCAATACATAAACCTCTCTATTGCTATCTGCCTGCTAATGAAATACATTCACGAGGTCGACTGTTAAGAGTGCAACTTGGACCATTTCTTCCAACTAGATTCTGTCAAAGTTGTTCTTTAATGATTTATCGACAATTTGGTTTAGTTTCCCGTCTAGATGGAGCTTCATTACCCGCACCATAAACCTCATTAGCATGCTTATATTTCACACCAACTAGTTTAGAATGTTGTATCGTTGAAAGTTTTAGGTGTAAGTAAATATCAACCCTTTAAGGAAAAGTAAAATTTTAAAAAAAATTAAAAAAATTAAAACCCGACCCATTATTTTTACTACTTAAAATGTACCCTAAAGAAGGAAAGCACGAGAGTACCCAATCAAGCATTACGCCTTTACGGTTATCTGCTCTTCCAAAATCCAACGCTTTTGACCCGTAATAAGCTCCAAAAGCAAGATCCCGAAACCGAAAACATCGGTTTTTGCTGATGATTGACCATCAACAAATACTCAGAGCAATGTAGCCCACAATGCCACGAACAGCAGTGGTCGACAAATTATACAGTTTTGTTTGTGAGAGAACATTATTAGTGTCATGTTCATACTAATGTTAAAGAATCTCGATCCATTTGCTATCAACTACTAACTCTCTTTCATTTTATCTAGTCGTGTTTATACAAGTGACAAAAATCTGAACCAAAATAACTAAAAATGTAAGATATAAAATCAATTGACTTTGAAAGATTTTTGTGAATAATTTTCACCAAAACTTGCATTAATATATCTATATGAAATGCAAAAAAAAAAATAATAATAAAAATAACCCTTCAATTAATCTAAACTATTTTTGCACTCCAATCTCCATATACCTTAGTTAATTGCCTGCTTCAACAGTCACTTGTTTGACTTTGACGCTCCACACTACATGCCATCATGTCTTTTTCCATGTTGAAGTAGATATTACAATCTCGGTGATCAAGCAAAAGTAGAGTCTCGACGTAGGATTTCACAGAGGAAAAATCTCGTGTTCCAGGAATCCCAATATAATGGATGTGTTCTGATTCGGGATCATAAGCAAAAAGACCCCTTTGGGGATCATATTGCGTTTCAACTATAGGTTCGCCACTCTTTCTAAATCCATATCGTGAGATATCGCATCTGTTGTGTTGATGGTGTATAGCTTTGTGAACGATTTTGACACACCATGTTCCATCATCTTCCATACACTATAAACTGATTTCTCAGGCTTAATTTTATACTGAACCACAACAAGAGAATCTCTAATGTTATATAAATACAAAATACTAGTATATCGATAGGCCGCTAGACTTGCAGGGTAGGAAATTTCCATAAATTCTTCACTTGTCATGTCAAATGAGACAATCAGCTCGCGCGACTGATATCTACCATCCACATAAAAATCTTCGGAAGCAGACCAATACATAAACCTATCTATTGCTACCTGCAAGCCTAATGAAATACATTCACGAGGTAAATTTTTGTAAAGTCTTCTCCAAGCATTTGTGCTTAATGTAAAAATCTCAAATTCTCGTTTACGGCAATAAGAATTTAATGTATACTTAACTATCTTAGGGTCATAAGTGTCGGGACATACCCCAAAACCAAAATAAGTAGGATGTGTATCACGCACAGAAATATCAACCGATTTTCTAATAGCGGGATTCCAAATAACACCTTTAGTGGTTCCTGATCGTGCATAACAATGCAAGAATAACAAGCCTTGAGAGCTAACTATATTTCGTCCACGTAGTTTAAAAGCCGTGGGGACAGTAAGTGAAACCTTGTGTTGAGGGAAAGTATCATCATCTAGGATTGAAACATATTCTAAGTCAGAAGAACCAAATGGTTGATAACTTACAAGTAGATGATGTTTATGTTTTTGCTGAGTGCGGTAACAAGCAATAAATCTAGAGCTCTCGATTAAAGACTTCCACTGTTTCGAAACCAATCTGAATCGAATAAGTGATTTGATAGGCAGATTTTTGATGATTTCTTCTTGGATATCGTTTGGTATGTTGTCTGACATTATTATATCGATATACAATGCTTATTAGGGTTTTAAATCGAGATATTGCATGAAACAGAAGATTATATAGTAATTAATTTTGACACTAGTTTTTGGGCTAAAACCTTACAAACAAAAGGCCCATTTGGACTATTTTTTTTTTTGGTTTGTTTGTAAAGTAAAGGGTTACCCCGGTAATATATGTGAATGGTTTTGTTTTAAAGAAAATTGGCGCGAGAGACAAGAATAGGATTAACTTGGACGTTTTGAACTAGTTACTAGGCTCATCTGATCTAGACTTTTGGTATTCGCAAGATACCCGGTCCTCGTATTTTGTTATAAGGAGTGTGCGGATAGTCATTTTCGAGCCACTACCATTGTGTCACCCAGATAGATCTGTGGCATCTCCCCACAAGAACATACGAGGACTAAAAGAGATTGATTTGTTTACCAATTAGTTTGGTTTACTATTATGTACTAACTTGCTAAATTAACGGGTTGAGTTGAGGTTGATCACATGATCAACCCCCACTCGTTAAGTATTTGACATGATCAACCCGTCAACCAGTAAGTCGTTGACGATAGCGATAGATTCGATTTGCCTCAACAGTTTGTTGGTTCCTAAGGTACTTGCCATGGATAAGATATGGGCCCATGAACATACCAAAGTTTAAACACATGCAGGAAGTAAAGGGAAAAAAGAATACAAGAAAAAGCCTGCCTGCAAGAAACATGCAACACCAATAAATAATAATCAAAGCCCACTCTCTAAGTCTGTTCATTGGCTATATATTTAACTTGAGCTATTATTACAGAGGCTTGCATGAGTTGGTTCACTTCAAACCGAAAACAAACAACAAAACTTTCTGACTATAGGATTTGAAATTGTTTGGTTTTGGTTCTTTTGGGTTAGATGCATGATCTGTTTGTATCATCGAAACAAACTCATCAGTTTTAGACCGTTAGCAACAGAGACAAAACTTTCTGATTATAGGGATATGTTATATACTTATATATCATTATAATGTTGGCACATCCATACAAAAACTAAACTAATATGCAGAAAAACCAAAAAGAGTATGAAAGATGAGGAACTTTTAACGGCATTCCTTCTCCCTGTCAGTAGTCTCCTGTTAAATGTTTTCGTAGTACCCTCCTCGTGAGATATCGTATACCATGAATGGAGTAACAGAATTGGAGAAAATCAAAAATAACTAAAGATATTGGATATAAATTGAATTACTTTGAACAAGATTTTTGTGCATAAGTTTCCAAAAAGAAAAAATTAAGATTCATCATAAGAAAACGCAACCTTATTCCTAACAGTACACCAGCATCAATCTGTATGCAATGCATAAAACTTCTTATTAACTCTAACTAATCAAAACTATAATCGCACTTCAATCTCCATAGGCGATTTTCCTGATCCAAAAGTCACTTGTTTTTTACCCCGTATTATTTTCGTTTTAGTAATGTGCACACAAAATATATATGGAATACACAGCTCTTTCAAAAAGATGCCAACCCCATAAAGGCCAATAATGAAGGTTATGCAGGGTAAAACGAATGTCATGACATACCTGTCTTCTATTCATCATGTTATTACATGATTTATCTCCCACAAAGAAGTTCGGTTTTGTTTATAGGTTCTGCTACATATTGGCCTCGTGTTCTTTTAATCTTGTTATTACGTGATTTATCTGTTAAAATTATATTAACGATACAAGAAAAAAATGCTTAAATACGATGATTTAAAAAATGATTACTAACATAACAAATTAAAACCCAATATTTTCTATACAAAACCAGTAAAAGTCACATACCCATAATTCCTTCATTTTTTTACATATAATCATATTCATCCTAATTAACATCTATAAATACATCACCACAAACAAGTCAAAACATGACCTCAAAAACCAACTATCTCGTGTTATCGAGGACCCGAAAGCTCCATTGCTTCAAACTTTGAATTTTCATCTACATAATCGGCATACCTTTGTGGAAAACTTTCTAATGCTCGAAATCTTGGTGCTTCAATACTTTGTGACGCCTCCCATTGCTTCAAACTGTCAAAGTTGTTCTTTAATGATTTCACACCAACTAGTTTAGAATGTTGTATATGTTGAAAGTTTTAGGTGTAAGTAAATATCAACCCTTTAAGGAAAAGTAAAAAAATAAAAATAATTAAAACCCGACCCATTATTTTTACGACTTAAAATGTAGCCTAAAGAAGGAAAGCACGAGAGTACCCAATCAAGCATTACGCCTTTCTGGTTTTCCGCTCTTCCAAAATCCAACGCTTTTTGACCTGTAATAAGCTCCAAAAGCAAGATCCCGAAACCGAAAACATCAGTTTTTTCTGATGATTGACCAGTCGACATATACTGAGGAACAATGTAGCCCACAGTGCCACGAACAGCAGTAGTCGACAAATTATACAGTTTTGTTTGTGAGAGAACATTATGAGTGTCATGTTCAAACAAATGTTAAAGAATCTCGATCCATTTGCTATCAACTAGTAACTCTCTTTCATTTTATCTAGTCGTTTTTATACAAGTGACAAAAGCCAAACCAAAATAACTAAAATGTAAGATATAAAATCAATTGACTTTGAAAGATTTTTGTGAATAAGTTTCACCAAAACTTGCATTAATCAATATGAAACGCAATAATAATAATAATAATAATAATAATAATAATAATAATAATAATAATAATAATAATAATAATAATAATAATAATAATAATAATAATAATAATAATAAAATAACCCTTCAATCTCCATATACCTTAGTTAATTGCCTGCTTCAACAGTCACTTGTTTGACGCTCCACACTGCATGCCATCATATCTTTTTCCATGTCGAAGTAGATACTACAATCTCGGTGATCAAGCAAAAGTAGAGTCTCGACGTAGGATTTCACAGAGGAAAAATATCGTGTTCCAGGAATCCCAATATAATGGATGTGTTCTGATTCGGGATCATAAGCAAAAAGATTATCCCTTTGGGGATCATTTTGCGTTTCAACTATAGGTTCACCACTCTTTCTAAATCCATATACGTGAGATATCACATATGTTGTGTTGATGGTGTATAGCTTTGTGAACGATTCTGACACACCATGTTCCATCATCTTCCATACACTATAAACTGGTTTATCAGGCTCATATATTATTTGAACCACAACAAGAGAATCTCTAACGTTATATAAACACAAAATACTAATATATCGATAGACCGCTAGACTTGCAGGGTAGGAAATTTCCATAAATTCTTCACTTGTCATATCAAATGAGACAATCAACATCCCCAACTGTCCATTCACATAAAAATCTTCGAAAGCAGACCAATACATAAACCTATCTATTGCTACCTGCCAGCCTAATGAAATACGTTCACGAGGTAAATTGTTGTATAGTCTTCTCCAAGCATTTGTGCTTAATGTAAAACTCTCAAATTCCCGTTTACCAGAATAACAATTAAATTTATACTTAACTATCTTAGGGTCATAAGTGTCTGGACAAACCCCAAAACCAAAATAAGCAGGATATGAATCACGCACAGAAATATCAAACGATTTTCTAATAGTAGGATTCCAAATAACACCTTTCGTGGTTCCTAATAGTGCATCATAACAATGCACGAATAACAAGCCTTGAGAGCTAACTATTTTTTGTCCATGTTGTTTAAAAGCCGTGGGGACAGTAAGTGAAACCTTGTGTTGAGGGAAAGTATCATCATCTAGGATTGAAACATAGTCTAAGGCAGAAGAACCAGATGCTTCATAACTTACAAGTAGATGATGTTTATGTTTTTGCTGAGCGCGGTAACAAGCAATAAATTTAGAGCTCTCGATTAAAGACTTCCATTGTTTCGAAATCAATCTGAATCGAATAAGTGATTTGATAGGCAGATTTTTGATGATTTCTTCTTGGATATCGTATGGTATGTTGTCTGACATTGTTATATCGATGTACGATGCTTATTAGGGTTTAAAATCGAGATATTGCATGAAACAGAAGATTATATAATTAATCTTGACATTAGGTTTTGGGCTAAAACTTTTGAAAAGTCACAAACGTAAGGCCCATTGTTTGGCCCTTTGGGTTTCACATGCAAACCGGTTTCTAAACCGGCGGTTCGGTTTCCCTAAACCGGTTTTTCAAAAACCTGTTTTATGAGAAACCGCTTTTCATTTGTCCTCAATCCATGTCGAAGTAGATACTACCATCTCGGGGATCAAGCAAAAGTAGTGTTTCAATGTAGGAAGTCACCGAGAATAATAACGGGGCAGCGATCCCAATATAATAGATGTGCTTTGAGTCAGGTTCATAAGCAAAAAGATTATTTTTAGGATTATTTTTCATTTATAGGTTCGCCACTCTTTCTAAATCCACGTATGTTTTGTATCACATCTGTTGTGTTGATGGAATACACAGCTCTTTCAAAAAGATGCCAGCCCGATAAAGGCAAATAATGAAGCTTATGCAGCGTACGTAAAACAAATGTCATGACATAAAAATTGGCACCGTGTTCTATTCATCATGTTATTACGTGATTTATCACCCACCAGAAGTTCGGTTTTGTTTATAGGTTGTGCTACATATTGGCCTCGTGTTCTTTTAATCATGTTATTACGTGATTTATCTCTTACAATGATATTAACGATACAAGACAAACGCTCAAATACGATGATTTATAAAACGACTACTAACATAACAAATGAAACCCAATATTTTCTATACAAAACCAGTAAAAGACACATACCCATAATTCCTTGATTTTTTTACATATAATCATATACATCACCACAAACAAGTCAAAACATGACGTCAAAAACGAAGTATGCCGTGTCATCAAGGACCCGAAAGCTCCATTGCTTCAAACTGTGAATTTTCATCTACATAATCATCATACCTTTGTGGAAAACTTTCTAATGCTCGGGATCTTGGTGTTTCAATACTTTGTGACACCTCCCATCGCTCTATTAGCCCTTCTCCTTCCAACATTCTTAGTACTTCCGACATTTTTGGCCGATTCAAAGGGTTGAATTGTGTGCACAAGAGTGCAACTTGGACCATTTCTTCCAACTCTATTTTATCAAAGTTGTTCTTTAATGATTTATCGACAGTTTGATTTAGTTTCCCGTCTAGATGGAGCTTCATTACTTGTACCATAAACCTCGTTAGCATACTTATAGTTCACACCAACTAGTTTAGAATGTTGTATATGTTGAAAGTTTTAGGTGTAAGTAAATATCAACCCTTTAAGGAAAAGTAAAAAAAATTAATAATAATAATAATAATAATAAATAAATAAATAATTTAAAACCCGACCCATTATTTTTACTACTTAAAATGTAGACTAAAGAAGGAAAGCACAAGAGTACCCAATCAAGCATTACGCCTTTCTGGTTACCTGCTCTTCCAAAATCCAATGCTTTTTGACCCGTAATAAGCACCAAAAGCAAGATCCCGAAACCGAAAACATCAGTTTTTTCTAATGATTAACCAGTCGACAAATACTCAGGAGCAATGTAGCCCACAGTGCCACGAACAGCAGTAGTCGATAAATTATACAGTTTTGTTTGTGAGAGAACGTCATCAGTGTCATGTTCATACTAATGTTAAAGAATCTCGATCCATTTGCTATCACCTACTAACTCTCTTTCATTTTATTTAGTCGTGTTTATACAAGTGACAAAAAGCCAAACCAAAATAACTAAAAATGTAAGATATAAAATCAATTGGCTTTGAAAGATTTGTGTGAATAAGTTTCACCAAAACTTGCATTAATCTATATGAAATGCAAAAAAAAACCCTTCAACTAATCTAAACTATATTTGCACTCCAATCTCCATATACTTTAGTTAATTGCCTGCTTCAAAAGTCACTTGTTTGACGCTCCACACTGCATGCCATCATGTCTTTTTCCATGTCGAAGTAGATACTACAATCTCAGCGATCAAGCAAAAGTAGAGTCTCGATGTAGGAGAACACAGAGGAAAAATATTCTTTTCCAGGAATCCCAATACAATTGATGTGTTCTGATTCGGGATCATAAGCAAAAAGACCCCTTTGGGGATCATATTGTGTTTCAACTATAGGTTCGCCACTCTTTCTAAATCCATATACGTGAGATATCACATCTGTTGTGTTGATGGTGTATAGCTTTATGAACGATTTTGACACACCATGTTCCATCATCTTCCATACACTATAAACTGATTTCTCAGGCTCATATATTATTTGAACCACAACAAGGGAATCTCTAATGTTATATAAATACAAAATACTAGTATATCGACAGACCGCTAGACTTGCAGGGTAGGAAATTTCCATAAATTCTTCACTTGTCATATCAAATGAGACTATCAGCTCGCGCGACTGATTTCTATCTTCCACATAAATTCTTTCAGTAGCATACCAATACATAAACCTATCTATTGCTACCTGCCTGCTGCCTAATGAAATACCTTCACGAGGTAAATTTTTGTATAGTCTTCTCCAAGCATTTGTGCTTAAGGTAAAAATCTCAAATTCTCGTTTACGGCGATAAGAATTAAATTTATACTTAACTATCTTAGGGTCATAAGTGTCGGGACATACCCCAAAACCAAAATAAGTAGGATATGTATCACGCACATAAATATCAACCGATTTTCTAATAGTAGGATTCCAAATAACACCTTTCGTGGTTCTTGATCTTGCATCATAACAATGCACGAATAACAAGCCTTGAGAGCTAACTATATTTCGTCCATCTAGTTTAAAAGCCGTGGGGGCAGTAAGTGAAACCTTGTGTTGAGGGAAAGTATCATCATCTAGGATTGAAACATATTCTAATAAGTCAGGATAACCAGACGCTTTATAACTTACAAGTAGATGATGTTTACGTTTTTGCTGACTGTGGTACTCAGCAATGAATTTAGAGCTCTTGATTAAAGACTTCCATTGTTTCGAAACCAATCTGAACCGAACAAGTGATTTGATAGGCAGGTTTTTTATGATTTCTTCTTGGATATCGTATGGTATGTTGTCTGACATTATTATTATATCGATATACGATATATGCTTATTAGGGTTTTAAATCGAGATATTGCATGAAACAGAAGTTTATATAATGAAACTTGACATTAGGTTTTGGGCTAAAGCCTTTGGAAAGTCACAAACGTAAGGCCCATTGTTTGGCCGTTTGGGTTTCACATGCAAACCGGTTTCTAAACCGGCGGTTCGGTTTCCCTAAACCGGTTTTCATTTGTCCTCAATCCATGTCGAAGTATATACTACCATCTCGGTGATCAAGCAAAAGTGTTTCAATGTAGGAAATCATAGAGAATAATAACGGGGCAGCGATCCCAATACAATAGATGTGCTTTGAGTCGGGTTCATAAGCAAAAAGATCATTTTCAGAATTATTTTTTATTTATAGGTTCGCCACTCTTTCTAAATCCACATATGTTTTGTATTACGTCTGTTGTGTTGATGGAATACACAGCTGTTTCAAAAAGATGTCAGCCCGATACAGGCTAATAATGAAGGTTATGCAGCGTAAAACAAATGTCATGACATAAAAGTTTGCCTCGTGTTCTGTTCATCATGTTATTACGTGATTTATCTCCCACCAGAAGTTCGGTTTTGCTTATAGGTTGGCTACATATTGGCCTCGTGTTCTTTTAATCATGTTGTTACGTGATTTATCTCTTACAATTATATTAACGATACAAGACAAACGCTCAAATACGATGATTTAAAAAACGATTACTAACATGAGTTTGGTTCAATAAAGATCAAAGAAAAACTAAAGATCAAATGAACAATTTTCAACCATTCATTTTTTCATCAAAACAATAAAATAAACTTTCACCTTCATTTTTAAAAACTAAATATCTCACAAACCATTGATCGTTAGACGAAACTAATCATACCATCACGACAAGCATAAAATTACCTTTAATTTGATATCACACATCATATACTTTCGACGATTTTTTTTTCCGACTTTTTGTGGGTTTAAGGTTTACGGTTAGGGTTTAGGTTTTTAGGGTTTAGGGGTTTGACTTTTTTGGGTTAAGCTTTTTAGGGTTTAAGGGTTTAAGTTTCTTATGGTTTAGCGGATAGGGTTTAGATTTTTTTTTGTTTAGCGGTTAGGGTTTTAGGGGTTTTAGGGTTTAGGAGTTTAGTGGTTAGGGTTTTTTAGGGTTTAGGGGTTAGGGTTTTTAGGGTTTAGTGGTTAGGGTTTGTAGTTTAGGGGTTGTGTTAACACAAAAGAGTATTTTTAAAATTTTCATTCATTGTGTACAAAAAACGATAAAAAATAAATTCGTCGAAAGTATACAATATTAGAGCTCTATAGAAAGATAATTTTATTCTTGTCGCAATAGTATAATTAAATTTACCTAACTATTAACGGTTTGTGAGATATTTACTTTTTAAATATAATGGTGAAAGTGAATTTAATTAATTTGATAAAAAAATAGATGGTTGAGATCGATCTATTTGATCTTTAGTTTTTACTTGATCTTTATTGTTCTCACCCCTTACTAACATAAGTAATGAAACCCAATATTTTCTATACAAAAGCAGTAAAAGTCACATACCCATAATTCCTTCATTTTTTTACATATAGTCATATTCATCCTAACATCTATAAATACATCACCACAAACAAGTCAAAACATGATCTCAAAAACCAAGTATCTCGTGTCATCGAGGACCCGAAAGCTCCATTGCTTCAAACTGTGAATTTTCATCTACATAATCGGCATACCTTTGTGGAAAACTTTCTAATGCTCGGAATCTTGGTGTTTCAATACTTTGTGACGCCTCCCATCGCTCTACTAGACCTTCTCCTTCCAACATTCTTAGTACTTCCGACATTTTTGGCCGATTCAACGGGTTGAATTGTGTGCATAAGAGTGCAACTTGGACCATTTCTTCCAGCTCGATTCTGTCAAAGTTGTTCTTTAATGATTTATCGACGATTTGATTTAGTTTCCCGTCTAGATGGAGCTTCATTACCTGTACCATAAACCTCGTTAGCATACTTATATTCCACACCAACTAGTTTAGAATGTTTTATTTGTTAAAAGTTTTAGGTTTAAGCAAGTATTAACCCTTTAAAAAAAGTTTTTAAAAAAATAATATTTAAAACCCGACGTTAATCAAAATCCAGTCAAACGTATGTTATTTCTACTACTTAATGTAGCCTAAAGAAGGAAAGCACGAGAGTACCCAATCAAGCATTACGCCTTTCTGGTTAGCCGCTCTTCCAAAATCCAATGCTTTTTGACCCGTAATAAGCTCCAACAGCAAAATCCCAAAACCAAAGACATCAGTTTTTTCCGATGATTGACCAGTCGACAAATACTCAGGAGCAATGTGACCCACAGTGCCACGAACAGCAGTAGTCACATGAGAATCCCGGTGGTCTAACAACTTAGCCAACCCGAAATCTCCAACAACTGCCTCAAAGTCTTCATCCAATAGGATGTTGGCTGCTTTAACATCACGATGAATAATCTTTGGGTCACTTTGCTCGTGTAGATACAGTAAACCTCTTGCTGTTCCTAATGCTATGTTTTTCCTTCTTGGCCAATCCAAAACGGGCCTGCCATGGATATGATCTGGAAAACCCACAATCAGATACTTAGATTTAGTTACCAGGATTTACGAGATAAAATGTACAATGCAATTGGATATGATACAAACCTTTTAATCTAGAAGCGACACTTCCATTAGGCATAAACGGATAGACTAGAATCCGCTCGTTTTCAGTTGAGCAAAACCCCCAAAGACGTAGAAGATTACGATGAACAGCCAAACTTATGGTTTCAACTTCCGTTTGAAACTGAATCTCACCACCGAAACTATTGTCATCTTTCAATCTTTTAACAGCCACCACCGTGCCATCAGTTAATGACCCTTTGTATACAATTCCAAATCCACCTTTACCTAAAATATTCTTCACGTGGAAATGGTCGGTAGCAGCTCGTAGTTCTTTAAATGTAAACCTTCTTAAATGGCCCAAACATACCTCGGGATCATATTGTTCTGTTTACATGGCAAAAAAGTATAACATAAGTTGATAACGGTTTAAAACTCAACTTCTAACTCGAGTTATCCATATTAACTTACCATTAACATCGAAGAATATTTGTTGATTCTTCCGATATCTCCACCAAATGAGTAACACGACAATCAGGATTAGTAGTAATACACCACCGAAGCTTGTGCTAAGGGCAATAGCTAAACGGCGATTTTTACCCCCAGATGAAGATTTACCTGCGCCAAAGTAAAAATTTATATATAAATAATCAAGTGTGTGTCTTAAATAATATACAAACTCATGATAAGTACCCGTTATACCGTCCGGTGGGAAAGAGAGAGGCTCGGGATAAACAAGGGAACAACCATTTTCTGAATTATGCTCACGTAGTAAAGGGTTGCCTATGATCCTGAATCAAATAAAAACTTAAGGATACTGCCTAAAAATGATTAGATGAAGAATGATTACTATAAAAGGACAAGAAAAAACGTACTTGAATGTTCTCGCTGACATTTTAGGCAAAGAACCGCTAAAATTGTTATACGACAAGTCACTACACACAGAAAAAGAAAAAAATTTATCCATTTTTTATTAGAAGGGAAAAAAACAGAACATTCTTTAAAAATGGAGTCAAATCGACATCACAAGCGTGAGGCCTCCAACTTTGGATAATGATTCAGGAACCCGTCCAGTAAGGCTGTTGTTGTTCAGTCGCCTGTTGAGCATAATAAAAGAGTCGAAATAACTACTTCCACGAAAATAATCCTTATATTATGATTAGAACATGTAACGAAATTACAAAACTTACAATAAATTCAAGTTCTTAAGATCTCCCAAAGAACTAGGCAGCTCACCGCTAAACTGATTCCCCGAAAGATCAAGTGTTTGAAGGTTCCATAACTTCCCAGTCGCACTTGGAACTGGACCAAAAAGTGCATTATTCTGCAGCGTACTAAAACGAGTAGCCAAACAATCAACCGTCAACACAGGACATCTAAAAAACTAAAAATAAAACTCGCAAAGTTGTGGGTAAAATAAGGAAAGTTGATTACATTGATCGCAAGTTACTAAGGTTTCCAATTGCAGGTGATAAAATCCCGGACAAATTCTGACCCGGCAGCCCTCTGATAACCGTAAAAACAAAAAACACGTTAAAATTCATGTATGCAACACTAAAGTGTGTCTAATGAGTCAAACCGTAAAAGTAGCAATAGCGTTAAAATCTACTCACGTTACACAACTCGTCAGACTCGTTCACATGACATATTTAAAAGTATTGTGAAAGAAAGAAAGCTTACAGAGCTGTAACTGATCCATCATTGGTGCACGTAACCATCTTCCAACTACATGGATCAACAGATGATATATCCCAGTTGTTGAGAACATTATGAGGATCCTTGATGTCCTGCTTTATAGCCATTAGAGCGACAACTGCATCAATCGAGACATGAATATCATTATTTTGTCATACACCAGACTCATTTTAGAAGGTAAATATTATATTTTACAATCATATGTTTAGATTGCACATGATTATCATTATCTACCTAAGATTGCACATAATTGACAGAAAAACGAAGTTTATGTGGAGCTCAGCTTAAAATGGCCATAACACGTGTACGGTTGGAATTGCGAGCCCGCCCTACATGCATGGATAGCTCGTGACACATTGCAGAAACTGCCATTGGAGGTTTGGTCCAACTGCCGGGCCCAAAATATTTCATTTGCCCTGAAGTAACATTTTCCGACTTTTTCCCTATTTTCCGTTTTACTTAGTTCCCATTAATAAGCAAAATCATTCACTATTAACTACCAGCCACACCAAAATTTGATAAAGTTAAGCAAAGTTCCTATTCATAAGCAAAAGATTTCGCATCAAAAAAGAAAGGCTTTTCTAACTACGGTTACTAGAGAGCTTAGCTGCTGAGCCATAACCTAACCGAGCTCGAGAGGGCTCAATAACCAAACTCATGTAAAATCCTTACAAAAGTTATAGCATTCAGTAAACAAGATCTATTTAACACACATGGATAACATATCTAATTCTTTAATATTATACTAAAAGGTAACAAATTTACAATTCCAACCCTTTTATTATGTATAAGATACGCATACTTAACGTCACTTAAAACTAATTTAATAAGCACTACTATATGTTTTCAAGCTCCTTTTTAAAGGGTGTTTGGATTAGCTTATTTGACGGGCTTCTCGGCTTATTAAGGGGTGTTTGTTTAACCTTAATTCGTCACTCTTTCTGAATCCACTTATGTTTTGTATTACATCAGTTGTGTTGATGATCTATAGTTACAACATGTAAATCCTTTCTTAAAACAATTGAACAAACAAACAATAATTGCGAATCCTAAATTGTTTTTTACTCCGTATTATTTTCGTTTTCGTAATGTGCACACAAAATATGGAGTACACATCTCTTTCAAAAAGATGCCAGCCCGATAAAGGCTAATAGTGAAGGTTATGCAGTGAAAAACGAATGCCATGACATAACAACTGGCCTCGTGTTCTATTAATCATGTTATTACGTGATTTATCTCCTACATATTGGTCATGGGGCGATCCATGAGGGCCACCATAAGTTCGGTTTTGTTTAGAGGTTGTGCTAACATCATCTTAACAGCTTAACGTTATTTATAGACTCTTTTATCGGTATATTTTTTTAATAAATAAATCGCTATAAATTTGTTAGATATGTGATGAATAAAATTTGGGATGAAGAAGATCCTCTCAACTTGTTTATGCGATTTAACATAATCTCAATAATTTGATAATCGTGCATTTAACAACTTGTTTATGCGATTTAACTTTATTACTACACATACTTAAACCAAGTCTATATATAAACATGCCCTTAATCTTTTTGTAAAGGATTTAAAGTCGAACCTATTTGATTTGAGCTATAATCTTTCTCCTAATTCGACATCAATGTTTTCTTTCAAAATAACTTTTTATAGAAAAAAACAAGATTATCAAATAATTGAGATTTTCTCAAGTTAGTATGAACATAACTAGTCATATTCATTTACAAATAAAAATAATAATAAAAATTAGGTCTCGCAGTGAACTTTACAGTTTTGTTTATAAGAGAACATTGTTAGTGTCATGTTCATAAAAAGTCATGTTAAAGAATCTCGATCCATTTGCTATCAACAACCAACTCTCTTTCATTGTACAAAAAGCCAAACCAAAAGAACTAAAAATGTAAAATATAATCAATTGACTTTGAAAGATTTTTGTGAATAAGTTTCACCAAAAGAGAAAGTGGGGTTCGTTATATGAGAAGAATAATCAGACTCCTAAAACTTGCATTAATCTATATGAAATGCATAAAATTTCTTATTAACTCTTTAACTAATCTAAACTGTACTTGCAATCCAATCTCCATATACCTTAGTTAATTGCCTGCTTCAAAAGTCACTTGTTTGACGCTCCACACTGCATGCCATCATATCTTTTTCCATGTTGAAGTAGATACTACAATCTCGGTGATCAAGCAAAAGTAGAGTCTCGGTGTAGGAGAACACATAGAAAAAATCTTCTGTTCCAGGAATCCCAATATAATTGATGTGTTCTGATTCGGGATCATAAGCAAAAAGATCCCTTTGGGGATTATTTTGCGTTTCAGCTATAGGTTCGCCACTCTTTCTAAATCCATATACGTGAGATATCGCATCTGTTGTGTTGATGGTGTATAGCTTTGTGAACGATTTTGACACACCATGTTCCATCATCTTCCATACACTATAAACTGATTTCTCAGGCTCAATTTTATATTGAACCACAACAAGAGAATCCTTAATGTTATATAAATTCAAAATACTAGTATCTGGACAGACCGCTAGACTTGCAGGGTAGGAAATTTCCATTAATTCTTCACTTGTCATATAAATTCTTCATTTATAGGTTCGCCACTCCTTCTAAATCCACGTATGTTTTGTATTACATCTGTTGTGTTGATGGAATACAGCTCTTTCAAAAAGATGCCAGGCCCGATAAGTGCTAATAATGAAGGTTATGCAGCGGTGACACACTAATAAGCGTAGATCTCTTATAGCATGCCTTAGACTTGCAAGCAGAATTACAATTATCATAAAGAGAGGTAATTGTGTCAACTTACATACGGTAGTTTGAAACCGATGATAGGAAACTATTGTATGACCGACACTATCTTAGATCAAAAGGACACATGTTAAATAAACAATAATCTTATAGCTTTTTTAATTGAAATGCGAAATATGAGCTAACGTACGCAGTTGCTAAGCACCGCATGCTTGTATGTAAGGGTGGCATAAAAACCTATCCAATCCTGACCTGATTAAGCCTGAGTCGGGTTACTTGAGTCAATAATTTTGTTCGAATTATTCGGGTCAATCAGAATAACCTAAATGTCAAATAAGATCGGGTGTCAGGTTAAATATGTTTGCCTTACTTTCATGAGGAATCGAAGGACCATTGCTTTCGCTCTTGTCCTATAATCAAGCTCATGTGGCTCAAGATTTGAGATTGGTGGAAGACCCCTCCCCTCTTCAATCCTTCTTTAGATGACATTCTATTTGGAAATTTCAATTTGTTTTCGGAAAAACGGGTGGTGAAGTTAATTCACGCGGTTTGTTTGGCTTTAATATGGCATACATGGGGTTGGAGGAATAGAAAATCCTACACGCTTGTTCAGATTCGGTGACCGCTATTCTTCATGAAGATGTCTTTCCTTTGGTCCAACGAATGTCTCTTCTTTGGGTCACTAACCTGGCTTTCAAGAGTAGTTTTTCGTGGGACCATTGGATTCACAAGCCTGAAGAAGTAGGCGTGACTTAGGTTGTTAGGCTTATTCTTTTGGGGTTTTTTGTACATATTTTGGGCTCTCTTGCTTATATCGCTTCTCTTGTTCTTATTTTCATTCTGTTAGCTTATAATATCTTTGCCTTTTCGAAAAAAAATATGATTGACTTACTCGAGTTCATGTCGACTTTATTGACCCAAATAAGGATTTTCATATTTTTTTATATAATATTTTTAAAGTTATCTATGAAAGCTTATAGAATTAAGGGGAAAAATCATTTTACTCATATTCGGGTTGACCCGAACCCGAGTAAACCCGACATGAGTGAACCCGACCCGAATTGACCCGAATCAGACTAACCCAAAATCTAAATAGGGGAGTTAGGTTCAGATATAACAATTGCAGTCTCAACCCGACTTGACCCAACCAACCCGACTGAATTAACACCCCTTTACTTGTATGGAGTCGAGCCGTGTAGTTAACTTCAATGCATCCTACTTGTATGTTTTTCATTTATTATCAATAGTGCGAAAAATAGAAAGAAATAGAAAGAAATCTTAACAAATTATATGGATACATATCACTTGAAACACATAAATTTTAGTTTATAAAAATTGTGTAAGATTAGTATTTAATTATAATTTTACTATTTTTTCCACATACTAATTCATGCATTTAACAACTTATTTATGCGATTTAAATTTATTTAATACACATACTTAAACCGAGTCTATATATAAACAACCCTTAATCTTTTTGTAAAAGGTCTAAAGCCGAAGCTTATTTGATTTGGGCCAAAATCTTTTTTCTAATTAGACATCGACCAATATTTTCTTTCAAAATAACTTTTTATAGAAAAAACAACATGATTATCAAATGAATGAGATTCTCTCAAGTTAGTGTATTAATATAACCACTCATGTTCCTTCACAAACAAAAGAAAAACTAGGTCTCGCAAAGAATTTTACGCTTTTGTTTGTGAGAAAACATTATCAATCATGTTCATACTAATGTTAAAGAATCTCGATCTATTTGCCTTCAACTATTAACTCTTTTCGTTTTATCCAATCGTGTTTATACAAGTGACAAAAAGCGAACCAAAATAACTAAAATGTAAGATATAAAATCAATTGACTTTGAAAGATTTTTGAATAAGTTTCACCAAAAGAAAAAATAGGGTTCTTTATATAAAGCGTCGAAAACAATAATCAGGCTCCTAATTAAAACTTGCAATAATCTATATGAAATGCATAAAATTTCTTATTAACTCTTTAACTAATCTAAACTATACTTGCACTCCAATCTCCATATACCTTAGTTAATTGCATGCTTCAACAGTCACTTGTTTTACGCTCCACACTTAGCATGCCATCATATCTTTCTCCATGTCGAAGTAGATACTACAATCTCGGTGATCAAGTAAAGTAGACTCTCGACGTAGGATTTCACAGAGGAAAAATATCGTGTTCCAGGAATCCCAATATAATGGATGTGTTCTGATTCGGGATCATAAGCAAAAAGACTCCTTTGGGGATCATATTGCGTTTCAACTATAGGTTCGCCACTCTTTCTAAATCCATATACGTGAGATATCGCATCTGTTGTGTTGATGGTGTATAGCTTTGTGAACGATTTTGACACACCATGTTCCATCATCTTCCATACACTATAAACTGATTTCTCTGTTGGCCCAGTTTTACGGATCTTTAATCAACGATATACCAAAATAACAATAAATGATTTGAATCAAGAAGGTTTTCTTATTTATCAGTCATTAATATTTGTTACAGATGTGCTATCTATTTATACACTTTTAAACGGTACAATGAAGCGACATGTTGGTTCAAAAGAACTAACAGATATGTCGGTTGTGTTTGTAACTGCCAAATAGCAGTTACTTTGTAACTGTCATAAAACTGTTGTCTTTGACTTTCTTGTTTGACTTTTGTTGACCGGGTCATAATGGGTGTTGACTCGGGTCGCTGGGTTGGGTCGATTGGGATTAACCCAATATTCTCCCCCTTAATCACAATCGCTGTGACGTAGGTCTATAAGTCTTCTTGATTCATCTTCTGGTTACATCCACCATCTGAGCTTTTAATTTTTTTTGTGATCATCCTTATGTCCAGGTAGATCAATTTTCCTTTGGTTATTTCCACCTTCTTCTGTGATCTTCATTATGTCCATGTTGATCTGGTTATTTCCACCTTTTTCTTCTGTGATCTTCATTATGTCCATGTTGATCTTGGTTATTTCCACCTTTTCTTCTGTGATCTTCCTTATTTCCAGGTTGATCATGTCCTTCTGGTTATTTCCACCTTTGTTGTTGTGATCTTCCTTATTTCCAGGTTGATCATGTTCTTCTGGTTATTTCCACCTTTGTTGTTGTGATCTTCCTTATTTCCAGGTTGATCATGTTCTTCTTCAACAGTTGCCATAAGCAATGTTGGTTCTAAATCTTCTTCAATGAGATTAGATTCTTCTTCCTTCTTTGATGGACATTTGTTTGCAAAATGCCCATACTCCTTGCATTTAAAACACATCACCTTACTCTTATCATGAGTAAATTTATTTGAGTTCTTGTTTGATTTTCCTCGAAATTATTTTCTTGGCTTCGCATGACAAATCATGTCCACATTTTCACAATGTCTTCCGTGAGTAATGTTATTCTTGTGATGTGTAAACAATAACTTATATTGATCGTTATTGTCCTTGTTCTTCTTAAACTTTATTCTTTCCTCGTATGTCTTGAGTCTCCCAATTGCTTCTTCCATTGTCATTTCACTTAGGTCGGAATATTGTTCTATAGATGCTACTATTTGTAGATACCTATCGGGTACAGCATTTAATAGTTTCCGTACTAAGGTTTCATCTTCTATGGTGTGTCCTAGACTAGCGGCTTTGTTTACGAGTGTTGTGAGTTTTGTAGCAAAGGTGTCAATTGTCTCGTCTTCCTTCATTTGTAACATCTCAAAATCAGATTTGAGTGTTTGTAGTCTTGCTTGTTGAACTTTGTCTTCGCCAACGTGTCTAGTTTTCAAAGCATTCCAAATGTCCTTCGCGGTTTTGTGCTTTGTTATTTGAAGTAATTGTTCCTCGGGTAAGGCTTGATAAAGGAAAGCAATAGCGGTTTTATCCTTTCTCTTATTGGGTTGAGTCGTTTCAGTCGGCTCAATTGTTTCCCATAAACCATTCGCTTCGAGAATGATTTGTATTCGAATTGCCCATAATGAGTAATTCGCGGGCTTTAGGATTGGGCATTGAAATTGGGGTGTACTATTCGAAATGTTAGTCTTGGGTTCCTTTTACCACTGTCTTCGTCATAACTTAAAATGACAAATAAATCTCAATAAAAATTTTTAACACAAAGTGTTTTATTTTTCAAAATTCTTATTTCAAAATGAGCTCTTAATGTTTTATCTTCCTCAAATGGGTGTAAAACTTTTCTAGGTATAGTTTAACAATTTTAAACTATCCTCGGAGATTATAAAATTTAAACTGAATAACCTAAGGTTAATTACTCCTTACAAATTATTCCTAGTCAGTATTCTAAGTAGTGTAAAAACTAGGTTAGATATACTAAACAAAATATGATAAGATTTTAATAATGTTTTAAAATAACTTATCAATCTAAGAAACTGTATATATCAAAATATATAATGTAAAATAAAGTGGTTTTGAAAACTTTGAAACCTGGAGGGGTTGATGGTCTAACCCGTAGCCCTAATAAAATAAAACTGATCTGTGGCCCTAGTGTGGTACGCGCCTCTCCCTTTTTATATATTGTTTCTTATCTCTTTATTGAGATAGAAACCCAAAATGTGTATCTCTTCTTTCTGAGATAAAAAGTCTTCTCCTCTTCTGGGAAGATTTCTGTTTTCTTCTCCTTCTCTAATCTAACGACGGTTGACAGCGTTTTTGACCGCCCCTTATTCTTTCTCCGGTATGGTGTTCCTTTACGAGCACTGTTATTCCTCCAACTTGAAACCTAGGGTTTCGTTTGATTTGGGGTTTTTTAGTCCGAGAGTGATATGAAAGATTGGAGACTTAATTAAGTCAATTGGTGGCTTAATTAACGTTCTAGGGCTTGATTCTTGGTTCGGAACAGGTGTGTTTGTTCTAATTTGAATCTTTTGGTTTTTGCCCTTTGATGATGACTTCGTTTAGTTTTAATGAATCAAGTATAAAACGAATTTTATTCGTTTCTTATCCTTTGGATAAAAATCAGTTTCGATGAAGATTAAAAACAAATTTTGCAAATTGTTTTGTTGCCGGGTTGTGAGTAATCACAAAGTGATTGTTCCCTTGATGCGACAAAGTATATGGAACACAAAAAATGATATCTTTGATTTTGTGTTCGGTTAATATTTGCAGAAAAAAAATTTCTTATCGAGACTGTTTTCTTCTTTTGATTCTGGAACTAAAAAAAATGGTATATGATGATTTTGGCTCTGATACCAATTGTTGGCCCAGTTTTACGGATCTTTAATCAACGATATACCAAAATAACAATAAATGATTTGAATCAAGAAGGTTTTCTTATTTATCAGTCATTAATATTTGTTACAGATGTGCTATCTATTTATACACTTTTAAACGGTACAATGAAGCGACATGTTGGTTCAAAAGAACTAACAGATATGTCGGTTGTGTTTGTAACTGCCAAATAGCAGTTACTTTGTAACTGTCATAAAACTGTTGTCTTTGACTTTCTTGTTTGACTTTTGTTGACCGGGTCATAATGGGTGTTGACTCGGGTCGCTGGGTTGGGTCGATTGGGATTAACCCAATATTCTCAGGCTTAATATTATACTGAACCACAACAAGAGAATCTCTAATGTTATATAAATACAAAATACTAGTATATCGACAGCCGCTAGAATGTAGGAGAACACAAAGAAAAAATATTCGGTTCCAGGAATCCCAATACAATTGATGTGTTCTGATTCGGGATCATAAGCAAAAAGACCCCTTTGGGGATCATTTTGCGTATGAACTATAGGTTCACCACTCTTTCTAAATCCATATACGTAAGATATCTTATCTGTTGTGTTGATGGTGTATAGCTTTGTGAACGATTTTGACACACCATGTTCCATCATCTTCCATACACTATAAAGCGGTTTACGATGCTCGATTTTAATTGAACCACAACAAGAGAATCCCTAATGTTATATAAATTATACAAAGAAAATTCAAGATATGGACAACTGGGTAGGGAATTTCCATAAATTCTTCACTTGTCATGTCAAATGAGACAATCATTTCATGAACCGATTTCTACCATCCACATAAAATCTTCGAAGCATACCAATACATAAACCTATCTATTGCTATCGCAAGCCTAATGAAATACATTCACGAGGTCGATTGTTGTATAGTCTTCTCCAAGCATTTGTGCTTAATGTAAAAATCTCAAATTCCGTTACCACAAGAATTTAATTTATACTTAACTATCTTAGGGTCATAAGTGTCGGGACAAACCCCAAAACCAAAACAAGCATGATATGAATCACGCACATCAATATCAACCGATTTTCTAATAGTAGGATTCCAAATAACACCTTTAGTGGTTCACGATCGTGCATCATAACAATGCACGAATAACAAGCCTTGAGAGCTAACTATTTTTGTCCATGTAGTTTAAAAGCCGTGGGGACGATAAGTGAAACCTTGTGTTGAGGAAAGTATCATCATCTAGGATTGAAACATATTTTCTATCGAATAACCAAATGGTTGATAACTTACAAGTAGATGATGTTTATGTTTTTTTTGAGTGCGGTAACAAGCAATAAATTTAGAGCTCTCGATTAAAGACTTCCATTGTTTGAAACCAATCGAATCGAATAAGTGATTTGATAGGTAGATTTTGATGATTTCTTCTTGGATATCGTTTGGTATGTTGTCGACATTATTCTTTCCACGATGCTTATTAGGGTTTTATAACGATAGATATGCATGAAACATAAGTTTATATAATGAAACTTGACATTAGGTTTTGGGCTAAAACTTTTGGAAAGTCACAAACTTACGGCCCATTTTTTGGCCCTTTGGGTTTCATATGCTATTATTACATAGGTTTGCATGAGTTGGTTGATTTCAATGTCGAAGTAGATACTACCATCTTAGTGAATCAGTGATCAAGCAAAAGTAGTGTTTCAATGTAGGAAGTCACAGAGAATAATAACCGGGAAGTGATCCCAATATAATAGATGTGCTTTGAGTCGGGTTCATAAGCAAAAAGATCATTTTTAGGATTATTTTTCATTTATAGGTTTGCCACTCTTTCTAAATCCACGTATGTTTTGTATTACATCTGTTGCGTTGATGGAATACACAGCTCTTTCAAAAAGATGCCAGCCCGATAAAGGCAAATAATGAAGCTTATGCAGCGTAAAACAAATGTCATGACATAAAAATTGGCCTCGTGTTCTGTTCATCATGTTATTACGTGATTTATCTCCCACCAGAAGTTCGGTTTTGCTTATAGGTTGGCTACATATTGGCCTCGTGTTCTTTTAATCATGTTGTTACGTGATTTATCTCTTACAATTATACTAACGATACAAGACAAACGCTCAAATACGATGATTTAAAAAACGATTACTAACATAAGTAATGAAACCCAATATTTTCTATACAAAACCAGTAAAAGTCACATACCCATCATTCCATCATTTTTTTACATATAGTCATACTCATCCTAACATCTATAAATACATCACCACAAACAAGTCAAAACATGACCTCAAAAACCAACTATCTCGTGTTATCGAGGACCCGAAAGCTCCATTGCTTCAAACTGTTAATTTTCATCTACATAATCGGCATACCTTTGTGGAAAACTTTCTAATGCTCGGAATCTTGGTGTTTCAATACTTTGGGACGCCTCCCATCGCTCTACTAGCCCTTCTCCTTCCAACATTCTTAGCACTTCCGACATTTTTGGTCTATTCAAAGGGTTGAATTGTGTGCACAAGAGTGCAACTTGGACCATTTCTTCCAACTAGATTCTGTCAAAGTTGTTCTTTAATGATTTATCGACAATTTGGTTTAGTTTCCCGTCTAGATGGAGCTTCATTACCCGTACCATAAACCTCATTAGCATGCTTATATTTCACACCAACTAGTTTAGAATGTTGTATACGTTGAAAGTTTTAGGTGTAAGTAAATATCAACCCTTTAAGGAAAAGTAAAAATTTTAAAAAAAAATTAAAAAAAAAAATTAAAACCCGACCCATTATTTTTACTACTTAAAATGTACCCTAAAGAAGGAAAGCACGAGAGTACCCAATCAAGCATTACGCCTTTACGGTTATCTCGCTCTTCCAAAATCCAACGCTTTTTGACCCGTAATAAGCTCCAAAAGCAAGATCCCGAAACCGAAAACATCGCTTTTGTCGATGATTGACCATCAACAAATACTCGGGAGCAATGTAGCCCACGATTGCCACGAGCAGCGATGGTCGACAAATTATACGCTTTTGTTTGTGAGAGAACATTATTAGTGTCATGTTCATACTAATGTTAAAGAATCTCGATCCATTTGCTATCAACTACTAACTCTCTTTCATTTTATCTAGTCGTGTTTATACAAGTGACAAAAATCTGAACCAAAATAACTAAAAATGTAAGATATAAAATCAATTGACTTTGAAAGATTTTTGTGAATAATTTTCACCAAAACTTGCATTAATATATCTATATGAAATGCAAAAAAAAAAATAATAAAATAACCCTTCAATTAATCTAAACTATTTTGCACTCCAATCTCCATATACCTTAGTTAATTGCCTGCTTCAACAGTCACTTGTTTGACTTTGACGCTCCACACTACATGCCATCATGTCTTTTCCATGTTGAAGTAGATATTACAATCTCGGTGATCAAGCAAAAGTAGAGTCTCGACGTAGGATTTCACAGAGGAAAAATCTCGTGTTCCAGGAATCCCAATATAATGGATGTGTTCTGATTCGGGATCATAAGCAAAAAGACCCCTTTGGGGATCATATTGCGTTTCAACTATAGGTTCGCCACTCTTTCTAAATCCATATACGTGAGATATCGCATCTGTTGTGTTGATGGTGTATAGCTTTGTGAACGATTTTGACACACCATGTTCCATCATCTTCCATACACTATAAACTGATTTCTCAGGCTTAATTTTATACTGAACCACAACAAGAGAATCTCTAATGTTATATAAATACAAAATACTAGTATATCGATAGGCCGCTAGACTTGCAGGGTAGGAAATTTCCATAAATTCTTCACTTGTCATGTCAAATGAGACAATCAGCTCATGCGACTGATATCTACCATCCACATAAAAATCTTGGAAGCAGACCAATACATAAACCTATCTATTGCTAAGAGTGATGGGTGATCTACCTAGATAAAAATACATGCCAGGTTGTTGTTCGACCATCATCTTGGTCCATAGCATAACTACTATCGCTAAAGCCCTTTAACTCCTTGGTCTTTTCTTGGTTGTATCGTGTTCCAAAATTCAAACTACCTTGGATATACCTTAGTATTTGTTTCACCGCTGCCATATGTGATTCTTTTGGTTCTTGCATGTAACGACTAGCCAAACCAGCCGAATAAGATAAATCGGTCGAGTGTGTAGTAAATACATTAAACAACCAACTAAATCGCTCTATACAAAGTTGCATCAACTGGTTTTCCTTCATTATCCAAGCTTAACTTCATTCGAGGTTCTAATGGACATTGAGTAGAATTAACTTCATGCATCCCAACATCTTTCAAGATCTTCTTTGCATAGCTTTCTTGACTTATTGAGATACTCGAATCCTCTTGCTTTACTTCGATGCCAAGATAATAGCTTAACTTTCCCAAGTCACTCGTATCGAACCTTTCTTGCATTTGTCTCTTAAATAGTTGAAGAGGATGTATTGCCTTAAATTTTGCAGCTTTGGGCAACGCCTGCTTGGTTTGTTTTCCTACAGAACAAGATTCATACAACTTGTTCTCTTGATGAATTATTGTAAACTCTTCAACCATGCTCCTTCTTGCCATTAATTCCATCGACTCGAAATTAATGTGACCCGTCCTAGCATGCCATAACCAAGCATCATCTTCCATCTGCTGCTTTGAGACACACGGACTTCGACTTGGAGCTTAATCTTGTAAAGTCTAATACTTGTTCTAGGAAGATTCATCGAAGCTTGCCATACGAATCACGCATAGTAAGAAGGTTACCTTTCATCTGAATATCACATCCGCCTTGGTAGCTTGCCCAAGACTAATTATGTTGCTTTTAGCTCGGGTGAGTAATAGACTCGGTGATTAACCGTTGCTCTCCCGTTTTCCACTTGAATGATTATCAGACCCCTTCCCTTTTATCTCGATGTAGGAGTTATCACCAAACTTCACTCTGCGCCGATATTCTCATTCAACTCGAAAAGTATTCTCGGATCCCGTCGTATGATTACTTGCTCCATTATCCAAATACAAAGTGTCTTCCTCTCGTTTGACTTAGTATTGATTGGTTTGGGATAATCTTTCTTCATTCAAAACTACTTCTTGAGCGCTTTTCATCATGAAAAGTGTTGGGTCATCATCATCCTCCGTTTTCAAAAGGTTTGGTTCATGCTTTTGCTTTTGTTCACGTCGTTCGAGGCGATTAGAAGCAAAGTGACCATATTCATCACACCTAAAGCATTGAATCTTTGAAAGGTCTCGACTTTTGTTCTTCTTTTGATCCGTCTCTGCTCCCGAGTTGTTTTGGTTTCCACAGTTGTGGTTATTAGACTGACCCTACCTCGAGATTTGTTTTGAGAAGAAAAGTTTTGACCTTTACCGTTGCCATTGAGAATTCCTTCCTCGACCTTTCTTATCATACTTTTCACCCTTCCTAACATCAACTTGCCTTGATCTTGAAGTGGTGTCAACACCTTCATTCTTCCTTAGCTTTCAACCTTCCAATTGCTTCTTGAAAAGACATAGTATTCAAATCGACAAATTGTTCTATTGAGGCAACAATTGCAACATACCTATCCGGAGCGGATGCAAGTAGCTTCTTAACAAGTTTCTTGTCTTCATAGAATGTTCCCAAACTATTGACTTGATTTACAATTTTGCCCAACCTAGCCGCGAAGTCATCAATTGATTAGTTGGCTTTCATCTTCAAAGATTCAATTCCGTCTCAAGGTTTGCAACCTCGCGTCTCGAACGAGATCAACACCACATACACGGTCTTCAAAGCTCCCAGTTTCTTTGGGCATGTTGAATTGTGAAACTTGAAAAACAAGTTCTTACGGAATCGCTTTGGAAATGTAACGTAAGCGCCATGTGATCTTGCTTATCAACAGCATGTGTTCCTTCCCCGGTTCGGTGTGCCGGTATTCCATGGACTCGAGATAACTTGCTACCTGCGAGCCTAATGAAATACATTCACGAGGTAAATTTTTGTATAGTCTTCTCCAAGCATTTGTGCTTAAGGTAAAAATCTCAAATTCTCGTTTACGGCGATAAGAATTATATTTATACTTAACTATCTTAATTAGGGTCATAAGTGTCGGGACATACCCCAAAACCAAAATAAGTAGGATATGTATCACGCACATAAATATCAACCGATTTTCTAATAGTAGGATTCCAAATAACACCTTTCGTGGTTCTTGATCTTGCATCATAACAATGCACGAATAACAAGCCTTGAGAGCTAACTATATTTCGTCCATGTAGTTTAAAAGCCGTGGGGGCAGTAAGTGAAACCTTGTGTTGAGGGAAAGTATCATCATCTAGGATTGAAACATATTCTAATAAGTCAGAATAACCAAATGGTTGATAACTTACAAGTAGATGATGTTTATGTTTTTGCTGAGTGCGGTAACAAGCGATAAATTTAGAGCTACCGATTAAAGACTTCCATTGTTTCGAAACCAATCTGAACCGAACAAGTGATTTGATAGGCAGATTTTTGATGATTTCTTCTTGGATATCGAATGGTATGTTGTCTGACATTATATGCTTATTAGGGTTTTAAATCGAGATATTGCATGAAACAGAAGTTTATATAATGAAACTTGACATTAGGTTTGGGCTAAAACTTTTGGAAAGTCACAAACGTAAGGCCCATTGTTTGGCCCTTTGGGTTTCACATGCAAACCGGTTTCTAAACCAGCGGTTCGGTTTCCCTAAACCGGTTTTCATTTGTCCTCAATCCATGTCGAAGTAGATACTACCATCTCGGTGATCAAGCAAAAGTGTTTCAATGTAGGAAGTCGCAGAGAATAATAACGGGACAGCGATCCCAATATAATAGATGTGCTTTGAGTCGGGTTCATAAGCAAAAAGATCATTTTCAGGATTATTTTTCATTTATAGGTTCGCCACTCTTTCTAAATTCACGTATGTTTTGTATCACATCTGTTGTGTTAATGGAATACACAGCTCTTTCAAAAAGATGCCAGCCCGATAAAGGCTAAATGAAGGTTATGCAGCGTAAAACAAATGTCATGACATAAAAATTCCCCTCGTTCTGTTCATCATGTTATTACGTCATTTATTTCCCACCAAAAGTTCGGTTTTGTTTATAGGTTGTGCTACATATTGGCCTCGTGTTCTTTTAATCATGTTATTACGTGATTTATCTCTTACAGTTAAATTAATGATACAAGACAAACACTCAAATACGATGATATATAAAACGATTACTAACATATATAACAAACGACACCCAATATTTTCTATACAAAACCAGTAAAAGTCACATACCCATAATTCCTTCATTTTTATACATATAATCATATTCATCCTAACATCTATAAATACATCACCACAAACAAGTCAAAACATGAGCTCAAAACAACCAACTATCTCGTGTTATCGAGGACCGAAAGCTCCATTGCTTCAAACTGTGAATTTTCATCTACATAATCAGCATACCTTTGTGGAAAACTTTCTAATGCTCGGAATCTTGGTGTTTCTATACTTTGTGGCGCCTCCCATCGCTCTACTAGCCCTTCTCCTTCCAACATTCTTAGTACTTCAGACATTTTTGGTCTATTCAAAGGGTTGAACTGTGTGCACAAGAGTGCAACTTGAACCATTTCTTCCAACTCGATTCTGTCAAAGTTGTTCTTTAATGATTTATCAACAATTTGATTTAGTTTCCCGTCTAGATGGAGCTTCATTACCTGTACCATAAACCTCGTTAGCATACTTATATTTCACACCAACTAGTTTAGAATGTTGTATTCGTTGAAAGTTTTAGGTTTAAGCAAGTATTAACCCTTTAAAAAAAAGTTAAAAAAAATAATTAAAACCCGACCCGTTAATCAAAATCCAGTCAAAAGTATGATATTTCTACTACTTAATGTAGCCTAAAGAAGGAAGGCACGAGAGTACCCAATCAAGCATTACGCCTTTCTGGTTAGCCGCTCTTCCAAAATCCAATGCTTTTTGACCCGTAATAAGTTCCAAAAGCAAGATCCCGAAACCGAAAACATCAGTTTTTTCCGATGATTGACCAGTCGACAAATACTCAGGAGCAATGTGGCCCACAGTGCCACGAACAGCAGTAGTCACATGAGAATCCCGGTGGTCTAACAACTTAGCCAACCCGAAATCTCCAACAACTGCCTCAAAGTCTTCATCCAATAGGATGTTGGCTGCTTTAACATCACGATGAATAATCTTTGGGTCACTTTGCTCGTGTAGATACAGTAAACCTCTTGCTGTTCCTAATGCTATGTTTTTCCTTCTTGGCCAATCCAAAACGGGCCTGCCATGGATATGATCTGGAAAACCCACAATCAGATACTTAGATTTAGTTACCAGAATTTACGAGATAAAATGTACAATGCAATTGGATATGATACAAACCTTTTAATCTAGAAGCGACACTTCCATTAGGCATAAATGGATAGACTAGAATCCGCTCGTTTTCAGTTGAGCAAAACCCCCAAAGACGTAGAAGATTACGATGAACAGCCAAACTTATGGTTTCAACTTCCGTTTGAAACTGAATCTCACCACCGAAACTATTGTCATCTTTCAATCTTTTAACAGCCACCACCGTGCCATCAGTTAATGATCCTTTGTATACAATTCCAAATCCACCTTTACCTAAAATATTCTTTACGTGGAAATGGTCGGTAGCTGCTCGTAGTTCCTTAAATGTGAACCTCCTTAAATGGCCCAAACATACCTCGGGATCATATTGTTCTGTTTACATAGCAACAAAGTATAACATAAGTTGATAACGGTTTAAAACTCAACTTCTAACTCGAGTTATCCATATTAACTTACCATTAACATCGAAGAATATTTGTTGATTCTTCCGATATCTCCACCAAATGAGTAACACGACAATCAGGATTAGTAGTAATACACCACCGAAGCTTGTGCTAAGGGCAATAGCTAAACGGCGATTTTTACCCCCAGATGAAGATTTACCTGCTAAAGTAAAAATTTATACATAAATAATCAAGTATATGTCTTAATTCTTAAATAATATACAAACTCATGATAAGTACCCGTTATACCGTCCGGTGGGAAAGAGAGAGGCTCGGGATAAACAAGGGAACAACCATTTTCTGAATTATGCTCACATAGTAAAGGGTTGCCTATGATCCTGAATCAAATAAAAACTTTAGGATATTGCGTAAAAAAGATTAGATGAAGAATGATTACTAAAAAAGGAGAACAAAAAACGTACTTGAATGTTCTCGCTGACATTTTAGGCAAAGAACCGCTAAAATTGTTATACGACAAGTCACTACACACACAAAAAAAAATCCATTTTTAATACAAGGAAAAAGGATAGAACATTCTTTAAAATGGAGTCAAGTCGACATACACTAGCGTGAGGCCTCCAACTTTGGATAATGATTCAGGAACCCGTCCGGTAAGGCTGTTGTTGTTCAGTCGCCTGTTGAGCATAATAAAGAGTCAAAATAACTACTTCCGTGAATATAATCCTTATATAATGAATAGAAAATGTAACGAAATTACAAAACTTACAATAAATTCAAGTTCTTAAGATCTCCCAAAGAACTAGGCAGCTCACCACTAAACTGATTCCCCGAAAGATCAAGTGTTTGAAGGTTCCATAACTTCCCAATAGCACTTGGAACTGGACCAAAAAGCGCATTATTCTGCAGCGTACTAAAACAAGTAGCCAAACAATCAACTGTCAATACAGGACATCTAAAAAACTAAAAATAGAACTGGCAAATTTGGATAAAATAAGGGAAAGTTGATTACATTGATCGCAAGTTACTAAGGTTTCCGATTGCAGGTGATAAAATCCCAGATAGATTCTGACCAGGCAGCCCTCTGATAATCAAAAAAACAAAAAACGCATTACCAAATTTGAAGAAATTTACTTATTTAATGGTTAGATTCAGGTTACGTTTCTAATGAGTCAAAATGTCAAATGGTAAAAGTAGCAATAGCATTGAAATCTACTCACGTTGTATGTTTATTGTTTAATGTATAAAACCTCATGAATATGTTGCCTAACGGTATTTGTCATGCCAAAAAGGACCCGTTTGACTCATTACACAACTCGTCAGACTCGCTCACATGACACATTAAAAGTATTGTGAACGAAAAAAACTTACAGAGCTGTAACTGATCCATCATTGGTGCACGTAATCATCTTCCAACTACATGGATCAACAGATGATATATCCCAATTGTTGAGAACATTATGAGGATCCTTAATGTCCTGCTTTATAGCCATTAGAGCCACAACTGCATCAATCGAAACATGAATATCATTATTTTGTCATACACCAGACACACTTTAGAAGGTAAACATTATACTTTACGATCATATGTTTAGATTGCACGTGATTTTTCCTAAATCATTATCTGTCTAAGATTGCACATGATTGACAGAAAAACGAAGTTTATGTGGAACCCAGCTTAAAATGGCCATAACAGATATACGGACAGTTGAAATTGCGTGCCCGCCCTACAAGCACAGATAGCTCGTGACACATTGCAGAATACTGCCATTGGAGGTTTGGTCCAACTGTCGGGCCCAAAATATTTCATTAGCACCAAATTAACCTTCTCCGACTTTTTCCCTATTTTCCGTTTTACTTAGTTCCCATTAATAAGCAAAAGCGTTCACTTTATTAAGTATGAACCACGCCAAAACTTTGTTTAAGTTAAAGTGAAGTTCCTATTAATAAGCAAAAGCTTTCGCTTCAAAAAAAGGCTTTTCTAACTACGGTTACTAGAGCTTAGCTGCTGAGCCATAACCTAACCAAGCTCGAGAGGGCTCAATAACCAAACTCATGTAAAATACTTACAAAAGTTATAGCATTCAATAAACAAAATGTATTTAAACACATGGATAGCATATCTAATTCTTAATATTATACTAAAAAGTAACAAATTTACAATTCCAACCCTTTTATTATGTACTATAAGATACACATACTTAACGGCACTTAAAAACTAATTAATAAGCACTACCATATGTTAAGCTCCTTTTTAAAGGGGTGTTTGGATTAACTTATTTGGCAGGCTTCTCGGCTTATTAAGATTTGGAAAAGCCAATAAACTCACTTTTCAAGCTTATGAGCTTATAAACTTGAGCTTATGCACCCATAAGCTAAGGCTAATACTTGATAAGCTCATAGGCAAAAAAAAAAAAAAAAAAAAAAAAAAAAAGTGAACTTATTGGCTTTTCCAAATCTCAGTAAGATGATAAGCACTTAAAATAAGCTAATCCAATCACATCATAAGCTAGACTAGTTCGAAAACTCGAAAAAAACACTAGATAAAACCTCAACTAGTTATAAAGCTACACCAAAAATGAAAAATCAACTTTTTACAAAAACATAAAAAAACTAACCTTCATAATTAACACCAGCAGGAGAAAGAGTTGCAGAAGAAACATTCAAAAACACACACACAAACACCCAAAACACACACTCCTCTTTCTTCATCTTTCACAAACATAAAAAATTCAATAAAAATTCTAAAAAAAATTCACCACCATTTTTATACCCAAAACAGAATCAGAATCCTATAAAGCAAGTTCCACAATGCACACCAATATTCCTCAACTAAAACTATTTTACAATATTATATAAAATTTTACCACCAGATTTGGACACCCTTTATGCTCCTTTACAATACCCAGAAAACAGAATTTGAATTAGATTCCTACAGGTGAGAACCCAAAATGCACACCAACTGTTTGACAAAATTCCCCAATGAAACTTTTTTTCACTGTTTTACCAATTTTTATAAAAGTTACCACCACTTTTAGACACCCTTTATGCTCCTTTACAAAACCCAGAAACCAGAATTTGAATCAGAATCATGTAAAGCAAGTTCCACAATACAAAGTGCCCCAGTGAAAAAAGTTAAATTTTCCTCACTGTTTTTTTACTAAATTTTATAAAATTTGAACACCACTTTTGGACACCCTTTATGCTCCTTTACAAAACCCAAAAGCCAGAATTAGAAAAGAATGATGTAAAGTGAGAACCCAAAGTGCCCCCAGTGAAAAAAAGTTAACTTTTTCCTCACTGTTTTTTTACCAATTTTTATAAAATTTAACCACCACTTTTGGACACCCTTTATGCTCCTTTACAAAACCCAGAAGCTAGAATGTGAATCAGAATGATGTAAAGTGAGAACACAAGTGCCCCCAATGAAAAAAAGTTAACTTTTTTCCACTGTTTTGTGTTAAAGATTGAAGCTTTTTTTTGGAGTAATGATGAGATATTGGTGATCTTTATTGGGATATCTGTGTTGTAGGGTTAAATTTTATGAATAGTTGGGAATTTTGATGTATCAGCATCTTTAAATGAGCTAGGCTTTAATGGCGGATATAAGAAGGATACAAAAGGAATAGATTTTATAAAATATTGGGGTTTTGTATAACTATTTTATTTTATAAATATAAATTCTTATTTGGTTGGTTTCAAAATAATTATTCATGATAAAACACATAATTTAAGAAAATAGCTCTGTTGCAAAAATCGGTAGGTCGGTAGATTAATCTCCATAATCAATCATTCATTACAGTTATCATAATCGGTTATTTAATCGGTTTGGTCGAGCACTTAAAAATCGGTCAACAAACCGATTAATCGGACAACAAACCGATTAATATGACAAATCCGGTCTGTCGGATTAATCGGACAAAAAGCTTAAAATTGGTCAACAAAACCGCTTAAAGCAGGCAAAATCACTTAAAATTGGTCAACAAATCGATTAATCGGACAAAATCGGTTTGTCGCTTAAAATGGTTATTTATGTTTGATTTGAACTTTGAAAAATTATGTGTTATATCTATATTGAACAATTAAAATATTTAAACTTTTGATGCAATACGTTTATTCCATACATATAAAATAATATAATATCTAAAATTACGTTTTTGCGTAAAATTCGATCAGATTAATCACGATTAATCCGCTATAGATTAATCATTGGGCCTCTTACAAAGCCAGAACTGGTCTTTTATGATTTTCTGGCCTTGAAAAATAGAGGTTATTTATACACTTTTAATCTTAATTTAGACATTTAATTATATAAGCAGATAGAACACTGTAATATTGTACAACTATATAATACACATAATAAATATCTTTATTGCAATTTTTTCATTTTCTGTAGAATAACAGTGTTATTATTGACTAATTAATTTTTAACTTTTTATATGTTTGTAATAATAAACTTAATTTCTAAATTCTTTTTATTTATTTTTAAAAGTAAATAATTAATTTAAAACAACTCCAAAAGTAAATATGAATAATAAATTTGAGATGAAAGAGTATGAAAAGGATGAGTTAAATTTTGTTAAACTTTGTTAGTAAATATTTTTTGATTAAGAAGGATACAAAAGGAATAGATTAAATAAAATATTGGTTCTTTATATAATATGAAAAAGTGTGAGATAAATTTGTTAGATTTTGGTAGTATATATTTTATGCTTTTGATTTCAGTGATTGGACTGAGGGAGAAAGAACAAAGGGAAAGTTAAAAAGGTACAGAGATCACGTGGTAGGCTTGTCTTTGTGTTGTTTGTTTTTGTTCATTTTCGAAATTTTGTTTAGTAAAAAAATGAAGCGTAATAATTTAAAAGAAAAATATATAACTCTCTCAAAGTACTAGTAAAAAAAGTGACTGTATATGCATCGGCTAATCATTTGCACATCTTTAGTATTTATTTGCATACTTTAAACTGTGTTTTAAGCAATTATATATTTAAAATATGCTATTTTTGAATATTGTACATTAGAGTGTGCGGATCAAAAATAAAAATGTGTCAATCACCACACATATGCAATAAGTAAATAAATAAAGGGTTTCTTTAAAGCTACTGCTTGAGTGACCGGATTAATTCGTTTACAAAATAAATGTTTTAATTCATTCAAGTAAAAATCATTTTCAAATATAGTAATTTACAACTTTATTTAAAATGTATTTAATGCATTATTTGGTTAATTAAGAAATGTTGTGTTCATTAACTACATCTTAACTTCTGCCTAATGAGTAATTGCTAGCAAAATCCATAAATAATTAACCAAGACTTGCTTAGTATATACACAATATGAGTGTCAAAATTATTAGAATGAACATTAAATGATCGATGGACTTTTGTAAATTTTGTAAGGCTATGCATAGTGGTGATATGGTTACATGTGTCACGTCAACTTTCTTTCTTCGATGATCTGACGACGTTCTAATTATCACAGTGGTGACCTAGTTTTTCTTTTTCTCTTTTTTTAGTTTAAATTGCCAAAAGGTAAGATATTTGGACTTTTGTGTGTATGAAACTCGATCGACTTGGCGAACTAGTTCGTCCATTTCTTGCATCTCAACCAAACCCGACCGATCACCCACAGTGAGATGACCAACCCTCGACCGAGGTCAACTTTTCCTCTCAACCGACCAACTGCTCAAAGCCCAAGAACTTATAAGTTAACTCAGATTTAGAGACATTTTTTGGGAGTAACTTGTAAGAAAGTTTGAACTTTAGTAAAATTAGCTATCTAAATATCTTTTTGTTTTGCATTGTGTAATACGAGTGAATTTATAGTTTCTTCTAAACAATTTCATAATTATTCAACTATGCTTTTTTTAAGCACAAAATAATTTCTCATTGACATTTGCTACGACACTAATATGTCCTTTCTACTTACGAGAGATGTGCAATGCAAACGCGAGTAACAAATGCTTGCGCATTACTATTTTGATTTGCAATGTTAATTTTTTAAAAAGCTACGTTTATAGATCACAGATGTCATGGCATTCTTATTCATAACTTCGTTGATTTCTGTTAAGGGCAGCTTCACCGCCGTGTGCAAAGTAACAAAGATATCAAATGCAAAAAAAAAAAAAAAAAAAAAAAAAAAAAAACATGTTAATTTTTAATGCACATTTTTCGTGTTTAACTATTTTGTACCAGGCGCAGCTTGTTGCTCAAATTTAACTAGCTTCAATAAAAGTGCGCAATTACTGTTATATGTTCCATCCATCTTGGCTTATCTACCGACTATTTTGACTATCTAATAAAATACGTAGTTGCATGATTTTAATGCATATGAAAATTTTGAATGTATAGATTCTACATGGAGAAATAATAGACATGATGATTGAAAAGTAAGAAAAGTAAGACCTGGCCTTTGACATCATAATCATTATTTTTAGCAGTTGTTCACTTGCTTCAACCATATATTCTTAACAAAGATACTTGCTAATAATTTCTTCTTCCTCCAATTTCGGTAATAGTCTACAGTGGTGTATCATTTCACATGTTTTCAAATTCAGTTTTGAAATGGGATAACTTGTCATCAAATCACATGTTTCATTTCTCTATAAAAGTACGGCATGGATCTTTCGATGACCAAAGTTTTTTTCTTTATATATAAAAAAAAAGGACAAAGCATGTTTTATATCGATTTTAATCGAACCGATATTGTATTCTTCCTTTTGCCCGATGTGGCAACCGAGCAACACAACCTACATAACCGAATCTCAACATCGGTCAACCCCTTTTTTATGCACAACCGATCATCGGTTGCGATTAGTCTAGCCTAAGAGGATAAAAGGTAAACTTTTAATTCATTCAATTGCAAATGAGGTATATGGTAATTAGTAAGTTTAATTAATTTGTATGATATGCATTTTTAATTTTATGGAAAAAATTAACATTCTAGAAAAAATTGAGAATCTTTTTTTCAATGATTTAATGCATCTATAATGTATCGAGTTTTCAAAATTTGCATTTATTGCATTTAATGCATGACATACCAGAGAAAGAAAACATTTTAGACTTTTAGCAAATCTTGAGGTTTAAAATAGCGAAAAGATATTCTTACGTTATACATTAAAGATGCTCTTGATAATACCCGTTCATTGAAGATTTACCCAATCATCTCATATCTTAATATCTGAAAGTATTACAGTAAAAACATGTAGAATGTTGGTGGCTATTCTCCTAGAACAGGGTTAGATAATCAAAGACAATAGCTATACCACTAGGTGGTTACCGGATATCACTTGAAATCGTGTGATCACTTTCCAAAGTAAACTATTCGACCCTAATGCCTGGGTTACACGAATATCTACTTGGGATAAGACCAAATGTTTGTTATTGAATTAGGCACAAATCAATAACCCTTGCGCTTATAAGTGTTTATTGTTTTCTGTGTATCTTTCATGCATAATCAGATATCTTATTTATAGGAAATTACTCTGAGCTAGTCAAATGGAATTATGAGAATTAATCGGCCCATTAATCGCCTCATAATTATCCCCCATTATAGTAGTTAGTGGTTACATGACCAATTAGCGTGGTCATTAAGCGGTTGAAGCTCCATCCTTAGCGATGCTTTCATAGCGCGTACTTTCATAATACTAGCGATTACTTTTCACTAGCGATACTTTCTACTAGCGGTACTTTCCATAGCGATGCTTTATAATACTAGTAGTACTTTCCACCGGTATTTTCAGTCGGTGTTCGGGACCTTATGGGTGTACACTCGTACCTCGACCCATTACTGGTGTGAACTAATCCCGAGTGCACTAAATTTTCCAACAATCCTCCCAAATTTAGTTCACTTCCTTTGCATGAAAATATGCTAGAAAAAATCAAGAATCTTTTTTTTTCTAATGATTTAAAGCTTCTACAACGTATCAAGTTTTCAAAGGTTTTACGCATTTATTGCATTTAATGCATAACATACAAAAGAAAGAAAACTTTTTAGCAAATACTTGAGGTTTAGAGCACCAGGTGTCAAAACGAGCCTTAGGCTCGTCGTCGTGCCACCTCAGCACCACATCAACATCCCATTTTCCACAACTAACCACAACAAACCCCGCTCTCGCTCGTAACAAACTTCAACCTCTTCGTTTGGGGCCCACGATTACCACTCTGTACACACAAACACAGAGCCGGTTTTTAACAATTAAAAAATTGTCGAACACTTACTTCATCGTCCCATGACGAACAACTCCACGACATCCAAATGAAGAGGCGGCGGTGTCCGCGGCCGACGCGACAAAACCGCTGGCCGGCGAGCTCCACGAAGAGGCGATCTTGTGTGCTCTTATTAAGTCTTTACAAAAAAACTTTTCATCCAATGTAAAAACACTTTTTTAAAAGGCTTTTTAAAATAGCGAAAAGATATTCTTACGTTATACATTAAAGATGCTCTTGATAATACCCGTTCATTGAAGATTTACCCAATCATCTCATATCTTAATATCTGAAAGTATTACAGTAAAAACATGTAGAATGTTGGTGGCTATTCTCCTAGAACAGGGTTAGATAATCAAAGACAATAGCTATACCACTAGGTGGTTCTGGATATCACTTGAAATCGTGTGATCACTTTCCAAAGTAAACTATTAGACCACAATGCACGGGTTACACGAATATCTACTTGGGATAAGACCAAATGTTTGTTATTGAATTAGGCACAAATCAATAACCCTTGCGCTTATAAGTGTTTATTGTTTTCTGTGTATCTTTCATGCATAATCAGATATCTTATTTATAGGAAATTACTCTGAGCTAGTCAAATGGAATTATGAGAATTAATCGGCCCATTAATCGCCTCATAATTATCCCCATTATAGCCGTTAGTGGTTACATGACCAATTAAACGTGGTCATTAAGCAGTTGAAACTGTCACTTAGCAGTACTTTCATAGCACTAGCGATACTTTCATAATACTAGCGATGCTTTTCACTAGCGATTTCTTTCTACTAGCGATACTTTCCACTAGCGATGCTTTATAATACTAGCGGTACTTTCCACTAGCGGTATTTTCCACTAAAAAGTCGGTGTTGGGGACCTTATGGGTGTACCTCCGTACCTCCGACCCATTACAGTGTGAACTAATCCCACAAGTGCACTAAATTTTCCAACAATCCTCCCCAAATTTAGTTCACTTCCTTTGCATGAAAATATGCTAGAAAAAATCAAGAATCTTTTTTTTCTAATGATTTAAAGCATCTACAACGTATCAAGTTTTCAAAGGTTTTACGCATTTATTGCATTTAATGCATAACATACAAAAGAAAGAAAACTTTTTAGCAAATACTTGAGGTTTAGAGCAACAGGTGTCAAAACGAGCCTTAGGCTCGTCGTCGTGCCACCTCAGCGCCACATCAGCATCCCATTTTTCCACAACTAACCACAACAAACCCCCACCTCACTCATAACAAACTTCAACCTCTTCATTTGGAGCCCACGATTACACACACACTACCATAAACCACACAAGCAGGTTTTAACAATTAAAAAAATTGTCGAACACTTACTTCATCGTCCCATGACGAACACCTCCACGACATCCGACGGCGAAGGGCGGCGGTGTCACGGCGGCCGACGACAAACCGCCACGCTGGACGGCGAGCTCCCACGAAGAGGCGATACTGTGTGCTCTTATTAAGTCTTTACAAAAAAACTTTTCATCCAATGTAAAAAAACTTTTTTAAAAGGCTTTTTAAAATAGCGAAAAGATATTCTTACGTTATACATTAAAGATGCTCTTGATAATACCCGTTCATTGAAGATTTACCCAATCATCTCATATCTTAATATCTGAAAGTATTACAGTAAAAACATGTAGAATGTTGGTGGCTATTCTCTAGAGAAACGAGGTTAGATAATTTAAAAAATTTTAAATAATGGGTTTAAGTTTAAATTTGGCTTTTTTATTTTTGATTTAAAAAATTTAAACAAACCCAAAAAAGGGAAAAACCCCAAATTATTAATTCTCCATGTTTAGGAAATTTAAATTTTTAATTCAAGACTGAAACTAAAACGTTTTTTGGGTTTAAATGTTTTGGAATGGTTTAAACATTTAAATTTTGATTTCATTTTAAATTTTTAAACTTTTCAGTTTAAGACCAACGTTCTTCTTTTCTTTACGTGACTTAATTCTTTTCAATTTTTCAGTCTAAATTCCTTTTAATGAATTTTTTCAAGTTTTAAAATATTCCTAATGTTAGAGGTCTTTAACAATGATCTCGTAACTATTCAATTTAAATTATTTTGAATGTTTAAAACTTTATGGACCAACTTTGTCCCAATTGATTTTTAACCCAATTTTCTAGATTTTTCCTTGTACCAATCAATTGATTTATTTTCAAAATTTTTCAAAGAACTTCTTTGAACAAAGCCTAGTTTAAACCTTAATTGTTCTCCCAACAGTTAATTGGATTATAGTTGTTTTTTATTCAATAACCAGAATTTACTTCTTTAATTTCCTTCTTGATCAACTCTGTGGAAATGTCAAAATTTGTAAATTGACCCATGTTGATTAAGACCTTCTTTGATTTTAATCCTTCATCAAATTTATTTTTAATTAACGAGTTTCCTTAATTTTCACATTCTTGACCTTTCCAACCTTTGATTTGATAACCTTGTATTAACTTTCTACATATTCCCATGTTAATGAATAATCCTATCATCCATGGATAACCATTTGCCCGATAATTCCCCTTTGTCTAGCATATTTGATCAAATACATTGTTTTGCCAACAATATTCAATGTTGATCTTAAGATTCATAATTTCTATTTAATCATTTTCTTTCTTTAAGATCAAATGACTTGGTTAAGCATTGGAACAGTTCGTAAAAGTTTATGCATTTCAGTGGTTAGAATAAATAAAGATATTCTTCAATTATTTCAATTGTCCATCATTCAATGATTTTTTGATGAAATTCAAAATAATTTGACTCTCAACCGGAATTCATTACATAACCAGTTCTTATTGATTTAAATGATTAGGAAATGATGTTCTGATATTGATTTGTCCATTTAATTTGACCAAATCGTTTAAAAATTTAATTTCAAAAATTAATGTAATTTCCAAAAATTTCGAAAGATTGAATTAAATTTATTATATTATTATTCTTTAATAATTAAATTTTTCATATTGGTTTTCCAATTTATTTAGCTTAGGAAGAAGGATTTTGCGAGAATTTCTTATCAATTATTTTTGAACCATGTCATGACTTTTTCGAAACCTTTGGCTTTAATCAAAATTATTTTAGCCACAATCCGTAAAATTTAATTATTTGTTAATATTTCCTATTCATCTATTTAATACTAATTTTGATTATTTAGGAATCCTCAAAAATTCTTAACCATTGTTCACAAAGGTTAGCATAGGTTAATACCATTATGGGAAGAGTACTAATCATAACCAAGTTATGAACAAAAACTTGTGCTAAGTTCACGATGAAGTATGGGTTTACAAAGTATTAGTATTAAAAAGGGGAAGTTTTACAAAATTTCAACTCCCAAAAGTTCCTAAACAATTTAATCCAAGAAAGCGATAATTTGCTTTAAAAGAAAACTAATTTATGAAAATCTACAACTTATGGAATTTGGTTTTCCTAAAAATGACACCAAAATACTTGTAATAACCCTTTTAAATTCCTTTCAAAATTTCAAATTTTCGTTTCAAATTTTACTTTATAAAAATTATAATTTAAAGTTAAATTATATATTATAATTTTTATAAAAGTAATTTTAAAGAAAAAAATAAAAAAGTAAATTACTTTAGGCATTATTTAATTAAAGCCCTAATAGCTATCCTTTTGGACTTAGAAACATTGGAAAACCTAAAACATTACCCATTACAGAATAATTAAGCGTTACTTTATTCAAAGCAGTTTAAAGGAATAAGCAAGAAATAAAATTCAAAACACAAGCTACCAAAACGCTCAAGTACCAAAAGGGATTCCTTTAACCCTTAAAGCCTTATGCTCGGGAATTGTTTACCGTATTAACCAAGACACTTATTTATCCTATAACTTGACAGTTTTACAAAAACTAAATGATATAAAATTCAAATTCTATTCAAATACCCACTAACCTTAAAAAAAACAGGTTAAAACGTCATTTTAAACTTGGCATAAAATCCAATCCGACCATTTCTATTGGATCCAAAAATTCCTTTCCAATAACCCTTTGCAACCATAGTTATAAAAAAATTAATGATTTAAACATTAATAAATGACTAAAATTTAAAATCCTAGATTCAATTTAAATCTTTCCAATAAAATTTGGGTCACTTATAAACCATGACAAAATTCCCTTTACCAAGTTTTGCTAAAGCATCACAAACTTACCACATAATCAACTTACTAATTACAAATTTCTTATAATCCCAATTTTTTCTTTGTTAAGTTAACCAAGATCACTCCTAAAATTCAAAACCCTTTAACAAATTTTTGGTTTAGATATTTAGGTCATTAAATACCCAACAATTGACAAATGATCCTTTCAACCATCGATAACATAATTCCAGCAACGAGTATACCATATGACCCAAAATCAATATTTTCCTGTCTGTTTCCCTAAACCAAAACCTACCACATTCATGTTCTTAACCCATTTCCTAAACATTAAACCAAGTTGCAACCAGTCAAAAAGTCTTGGTCATGAACAAACCTTTATTAAAAACTTCATTTAAGCAATATCCATATCTCAATTTTCAAAATTATTCAAACCCTTTTTAAATAAGTAATCCCGTTCTTTAACAAGTTAAGTTCCCATTCCAATGTTTGTGAGGCCTGTCATCTACAATCATAATTTTGAAAACCATTCTTCATTTCATGGATCAATTAACAATCAAATTTTAGGAATTGCAATATTGCTTTCCATGAAACTTCCAAAATTTTTAATCCTTTGGGTTCATTTAACTTCAATTTAACAACCTACCGTAACCGAGGTTATCAAAAATTTCCTCATTTTGTTTAACCCAAGGAATCCTTTGGAAGGGATTACTAAACTTTAAAACCTTTAACCGAAGTTCAATGGGTTTTAAAACAATGTATTCTTAAACCTATTTGATAATCAAGCAAACATACTCCACTCCTTCCGGCCTTGGTGAATCCTCAACAATTCAATGATTGTCAGATTCCGTTTCCTAAGATTAGTCGTCATGAAGACTTGATCCGCGGACCTAAAATCCAATTTAACTACGCCCAAATTTTACTGACAAAGGAAACCTAAGTTTACATCTCACTTTCCTTTAAAAGGATTTATGGAATTCAATTTAACTAGTAAATGAATTTTATTTTGATCTTATAAATTACTAAACTTCCAATTATTGGTTAATTTTAAAAAACCATTGTAATTCCAAGTATTATTAATTAACCTTACCAAAGTTCTAAAATCTAAAATCCCTCCAATTGACAATTTTTTCTTTTCCTTGTGGAATTAAAAATCAACATATTTTGTAACTACATGAAATGATTCAAATTAAATTTAATTAATTTTCTATTTACTGCAATGGTCTTCTGTAACCATATATTAATTTTTTTCCTCCCTGTTAATTTTACTAAATTTAATAACCTTTAAATTTATCTCTAGGCCTTAAGAAACCAGATAATCAACCTTTAATTCAAGGTCAATAAAGCAACATCCTTAATTAAATTTCACAACCAACAAATTAAAACATAAATTATTTAGTATTAAATAAATTTAATTTTTAACCTTTAAAAGCTAAAAATTTTACAACTCAACAATAAGCTCAAAACCCATAACTATCATAAAATTTGAATTTTTTTTTGTAAACCGTTACCCATACCCTCTAACCCAAACATTCCAAAATATTTTGGAAACTTAATCTAACATTTAGATATAAACATATTCCCTCACCAACCATCACTTTCCTCTTTTCTTACTTTAAACCTAATTCTGGTAATTAAATTTCCTTTATAATAATCAAGTTTCATTAACCAGTCAAAGAAATTGTACAAACTCTCCAATTAAAACCACCCAAACCACAAATCTCCTTTTTTCAAAACCCAAACCAAATACCATTCTTTAAAATTGAATCATACTCTTAACATTTATTTCTTGACTCTTTTTCAAGCATTCAAATAAATTTACTTTCTGGCAATTATCCCTTTCCACCTTTAAGTGTTTAAAACCTTAGGATTAACATTGAAGTTTAAGCTAATCGTTCCAACCTTTTATTTAAACCCCAAGGCCCAAACCCTTTGATTCTCTTTTAAAACGCAAGTTATTGAACTTGGCGTTGCACTAAGTCTTGAAACTAACCGGAGCCATCCTCGGACACCAAAGGTCAAGGACAAATAATTCGGGGCAAAATACGCATCGAGGAAAATTTTAAAGGCCGTTAGGGCATGCCTTTCTCACTTCGGGACCAAGCCCAGCCTCACGGGAGGTTTAAAAGCGCCAAAGTATTTAAGAAATAGATGAAAATTTCGGGGTAATTTTAGAGTAACCATTAAATAGCCTCGATTTTGGGGGTAAACCATTTAATAACCGCGGACTTTTAATTTTGGCACCATTTCATGATTTCTCATTAATACTTGTTTTGAATGCTTATTTTATTCCCGCAAATTGTTGATTTTAGAAAGATAAATTAATTTATGTGAAACCTATGAATCAGTGTAATTTATTATAATTTGAAAATTGTGGGAATTGAGTTCTAAACAGAATTGTAGAGTTAATTACATCAAGATTAGCAACTAATATCTAGATTGACAGACCCTGAAAATTAACGGATCTAGGAATAAAACTTAAAAAAAAATTTATAAATCAAGGAAATCATAGACATGGTTAATCAACTTAATTAGAAATATAATATTAATTAGATAATTAGGAAAAGGAAATTCAACCAAGATTTAAAGACCTTTATTTCTAAAATAAAAAAAATTTCTAAACAGCTAATTTCAGCACAATTAGTAGTAAATTCAAGATTATTCCATTATATCAAAGGAATTCCTAACTACACAACTTAGCTTAGATCCCTTTGGAAAAAAAGCCCAGAATATTCCCAAATTAGGTTTCTTTTAAACAAAAAATAATTTCTACCTAGCTTCTATCCCCTTAGATTTTTCATTGTTTCATTCCGGACCTGTTTACACCAACAACATGAAACCCCCAGGTTTAAACCCAAAGAAAAGAAACTTTAAACCCGAGACCCAACAAGTTTGCCATTGATGCAACCATCTTCGGCACCATTCCAATATTTTGTTTCATGCTCCTTTCCAATTTGGAAATCAAATTAGATAAATCAAACCTGATCAACTCACCAACTCTCCCATTTGCAGTAATTGGTCCCCAGGTACATGGGCTCGAGTTGACGCAATCCCTCCCCATCCTTCCGGAGCATCAGGATCTCTTGATTCCCAACCAAGGATTTCAATCGACCATCCCTCAAGGATACCTCAATCTCAGGACTAACTTTAGTTAATCTTGATCTTCGGCCTTCATTAATTATGCCTCGTTCTTTTCCAACGAAACTAACTGAATGAATCTTATTTGGAATCACGAGGACCTTACTCAACGAAAGGTTAAATTCCATCCAATAGGTTGGCCAGCAAACATAATGGTATTTGGACCAAAATAGCGAGGGTTAACCACTGTCGAAACCAGTAACACGGGTTTCAAGGGGAAGTTAAAAGTCGATAATTAGGACAAATGTTGAATTTCAAGAAGAAAGGAAACGCTCGAGGTCAATCACCCTCAGACCTTTTGGGATATTAACAATTTCATTCAGAGCAGGGGAAATTGCAAAAAAAAAACCAAATGCTAGAATATCAGACTTGAAATGAAAAATCTAAAGAAATTTGTCCAGAACCTTGTAAATCCCTTTCTTAACCTTGATTCCTCACTGTAGAAATACTTTTAAGAAACCGCTTTAAACCGATTTAAAAAAAACCCAACCAAAAATTCCCTTACCTTGGGTGAAATTACAATTTGAAAACAAATTACTGTATCATAATTATATGGTTATGGTGGATTGCCAAATAAATTTCAAGGGAAATTTTTTTCAAAGTGGATAGATAATCAAATTTTTCAATCCCCAAAATTTTGGCCCAAAACACATTAACATATTCCACCTATTTATACATTTTAAATCCCCAAATCCATTTCTCAATTTCCCACACCAAATCCAAAGGTATCATTTTCTTATTCCCAAATAATATGCAATTGCTTCCTAAGTCAATCCTTAATTTGCCCAAACCGCCAAAACCATTTGGTTATGGAAAATGTTCCGGGTTTTTGGGGCCTACTAAGGTAATCGATGTGAATTACAGTTCTAGGCGTTAAAACTGGGTCACCGCCGTCCATTTGGGGGGTAAGGGGTGCGTAAACCCCAAGGTTTCAGCGGTATTAAAGGACAACTTCCAGATTCGAGGTTCGAGGATTTTTGGGCCTTCTAAATTGATTTCTTCTAATACTTTGGACCAGACAGTTTGGGTTGGATTTTCATGACCATTGGAATGGGAGTTCAGGACCAATTCCTTGAATTCCCATAAAATGTTAATGGGATTATGAGTTTTGGGGTGATTAGGTTAAGTGTTAAAGCTGACCCATAGTTGGTGATTGAAGGGAAGAGGAAGATGCGGGTGATTGGTGGAATTCCACGTTTGGGGAATTTTCGAACTATTGGGATACCGGGAAATTGGGGACTCAGGAACGGATTGGTAAGGAGAATCGGGACAATTTCATTGCCCGACTTCCAGGATTGAATGTTGTCTGTCGCATACGGGAGTCATCCTCCTCCAATTCACCTACCGGAGGGGAGGAAAGGTGTCACCACCTTAGGTTGGCCCGATTTCGGTGTGAACCCGGACCTGGGTTCATTTCATTGTTTGACTTTCTTTGATTTGGGAGGCATTTAATGAAGTTATGGGTTAATTTACCAAGAAGTTTGGATTAGGAGGCCGCTTTAATGGTGGTAATTGGGCAAGAGTGAAAGCGGAGTATGAAGGGGGTGGTCAAAACGTCATAGATTGGCCATGACAAGACAGTGTGGATTGGTCCCGTTTACCGCCTGTCAATGATTAATTGGAAAATTACCATGTAAGGGAGGCAACCAACCGTTGGGGTAATGACATTGACCTTTGGGAAAATTCCAGATTGAATTACATCAGTTTCTTCGGGACAAAGGGTTTTATGTTGTAATTTCATTTGTGTATTGTATGTTTTTCAGATAATGTTAATTTTGTATTATTTTTGATATTGGCATGTTCGCTTTGTAAAATTTAATTTTACCTCTTATCTAATTTTTAAGATAAACCATGGTTTTACAAGTTTTTTGGTACTGTATAATTATTAATTTTTGCTTAAGTGTTGGAAAACATTTTAATTTTGCCAATTAATTAAATGATTTTGCCGTTGTCAACTTCGTTGGTTAGGTGTCTCCGTCATTCTCCACCATGCTCACACTTCTATTTGACTTTGATTTACCAATGGCGTGGTTCTCTAGTCTTTAAACTTTATAGATTCTTTGACATTGACGAAGAATCATCTTTAACTGAGTTGCCTTTGATTTTGATGAGAACTATTATGTGTTGTTGGTATGAGCATGTGGAGAATCTGCGCGATCAATCCGCTCGGAGCTTCCATAAGAAGAAAACATAAAAGCAGGTTAGTAATAAGCGGATTCCGGCACTTATAAGTTTGAATTTCGAGGGTGTTAACCGCGCAGTGTGAAAACAAGTCTCTAATTCTCACGGAGGCCGTTCTGAGCTGGAGTCCCAAGTGAGATAACGCGATGTCTAGAAATACACCTATAGTTCGGATGAGTCATTTGAGGTACACCAGCATCACCCATGTTGAGACCGTTTGAGACACTTCGGGCGTAATCCGGGGAGTTCTGAAGTGACTGCTTGTCGGTGCAGATGTTGACCACAGCGGGAGTTTCCATTCAATCGCGAAGATCACGGTTGTGAAGCTTCTCATAAATATTACGGCGGTTGCTAAGACTGCGTGGGACTCTAGAATGTATCACATGTGCCGCATTGATGAACAACAAGCGATGAAATGTCATATGTTCCTATGAGATCTTTTGATGAATCTCGTGGCTCTAGACTCAATAGTGCATTTGGTTTTCTGGCGGAGACTAGGAGAGGTCTCCTTCTTGATACCAGCGATCTCTAAGAAAGTCGATAGATTATGTAGGGTTCCGGTGAGAATGAAACAAATCTTTTAAGAGGAATTGAGTGGCTAGAAGGTTAGGTGCGGTGCGTCCTTTGGGTCCATAGCGTCTTTGTCTTCAATAACGATGTCATCTAGTGACAACTAGTAGCATATAGATTGAACCGGTTTACGCTTTAAGGTTGATTATGGAGGCTATTTCTTTTCACCCTTTTCATTACATTTCTTTTAATTCTTCACCCTTCTTTCTCCTTTCTCACATTACTCCTTTTTCAATCATTCATAAGGACTTCTAGTTCTAAACTATTTGTGATGTCCTTGGGTAGATCCCTCGACTCTGGCGGATCATAGAATGATTTCTATCCTTAGTCACCTTATAACTCCATGACATCCTATTGTTGCCATAAAACCATTTTTGAAAATCTCTCAAAGTGTTTATGATGGAAAACATGTTTGGAACACTCGAGAGTTTTATATTTTCGAAACACTCCCCTTCACATGTGCTTATAAGTTTTGGTAATGCTTGCGGTGAGGTAGATTCGCACTTTTGAATTGATCGGCTCATGATAGACAATTCCCCACGAGACACAGTTCGTTGCCTAGTTAAAGAGTTCCATTGTCGGTTTTAGATGACAACTAGCTCTAGTAACTAACTTGAAGTTGTAAACACTCCTTGAAAGGAGGTTAGACCCATGAAGGTGCATATCTATCACAAGTTTCTCGAGATGGTACATTCTTGACTTTGATTCCGTCAATTCATTGGTTCCGTCTGAGTCGAGCTCATTATGAGATTCAAACACGATCATTAAACATTTTTGATCACATTTTAATCACGTCTCATCCCCTCAAAAATAGCATAATCGTGATATTTTGATATCCATGATTAAAATCATTTTAGAATCTTTTAGGACGACAAGCGGATATGATTTAAGCATGAATTTTGGAACAATTGAGGTTTAATACTCCCCTTAGCAGCATATTTTTGAGACGAGAAAATTTAGAATCAATTAAGGGTTTAGAGGAGTAATCTTGGTACCAAATGAGAGAGATTTTGAAAAATGTTTTTGAAAATTTCGAATCAATGGTAAGCAAGATGAAGATTTTAAAAATCTATTGAAGATATTGAAGAAGAATTATCTTCATTTGTTTTAGGATAAGTGCTCGATATTTATGAAAATCGATTTTAGTAGCACTTTCCTTTCTTTAAAGATCGGGTTGCAAGCGGAAATACTTACAAGCCATTGTTTTTAGGAAAAGTGCTTGAAAATATTTTAAAACCTTTAATTTTGGTTAAGCACTTTCCTTTCTTTGAGCGTGTGAGTGATGTGTTCGAAGCCATTATGTTGAAGTCGGGTTTCGTCTTTGAAGTATCTGAAAGCCATTATTGAAAAATTTTGAGAAGCGACATGTTTTAGAAAACATTTAAGAACTCTCGCAAGCATCACATACATGTCCGTATCATTGTTAAATGACATTTCTAAAGCGTCTGAGAATATCGATTATCGAGAGACATGTCGTAAGAAGAATATTTTGGATTTTTGATTTTATATTGTTTTGTGTATTTTTGAAAGATTTTATATTTTTATATTTTGCTTTTGTTGGTTTTATAAAAGAAATGGAAAATCAAAGATAGAAGATAGAAAATGAAGAAGAAGATTTTCTGAAATGGAACCCTACGAAGAGGCGGGTTACGAGATATTTGATTCACACAACAAGAAGAAGAGTTTTCACAAATAACGGATGTTAGAAGTACAAGATTCCTCACGGTGAAGGTGATCACTAATATGATTGTAGTGGTTTCTACTTCCTTATCTGATGAGTTTCACTATCATATGTGTTGGTGCAAGTATCAAAATCTTTCTGTGGAATCCATCTAAGACCTCTTGTGTTGAAAACTTTGCGAGTGGGTTTCCACCTAAGGTAAGATCTAGGAGTTGTTTTCTTATCGGATCTGGGGAAGACTCATTTTGGAAAAACTACGTCCTTAAGAGATCCACTATTAGGTTTCTTTTCGTTTGTCTTTTTATCAGCGGGCTTGTTTCTATTGGCGTCTTAGTGGATTGTGCCTTGTGCGAAATTATCTTTCTTGAGATATTGTGAGACACATGCATCATGATTAGGCGAAAAGACACATTTTTACATGTAGTGGACAAATTCAATATTCTTGTTTAAAAGCAATGACTTTAACTTTGTCACTCTGGTCTTGTGGACATTGATTCTTGTTCGAAAAAGACTTAGAATTCCTAGTGTTGTTTTCTAAGGGCATAGCATTTTCTTTTGCAAACTACTCTTAGATTCAAGCCAATCCCTAGTCTTTTGTAGAGTGTTCCTAGGTAATGGTTTACTACTACTAGGTGCCTTGAAATCTTGTAGAATTCATCACCTAGATGTTGCACATAAAATTCAAATCTTTTCGAGTCTGCGCCTTTTTCCTAGCTTCTTCTAGATAGTTATTGTTGACCATGTTGTTAGAGCAAGTTCTTTAACTTTCGATTTTTGTGCACATTCGTGTACTAGTCTTAGAAATGCGGTGTAAACACTTTTCTATATCAAAAGCAGGTTTTCAAAACCTTTGATAATTCTCTTTTTAATAGGCGAAGGCGTGGGTATTTTTTGATAAATCATTTTCTCATTGACTTTTGGAGGCGAGAAATAGACATTTGGTTTGAAAACCGGTTTGGGAACATTTGTTTTCTCCTTGGTAAATGGTTTTCAAACTTAGTATCCATGACCTTCCCTTTTAGACATTCCAGCTGAGCTCTCGAATGATCATTTTGCTCTTTCATGTCCTTGTAGAAGCCTCATCTGACAGTTTGTCATACTTGCATTCCTCGGTTTTTCGATCAAGTTGTTTAAAATAGGACACGTTTTCTTTTCAAGTTTTTCAAGAGCTTTTCATATTTTGAAATAATTGCGGAGGTCTCGGTGGAGTCTTTCATGATCTTCAACGAGAATATGTTTGTAAGATAATGGACATGATATCGGTAGTTATAACATCTTGAAGAGAGAATCATTTAAATTTTCCAAAACTTTGATGTGTTCAACACTTTCATTAGCTTGCTTTACTAGGGATTTGTGGTCCTTGACAAAGTCAATTGTTTCTTTCAAAATTCTTGTTCAAAATGAATTACCCTTGCCTTTGATGGCATTGGTGAGGCAATTTGAGTTCAAAAACTTTCTTTGTTCGGCGTCAAAACTAGAGAACGGTTGTTAGGTGTAATAGTGGTTTTAGTTTTAAATGTCTCTTGAGATCCATGATTCTAGTTTTCACATTTTCTAAAATACTTCTCGCATCACTTGTGTTAAAAGGATTGTTTGAAGACATTTGTTCAATGTTAGAAAGAATTTGAGACAACAACGAGTTTTGGCGGTTTTGAAACTTTGTTTGAAACTCTTGGGTGTTATGGAAAACTTTGACTTTTCTTTTTGATTAACAAAAGTAATTCCATTAATTTTGTTCCATTGCTATAATCAATTGGTTTTAGATCGGATTCTTTTGTTTGATTTTTGATCTACTCTCCTCAGATAGTTCTAACGTTTCATGAGAATCATGAACAATTATGGGTTCATGCACGACTTTTCCATTATTCAACACATTACATTTCTTTACGAGCTTTCTTGAGGAAACAAGGAGGTGAGTTACCACGAGCCATTTTTGTGTTGTGTGAAAATCTGATTTGTTTGATTAATCGACATATTAGTTGATTTAGGTGAATGACCCGTTGTAACAAGCAAATTTTCCAATTTTTGATTTTTCATCTTTATCAAGAATTTCATCAAGAAGAGAATCTTCTAGTTTTGAAAAACGATAATCAGCGCTTCTTCTTTTTCAAGATCGAATAAGTTGCTTGTTGTTTAGAAAGTTGGTTTTAAGTTGAGAAATTTCCTTGTTTAAAGATTTTATTTTCAAGTTCAAATTAACATCAAGCGTGTTATACTTGATTTGCAATTGTTGTTCTCTTAAAGCGAATCTCGATAACCAATTTCTAATTATGACTATTTGTTTTGTGAAATTCAAAAAGCTTTTGCGTTCACCTTGTAACTCTCAAGCTCGGTGATCAATTTAGCATTGCGGCCTTAACCCGCGATTGACCTTTCTAACTTTCTCAATCTCAATACCACAATTATTGATTAATGTTTCAAAATAAGCACGTGTTTCCTCATCATTAGCACCATTCATTCACTTGACCTCCATTAGGATCCATATATGGAGTTTGAGTTAACATTGCTATTAACTTGCTCTCCATATGTGTCATAATAAGGTTCGGAGACATAGAATGTAGCTTCTCATGAGTAAGCAATTAGCAACATTACTATAATTTGGTACCTCATTGAGTGGATCTGTGTCATAGACAGGAGGTGTGTCAAAAGTACCACTTGATGTTGTGTCCTGCTGATTGATTGTATGACTGGAGTTAGCAGTATTGATTGATTTATATGCCCGTCCTGGATTCATGAATTCGTATTCCGCATCAGTCAATTGAATTCCCGACTCTTCTTTATGTGCTAACATCAACATGTACTTGAGCCTTTCAAGCTTCGTCAGTCGTTTGACACGAGATTCTGAATCAAAATAACCTGAATTTTGGCTTTGATGTTCGGAAGTAGGATTACGAGCGAAGTCATAAAGCGATTATTCCCATTTGATTTCCCATATACGATATCCCGTATTACGATTCTAATCGACTCTCGATGTCCATCAAAGCGCCTGCATATTGCATCGATTCCCCATTTGTATACCCGTAGCAAATCCATTCGATTCCCATAACATCAACCATTTGTCCTCCTTGACCCGTATGCATACTCGGTTGAGCAAGCTGCGGATTATCGATGAAATCCATTGGTTGTTGTTATTCGATTGTAGAGTAACCGCGATGTTTAATGCATTATTGGCGAATGCGACAATAGCGATTGTAATGGCGGATTGTATAGCGATCTTGCATAGTTGCCATTGATGAAGGTATGTAATGATAAAGTTGATGTAGGATCGATTCAACGATAAAGGAGTTGTGTTTAGTAAGTTATGGACGTTTGATGTTTTTCGATGAATCTTACTCGTAAGCTGTTCAAAGTCGTAAAATTTTCTCTCTCAAAATTTGGAATTCACTATAAAATCAATTCTAAGGGTGTATGAAAAATTTGAGTTATGACAATTTTGGCGTAAATTTAATGAAAAATTTGAATTTGGGTCCAAAATTTAAATTTTGACCAAAATTTTCAAGTTATACCAAAATTTGAATTTACGTAAAATTGAGCGTTTAGTCTTCCTAAAATTTAAATTTTACTCAAGTTTTCCATAATTTTTATTTATTATTATTATTATTATTATTATTATTATTATTATTATTATTATTATTATTATTATTATTATTATTATTATTAAAGAGCTTAGGCGTAGAGAAGAAGTTCTGAGTAGGAGATGGTGCTTATCGTGAATTGCTTAGGCGTGGGATCTTATCGTAGAAAGCTTTAGGCGGGATACCTTATCGTAAAAGTATCTTCACAGCGTAACCTTAGGCTTATCGTAAACAAAAAGACTTAGTCGTAAAACCTGCAGCGTAAGTGTGAGCTTATCGTGAAGTGTTACTAAATGGCGTTTATGCTTATCGTAAACTTAGGTTTAAAACCAAAAATCCTTTACCTTTGTCACGCATAAAAGATATCCATGATCGAAGTGTTCCACACTTATCCAGTGAGGGAAGCGAGTAACAGATTGAAGCTCGAAGAATGCGCACCAAAGCTTATGCGTGAAACCAAAATTCTTACGTGTAGACCTTGCAGCGTGGGATTAGGGTTTGACTTTTCTTCTGGCGTAAGAATAGGGTTTGACCAAAAAGTAGCTTCTGTGTGGAATGCCCGAAATGAAAAACACGAATATTTACCCAAAAACACGTTTCCAAATGATTTCTTTTGCACAAACTTCTTCAAAACACTTAATAAACAAGAAAAGTCGACAACTTTAAGCTTAAAACCACGTAAAATTAAAACTTTATGATAAAAGTCCACGTTTTATAGGAAACGCGCAACTTTTGTGTAAAGTTCTAATACAAAAGCGTAACATGACACTCCTAAACCATTGTTAGGCGATTGATACCAATTGTAAAGCCCCTTTTATCACGTATACCTTATCACAACTTTGAACACAAACACACTTTGTCGTAAACCACAACTTGATTCGCTATCATCGTATAAGAAAGATGAAGAATAGAACGTGGTGACTTGAATGATATAATAGGCGTGTATGTTTAGAGAGATAGAGAGAAGAAATGAAACTTTATTCCAAAGAAAACACACACACACACACACTCAAGCACACCCCTCAAATGACCATTTGAGGGGTATTTATACTCTAAATACAAGATGCCCTAAAAGGCTTTCTATGGGCTTCGTGGGCTTGGACATGGGTTGGATTGGATATAAGGCAAGCAACTAAACTAATACCCGTTTAGCTTAGTCAATCCACGAGCTCGTTGACTATTCTAACAAGATATCTAACACCGTTACAAAGTTCCTAATCGTGAATGACCATCACTTCTAATAAAAATAATCAAGGCTAACTAGCTTCTTTACCGACAATGCTAAGGCTACAAATTGATTCCATTGTTGAGCGGTGATGCAAGTTTGCTTATTGGATGCCCAAAAATTGCACCTCCACAGTAGGAATACCCGGCCCTTCGGTAGGCGAATTGTCTTGATGTTACTAATCAACTTGCATCGGTGTATCCTTCCAACGATGGATAACCGATATATGAGACTATAATCCATAGTTCTCTTGAATATGATTACCCTACGAGCGCTTGCGATGATGAGCACTAGGATTACTAGTATACACTCAATTTTTCCTTTGCAAAACCAATTTCGGGTCTTGTACAAGTCATGGCATACATCGAGCAACCAATTACCCTAGAATACTCAAGTTGAGATCTGACTTTGCCATTATTAGGCATCAACTTCTCACTAAGTATCCATAGGTGTACTCACGAGTACAATCAAAGTAATTGAATTTCCTCAACACCTTCTCAATATAATGAGGCGAGAGATAGAAATTCTTTTACTTTCATGTTTAATCCTTGTACCAAGGATAACATCGACCTCCCCATATCCTTCATGGAGAACCTTGATGACAAAAATTCCTTTGTCGGTCAACTGATTTTAGTGGGTGCGAAGATCAACATGTCATCAACATATAGACAAATGATGACTCCTTTACGGATTCATCAAATTTTCTATATACACATTTGTCGACAGTTAAGAACATAATCACTAGACAAAACCACTTCATCAAATTTTTGATGCCATTGCTTAGGTGCACTTTAGTCCATAAAGAGACCTCATCAATTCACCATTCAAGAAAATTTGTTTTCATCCATCGATGAATAATCAGTTGTGAATAGATGCCAAAGCAATCGGCGGTCTTATGAGTGCGATATGAGCGCGAGGGTATAAGTATCAAAATAGTCTATTCGACTTTTGTTTAAAGCCACTGAATGACTAGTCTAGCCTTGAACTTTTCAATAGTTCCATCTACCTTCATTTTCTTTTGAAAATCCATTTGCAACCCAAAGGTTTGCAACACGGTGGTAGATCGACCAACACCCAGTGTTGTTGCCCATGATGGAATCCATCTCATCATTGATTACTTCTTTCGAAAGCAATATCACGGGACTTCATTGCTTCTTCAAATGTCTTGGTATCATCCTCAACAATGAAGCAATAGGAGTATTGATGCGAGACCTCATCCTTGTTCCTTGAACTAAGTATAGTTGAAACTCGTGTCCAAATGACTTTGGAGTCGACCCTTTTGCTCTTTCTAAGCATAGGTTCGAGTTGTTGAACCACAACCTCATCGGGGACCTCGATGGTTCTTCATCGAGGATCTCTAATACATCGATGTTATGAGTTTCATTAGGAATCCTCATACTTGGTCTAGGGCCGATGAGAATCTATTCTCATCAAAGTTTGCATCCCTTGATTCAATTATGGAGTTAATTGAAACATATTCATTAGGTTCAATAACATAGAACCTAAAAGCCTTGGAATGCTCGGCATATCCAACAAAGATGCAATCAATGCCTCTTTCACCCAAAGTATTGACTTTGGATCGAGAGTCTTACAACAACCCTATGACCCCGAACCACGAGATAGTTCGAGGTTGGGTTTCCTTTAGTCGAGTTCATAAGGGTAACCTTGTTCCTTTTGTTGGGAACCCTATTTAATAAATAGCAAAATTTGTTAACATAGCTTCACCCAGAACCCTTGACTCGATCTGAATAGGACAACATGGAACTAACCATCTCCTTGACACCTTGTTTTCCTTTGAAATATCATTTCTTGAGGAGTATAAAGCGATCGTTTCATGGATTATACCAATGATGAAAATCTGAGTATCCATGTACTCACCTCCCTATCGAGTCCTTAATTTTTGATAAAAGACCCAAGTTGTAATTCAACTTGAGTTTTAAACACTTTGAATTTATCTAATGCTTCATCCTTAGTATGTAAAAGATAGACATAGCAAAACCTAGAAGCATCATCAATAAATGTCACAAAGTACTTCTTATTCCCCAAGATGGAGTGGCATGCAAATCACACGAGTCCTCGTGTATTAGCTCAAGACTTAGTCTCGAGATTAACACCACGAAAAGGTTTCTATAACAACTCGTAAATTTCCTTCCGATTTTCGCTACTATATTTTTTTCTTCTTCGTTTGAACTCTAAACACGACAAGTCACGGGATATATTTTTTTTCTCGCATCGACCTCGATAATGATTTTTACTAAAATAAATATATAATAAACTTTTATATTTCATCTCGTCTAGCAGACCTCTAAGCCCAAAACCGATCAATCAATTCATTTTATTTTCTTGGGCTCCGTATACTCACAAGTCCAACCAGAACCCTTTGTTCTTCTTGGTCCTAGCCAAACCCAATTCACCTCAATAATATTATGTAACACTAAATTAATTATGGCTAAAGTCAAATAAATATTTCTGAAGTTAGAATTAATATTTTATTTTATTTTTTTAGTTACCTTTATAAAACATGCTAAAATTATATATTACACGTTTGTGCAAAAGCATCAAAGCGGGACACCGTGACCCACATTTAAGCTCAAGCGGGACGATATACATAACAAAAATTTGAGATCCTTTCTTTCTTTTCCTTGTAACGAATGTACCCACAGAGGTACACCCATCTCTTCAAAATTTGCAAATGCATTGACCTTAGAACATATTTTGAAAATAAACTTAATACCCAACATGTAACTAGGCATTTGACTTTGAGACATGATGAAACATATTCCCCATGCACATAACACATTTCACTCTTTTCTTCTTGTCCTTTGGGCTGCCGTGTACCTCCCTAAAACCACCATCCAATTGCTTGTTTCTTAAATACTTCCTAGGTGCAAGTAAAATCAAGATTGCATGTATCCAAGCTCAACATAAACCCTTGGTCTTTAACCAAAAGCTCTCCTTCTTTTCTTCTTAAAAACCCACGAGCCACAACTCCATCACACATCTCATTTACAAAATCTCATTCAAAAACCTCTAAGTGTATGCAAAGTTTAGCATTGGAAGCTTGGTTTTCTCTTGGTTTGCTCTAAGCTCACTTCGACACATACTCTTCCACACCTCTTGAGCTCATTAAACTCTCGAACACTCGAAGGAAACTAAGGTTACTTGGAAGCGAGCATAAGGGTTTTGGAAGCAAGGTGTCGGGTTCACTTTGGAAAGTGATAAGGTTTTAAAAGGTACCTTTTGAGGGTCATTTAAGCCCTTATTCGATCACTTTTGTATCCGTTATTGCTTAATATCGTTCCTTTTCACTTTTTAGGTCTCTTGAAGGCAAAATCTTGGAATGATGCTTATTTGGACGAAAAGCGCGAATATCTGAAGAAAATGGCCAAAGTCGAATCGAGACACTCAAAGCTGTTGAAACATAAGGCGGCCGGCGTCACTGCATATCTGCGGCGCCGTCGGTATGACTGACCCTGCGACGGCTCGGAGGAAAAATTACATGTTTTCAAGGGCGGCGTCGGGTTCTAAAGGAATAGGCCGTCGTTACTCGAGGCGGCCTAGATGCGACAAGGCGGCGTCGGGCTGAAGGGACGGCGTCACGGTCATAAGGTGGCCTTCGTCGAAGGTTTCACGTGGCCAGGCGAAACCCTAATGGCGGCGACACGGCGGCGTCACGAAACATAAGGTGGCCTGCGTCGCGGATGTAATCTTATATATAGAATCCAAATTTTTCGGTATTTGTGTGTAGTCTTTTGGGTAAAACCTAAAACCAGACCAAGGCTTTCTTGTGCGATATTTTAGGGTTCTAAACCTATTATACATCAAGCTAAGTATTTACTTCATTAATTTAATTATGTCTTTGATTATTTGTGTGTATGCTTGCATATTCTCCATGTCCAGGCTAATTTATTTGTGTGTTTGCTTAGGAATATGAAACTTAATTATTAAATATTGATTGGTTGATACTTATCTTAGTTGACTAATGATCTAGAGTCGCTAGATTATTCGTTGTGTATAATGCTTGGAATTTCTTTGTGAACTTTAGAATATAATTATCTAGGTAATTGTAGGATAAAGTATTCAAGGACAAAGTAGAGTAGGCGTCTATAAATCACTAGAGGATTTGTAAACAAGACCGCTGGTAATTTCAAAGAGTTAGGAAACAAGCAGCACTATAGCCTTAGAATCCTAGCGACTAGGAATAAGGGCGTGACAAATCAACCATCAATAGGAGATAATTAAGGGTAGTAAACCGAAGTAAACACATCTTTAAACTATCATACAGTACACATCAATTAGACATAGACTATCACAACCTTAGCTTAGATAATTAGATAATAGTAGAGTAATCGGTAGCAATACCAACCCCCAAATCAATACCGAGATTAGTACCTTTTCATTTCTAAAAAACATAAAAGATAAAAAAATAATCTTCCTCAACCTCAACCTTAGCGTAGTAACTTCTCACTAGCATTCCTATTCCCTGAGAGCGATATCAATACCGTGGCTTACCTAATTACTACACTACAACGATTAGGTTCCTTTGCCTAGGGTGTTATAAAACTTGCTCGAAGAAAGGAAGTTTCCTTGACCCCGAGCGGCGTGTGGCGTTATCAAGTTTTAGGCGCGACGCTGGAATAGAATAGCTAGTTAGTAGTCTACCTCGTTTAGGTTTCTTTGTGATTCCTATCAAGTAAACTTTTCTCATTTTTAGCTTTCTCATGGTCTATCCCCTTTCGTGACCTTTGTTCGTAACACCCATCACTTTTCACCATGGAAGGTGACAACCAACCACCACTCATCAACCCATACCAAATGACCATGAGCCCGTACTCTTGGTGAGTACTCGAGACCAAACCACCTGGGTTATAGGACACCATTGAGCTTCCCGGCCAAGCCCAAACTACAGCCTGCGATCCGGCACATCGGTTGGTGCAAAGCGGATGTGCATTCCATGGACTTCGTTAGAAGATCCAAATCGACATCGAGGTTTCCTCAAAATTGTCGATTCCATCGACCTTGATGCTACTACTCGGGAGACCCGCGCTTGCGTCTCTTCCAATTCTCTCTCGGGACCAAGCTAGTAATTGGCTTGGCGACTTCCATGGCTCCATCTCGAGTTGGGATGATCTTACTTCTCTTCCTTGCTCAATTTTTCCCAGGGAGAACCACTAAGCTTAGGAATGACATCTTGATGTTCCAACAACGTCAAGGTGAATCTCTCTGAAGCATGGACCCGATTCAGGACTTACTTCATAAAGTCCCTCATCACGGCATTGATCTTTGGCTCAAGTCCAAATCTTTTATGATCATGTCGGTCTTTCTCCGACAAACCATTGATTCGCCCGTGGGTGGGAGACTAAGTAATCTTAATCTTGAGGCATCTTTGAGGAAGTCATCGAGGACTTAGCTCAATCTGAAGAGGAAGGTTGGGAAATTCCGGTTGTCCAAGATAGCGGGTTAAGTTCGAGCACAAGCAATTATGAGTATGGAGACCCAGAATGGCGTTAATGGATGTAACCACTTGTCGACAAACATGTGAATACGGTCAAGGAATTCCTGCGCCAAAGGAAGTCGGCGGGATGGTCGAGGACATAATGTTGACATTTGTCCACAAGCAAGAAGAGGAAATTAAGCGCCTCGAGGATCCGTCACGGAAAACTCATGACACTTTCTTGGGACTAGCTAACAATTTCATCGCGAGCATTCGTGGTGAAATTGCAAAAACAATATACCTAAAAGCTAGAAAAGGTATATGCAATACGAGCACACGAGGATGACTCCAGAACCCTCTCCTTTGTAAATCTTGTCAAGAAATCGTATTCTTGCTTGAACCCCGTTCTAACGTTCCCGCTTGATCCACAGAAATACATTCATTGGAATGGTGCGCGTATCACTTACCGACTTTCCCAATGTAAAGAAAAGTTCTTTCGGTTTTAAACCGGGAAGAAAACCTCACCTCAAAACTTGAATGTGTAAAATTACAATTGAACAACAAATTGACATGTGCATCACTTACCATTATATGGATTATTGGTGGATTAGCCAAATAAATTTCAAGAGGAAAACTAAATTCTTTTTCAAAGATAGTAATCAAATTTTTGATCGGCGGATCGACAAAGCTATTTTCTTTTGGCAAAATTTAGGCGTGGCGTTAAATCACGTACAAAGTGTGTGGCCGACGTCGCTACAGATTAGGCGAATAAATACATCACCCATCTCTTTCATTCTTTACCCTACAAAATTTTTATCATTTTGAAACTCGTTTTTCCCACCTCTAATTCATCATTTGCCAAAACAATTTCCACAAGGTAAGTAATGCACATTGATCTTTATACATTTAATTGTCCTAATTCATGCTTCGATTTCGTTTTTCCTCTTTTCAAACCAACAACCCCAACTAATTTGATCTATGCTATATACGCCTATGAATCCTATTAATTAGGCTAATGATTAGGCAAATGATAGTGTTATCATATGGGGGTTGAATTTGCGGGAGCCTTAGCGGACAGGGATCGAACCCACTTGGCCATGATACCATTAACATGGGTGTTTGGGCTAAGGGTTGGGGTTAAAACACAGGTTTTCCCTATGAGTCGGTTGAATTCAGTCGGTGACGGCGTCATAGCTGTTATGTGGCCCGTCGTGATTATTCTGGCCGTCCTCAGCATATTTGATTTTGTTTGGATGAGCGGAAGAACAAAGAAAACGAGAGACGGTCCTTTAATGCCAGAGCAAATATCGACACAATTTACGAATGGGGAGTGTTCGAGGAAGATTGCCAAGTTCGTTACAATGATTTGCTTCATCAAACTATTGACTCGAGATTTTTTGTGGGTGGGAGTTTCTTGAGGGTCATGACACAGCTAGGGAGTTCTTGAATAGTTTTAGGAAGGACAAGTTCTTGATCCCAGTGGGAAAGGATGTTTAGGATCGTGAACCCGTATATGGGGAGTTGGTGCGTGAATTCACGCATCTTACACGTTGGATGTTAATTAGTGTCGTGATAACATTGAGTTTGAAGTCCGATTTAGGTTGGGAAGAGATTGGAGGGCTATGTCGATCCTTGAGTTTGGATGGAGATTGGGGTTATATAGCGGCGAGAATCTTTGGGGCGATGTTTTCGAGGCTAGTTTGGCAGCCGGACTTACCATGGGATGAAATGTTGTGTCTTGATTACGGAACACGATAGCTAATGGGAGTACATCGGGGTACTCTCGCATCTCAAATCAGGATCCACGGATTAGGCTAGTCTGCAGTTGCCTCGCATTTTCTATCACGGGCGCCGAACACTAATCATCGTGTCACTTTACGGATCTGTTCTATCTCTCGCATGTTGGCGAGGTGTGCCTGTAACATCCCATTACGGTTAGCCGACTACTTGAGGGCCCGGTGGAATGAGGTTGAGGACAAAGTTTATGGGGTATGTTCATCACTCGGTTAGCTCGGTCCTTTGGCATTTTGGCGAGGGAGGCACCGCGTACCTTAATGAGGTATCACCAAGGTCGTCAAGGCCAAGTCCTTGAAAGCTATGGAGGTTATAATGGATTATGGTAGGGGCTTTGCTTGGTTGATACTCGACCCGTCATTCAGGTAGTGATGCGATGATGATGAAACCACATGCCGGCGCACCGGCGGTGAAGCGAGGGAAGCTCCACGGCGCCTCTGACGCATGTCTAGTGGAGATTGGCGAGCCTACCAAGGAGCATGGATGGGGCGCATGGATCACGTGGATGGCGCGGCGAGGATCGAGGCTAATTGGACCTATGACCACCTTGATTAGGCGAATCACGGCATTTGTCCGTGCGTGACCGGCTTGATCCAGCTTCCTCCAGTTGATCCTTTCGGGGAGAGAGGGATTACCCACCTTATGGGTATTTGGGCCATCTTCCCCTGGTTATGACTATCGTGGACCCTCCCCATTGACTCATGTTTTAGTTTATGTATTGACTATGATTGTGTTGGCTATTGAGACAATTTATGTTTGGGCATGTAATAATCTTTGACAACTTAACCTTGGTGAACTATTTGATGTGTGTGGATACTTGCATGGTTTATCTAGCCTATGTGATGGATTGTTTGCTTGTTAGTGTCATATATCTTTTATTAATTGTTTGTCCTCATGTTCGAATTTGTAAAATGCTTTATTTTGTTTTAACCTCGTCTTAATTACATATAAAGGTATTTTACATAAAGATAAGTGTAGGGAGGATTACACTGCGTTTCATAAGCGTGAACATGAGAATAACAATTAACTAAAAGATATATATGTTTGTTTGTTCGAGTCAAATGCTTGTATCGAGTCATAATGGATGTTTTTGAAGTTTTCCAGTTCTAAAGATGCAAATTTTCGAATTTTTTCGGAAAATCGCGAGACCGGTTTTGTCGGGATAACTGACGTCGAGATTGTAACTGGCGTCGGGAAAGGAATAAAACATCGACTTACTTTCGTTTTACGAGCTACTTGTAAAATTTTGGAATTTTCGGATCTTAACTTTCAAAACAAATTACGTAAACATCCATTCCTGAGCATTATATCCTAGTTTAATCGAGTCTTATGTATATTATTACCGCCGATTTTCTGAAGGTTTCGTTGTTTTCTTCTAGTGTGCGGGTTTAGTTTGTCAAGAAGAAGTTACACAAGTTTGGAAGGAGCCTTTCATAAAACTCTTCTTGGAAAAGATTTAACCACCATTTTTCCGGATCCTACCGAGCTAATCGGGGGTATTAGTTTCTTTCGTTTTTAATTACCTTCTATTATCATAACTTTGATACTTTAGAGAACATTGGGGACAATGTTCGGTTTAAATGTAAGGAGGGAAAATAAAGCGGGAACTTTGAAACTATGCTTATCCTTGACTATTTGCTTTGTCCAGTGTATTTGTGTAATAAACCATGAGAAAATGTAGGTTAGGGTAATTTTAGCCAAATTTAAAATTTTTCATGACGTATAAGAAGTGGGCCATTAGTCTTAACAAAAGCGTCTCATGGATAGGAAGTTGCATGACTAACAAAAACCCTTACCACCTAAAATTCCACCCAAAATGTGAGGATCGCCATTAGATTAGTAGGAATTAAAGCATTCATCTTTAATGCTTAGAGTGTGAACCGGTAGTATATTAGATTCTAGAACTTGTTTTGTGATGCATTCGAGATCGCTAGTGAGACTACACTTGTGTAGTTAGGAATAACTAAATGATAAGAGGCATTAGGATAAACCCTTGTTTGATACAGCAGATATAATTACTTCTTCCATATCGGTTGAGTAATTCCCCGCACCCTGCGTTGTACTCATCTTTAGTACCACGATACCCTGATTAACCCTCGAGCCTATCCTTTTCGCGGTTCTCGTGATGTTTCGGTTTTAGGAATATCAATGAAAACATTGTTTACACCCACTTTGAATATACGCCCAATCGCCTTAGCCTACCTTTATTGCACTCACTTTTAGTGCAAATTTATATTATCACCCAAAACCCTTAGTTCAATTATCGGTTGCTTGCATGAGTTGCTAAGTCGAGTCATATCCTTTGTATCTGATTTTGGGATGATTGGGATTCATGGGAAAAGTTAAAGTTTATGAAATATAGGGAAGAGAACGTTAAACTCAAATTCCCTTTGTTTGCATAATAATGTACTCAAGTGTTTTGATCTTTTCAATTCGGGTCAAATTAGTGTTAGAGTAATAAAAACTCAAGTGTGAGGATGTGTCTATAAATCCCTATCATTTTGATGTCTTAGTAGAGGATGGTAGAGTAAAGTGTATGCAAAAAAAAAAAAAAAAAAAAACAAAACATCTGGGACTACCATCCTACATCTATCTTTTAAATTATGTTTGTTTATTTTCGTTGCCTAGAGTTTTAGGTGTCGAGTCTTGGCTTAGCAGCGCATTCTTGATATACTTGCAACATAGAGATTTTGACTATCCACCACTATATAGCCTATCCCATCAAACACTTATTTCCTACCAAGTAAGCCTAACATTACAACCCTTTAAAGACCTCTTTGATAGTCTTTCCTAGGTGCTTCACGTAAGCGGCGGAGGTTTGATCTATTCTCGACCTATGGTAATCTATGTACTAGGACGGTTAATGAGTGTTTATCTTCCATTTCGATTTGTTATATTTCATATATACACCGAGAGAGATGTGAGTATCCAAACACCCCATGTGAGGTGCTAGTATGTAATTCGTGCTTGTTATGACTTTCTTGGGCTTATATGTGTTGTGGACCGTTTTGAATGGATGCTTCATGACCCACAACTTATAAATTAATTGGCTAAAAGCACATTTGCTTGAGGACAAGCAAATACCAAGTGTAGGGATATTTGATAAGGTTTTAAAAGGTACCTTTTGAGGGGTCATTTAAGCCCTTATTCGATCACTTTGTATCCGTTATTGCTTAATATCGTTCCTTTTCACTTTTAGGTCTCTTGAAGGCAAAATCTTTGGAATGATGCTTATTTGAACGAAAAGCGCGAATATCTGAAGAAAATGGCCAAAGTCGAGATCGAGACACTCAAAGGCTTGAAACATAAAGCTGACGGCGTCACTGCATATCTGCGGCGCCCGTCGGTATTGATTCTATGACGGCTCGGAGGAAAAATTACATGTTTTCAGAGGCGGCGTCGAGGTTCTAAAGGAATAGGCCGTCGTTACTCGGGCGGCCTAGATCGACGGCAGTCGGAGCTGAAGAGACGGCGTCACGGTCATAGGTGGCCCGTCGAAAGGTTCACGTGGCGAGCGAAACCCTAATGGCGACGACGGCGGCGTCGCGAGAACATAAGGTGGCCCGTCGCGAATGTAATCTTATATATAGAATCCAATTTTTCGATTATTTGTGTGTAGTCTTTTGGGTAAAACCTAAAACCGAACCAAGGCTTTCTTGTCGGTATTTTAGGGTTCTAAACCCTATTATACATCAAGCTAAGTATTTACTTCATTAATTTAATTATGTCTTTGATTATTTGTGTGTATGCTTGCATGTTCTCCTTGTCCGGCTAATTTATTTGTGTGTTTGCTTAGGGATATGAAACTTAATTATTAAATATTGATTGGTTGATACTTATCTTAGTTGACTAATGATCTAGAGTCGCGTTAGATTATTAGTTGTGTACTTAATGCTTGGAATTTCTTTGTGAACTTTAGAATATAATTATCTAGGTAATTGTAGGATAAAGTATTCAAGGATAACTTAGTGAGTAAGTCTATAAATCACTAGAGGATTTGTAAACAAGACCTTTGGTAATTTCAAAGAGTTAGGAAACAAGCACGCCTATAGCCTTAGAATCATAGCATGACTAGGAATAAGGCGTGACAAATCAACCATCAATAGGAGATAATTAAGGGTAGTAAAACCTAAGTAAACACATCTTTAAACTATCATGCAGTACACATCAATTAGACATAGACTATCACAACCTTAGCTTAGATAATTAGATAATAGTAGAGTAATCGGTAGCAATACCAACCCCAAATCCAATACCGAGATTAGTACCTTTTCATTTCTAAAAAACATAAAAGATAAAAAAATAATCTTCCTCAACCTCAACCTTAGCGTAGTAACTTCTCACTAGCATTCCTATTCCCTAGAAACGATATCAATACCAGTGGCACCTAGTTACTACACTACAGCGATTAGGTTCATCGCCTAGGGTGTTATAAAACTTGCTTTCGAAGAAAGGAAGTTTCCTTGACCCCGAGCAGCGCGTGTGGCGTTATCGAGAAAGCATATCGGGTTTCTTTCTCATCCTTGTCCGTCGTATTCTTCCCCACCATTCTTGGTGTCGTAAGTCTTTCCTCCTTTTTCCGTATGTAGGGGCGATGTAGTTTCTTAACCATTTATAACACATCGATGCATTGTCACGACACTTGTACCACGACCTCGTTATATAAAGCTACGTTGTCAACCCATTTTGAAACCAACTATATTAATAAACTCAAGTGAAACCCGTTTTGTTGACTAACTATAAATGGATAGAAACTCGTTTTGTTGTCATATTTGAAACTAACAATAAACACGAATGTAAGGCTTAGATTGTTTCCTTGGTTCACTCGACATCGTTGTTAAAAATCACGGACAAAAGAAAATGTATTGCATAAGCATGCAAACTTTCGAACATGCTATCGAGAAGAAATACATATCAAGCATGAAACAGTCGAATACTATTAAATAGAATTACTGTTGAAACCTAACACAAAAGGCCCTTGGCTCGGTTGGTGGGGCCGGTTGTTGACAGGGAGGTTGTGAGTTCGAATCGCCTCATGGCGATTACCCATTTTTTGTTGTTATATTTGTAACTTTGGTATTTTGACAAACCCAGGTCCCGACTTCGCACCTCTTGTCATTTTCTTAAGATCTTTTATAAGCCTTATAAACTCATATTGATATCTACGATTTCAACCCTCGACTTTGAACCACTTGAGACATTTCTTAAAATCCTTATAAAGTTTGAAACTTATATAAATCTTTACAACTTTGATCCTCCAAGTTCTACACTTAACGCTTCCCATCCTAAGAACTTCTATAAGATAATAAATTTATATTTACTACAAGTCTTCGTCACATAAATATAATTGGTACATATTTCTATTTGACAACCATATTTGCATAAACTAGAAAATATTATACTTTTCTAAATATAATATTTTCCCACAACTTAGATAAATATATATTGTACATATATATATACTTTTCAAAACTAAACAAAATCAAATAAATATAAGTTGATTTGTAATTATTTCCACTTTAATAAATATACTCGAGCCAACTCTTATACGAATGTTTCAGTGGCTGTCCCACTCACTTTTCCAAGAGTCAAAGACTTATAAGCATTTGAAACTTATTTAAACTTACCGGTTGCCACACAAGCAACATTAAACACAACCACTTGTAGACACTTAAACTTATTCACACACTTGGTCGTGAGTACACAAAAGCCTGAACCGAGACTTGCCATAATATATTTAGGTTGCGTGTTGGAGCCACTTGTCACTTGATCTCTTTGTGCTTTATTCACCGAGCTGCTAAGGTGAGTTTATAGCCCCACTTTTACTTTTATTTACTTGCTTTATAAAACTTTGGGGTGAGAAACATGCAAAACTCTTTTCGGACTTGGGCGAAAACACTATTACATGGAACAACCTTGAATCCCAACTATGCTACCGTTAATTCCCTTTGGGAGGCGCGATTGTTATGAATAGATCTATTGGGGATGACACCCCGTTCGAGTTTGACCGGATAGGCAAACGTCGAGCGTATATCATATCGTATTGATTGAGTGTCTTGGAAATACACTTGCTGGGCTTTTATTTATCATGCTTCTAGATGCATGCACACCGTCGTAGTTTGGTCGCATGAACTTGGTACTAGCGTAATAGCCTTTTTGCATATAGTGTCATTCACGGAGATGCTATATGTGCAACTGTGGTCCAACTTGAAAACTTGATTACTTAAACCTATGAACTCACCAACCTTTGTGTTGACATTTTAGCATGTTTTTCTCGGGTTTACTTATTGGCGTGGCAATGGCAAAGGCATTCGTTGAAGGCGGCATCCAAGTGTTTTCAAACATTTCTAATACAACTTTTAATGGGACAACATATATTTTATGGGCTTTACTTCCGCACTTTGAAACAATGATGTAAAACTATTTCTTAAATTAATATATATTTTGAAAATGGAATAAAATTTCCATTCTTTATTACCTTGTGTTGTGTATATTGATTTAGTAGCACCCCATGACCCGACGCTTCATTGTGAAATTTTGGGGTGTTACTGATTGATATCGAGCCAAGGTTATAGAGAATTAGGTATTTTCAAAACCTAAACTATAACCAAATTTTCTTAAAACACTTCAACACCGCCACATTTGCCAATGTATGCCATGCCTTGCCTCTTGCTACACGATGTAGTCGTCTTGTGTATTACTGATGTATCTTAGGTTCGTATAAGCTCTTATTTGAATTAAATTAATTATTTCTCAAAGTCATTAAGTTTCTTAATTAACTCATATTTAAACTTTAAAATTTGTTCTTGTTTGATTGGGTCGCGAAGTTTAAATGAGAATAATGTTGATGTAACAAAGCGAATGAAATTAAGGAATAATTAATTTAAGGATAGTGTAGAGTAGACTACGAATGCTTAGACTTGTTACCCTCTATGTTAAAGCGTATAACATGCCCACTATTGCAATATCGCACTATGATATGCCCCTAATTGCTTCTATGTTATTTCTTTATGTAACATACAACTACTTGATTTATATCATTTTCACACATATATCTAAACCACCTCGTCATTGGTCACATCCTCTTATTTCACTCATATGTTCTATCCTTCGTAAACCCATAGGCCACTACTCTTTCTATTCTAAACTCAATTATCGTCTTTTCTTGTATCATAGAAGATGGCTGGGAGAAAGTCAACAAGAATCACCGTGTGACCCGCCGCTACTCCCACTCCCACTCTCCTCTCGCCGGGCTGCCGCAAACCCACTGCTATGGATCAAGCCATGATTGACCAAGCGGTCAATGAGCAGCGTGGCGGCGGCGCTAGCCTGCGATCAATTCGAACAACTCAACCACCGATCTTTGGAACTTCTAGGCCTCACGGTAATAAGCGTGGTTGCGTACAAGGAGTTCCGTGAATGTATGTTGGCGGTTATAATGGAGCGGAGGGGCTGTTGTTTTAACCCGATGGATTGAAAAGTGGAAGCGTGTTCGGGATGCGCAGCGTGAAGATGAAGATAGGGTGAAGTTTGCCTCGTTCACTTTTCAAGAGGTTGCCTTAACTTGGTGGAATAATTACACAAGTCTGCGGGCATCGATCTTGCTTATGCCATGCCTTGGAAGAATTCAAGGATATGGTGCTCAAGAAATATTGCCCTCGCAATGAGGTCGAGAAGCTAGAGAATGAGTTACGGAATCTCAAGGTGAAGAATGCGATATGGCATTCTACAACCAGCGTTTCCAAGAGTTGGCCTTGCTATGTCGAGAGATGGTACCAAGCGAAACTCGCTTGATAAGCGATACATCGGAGGGCTACCTCCATCTATTAAAGGAAATGTGACTACCTCCAAGGCTGCGACCTTCATGAGACTATTGAAGTGTCAAACAAGTTAATGGATCAAGTGATTGAGGATGCGGCAGCGGTGAGATAACAACAAGCGGAGTGGAGTGATAACTCCAAGGACAACAACAACAATCAAAACAAGAGGCAAAAAGTAGCTAAGGTCCGCTCTGCTGGAATGTAAGAAAAGAAGGGCTATGAAGGAAGCACCCTTTGTGCAACCGTTGTAAACTCCACCACGATGGTCGGTGTAATGTGAAATGTCATAGCTGCCGGAAGATTGGGCACATGGCCAAGGCGCAAGTCAAAGGATCTTGCTAACATAACTTGCTTGGTGTGGAGAGCGAGGACACTACAAGAATGAGTGTCCCAATCAAGGGATCGAATGGAAACACCAGTTGAACCGGCCCAGGAAGAGCTTATTTCCTTGGAGAAAAGAGGGCGTCAAGATCAACTTCAACACTATCTAAACTAACGACAACAAAGAAATTATCCGCCTCTTAGATTGCAATCCTTTAAGTTTCCTATCTATTGTACTCTTTTTATGTAACCATGTTGTAATCCGAATATTCCGCTTAATGAATCCTTTATCTTTTGTTTACTTATCACCGCATGTCATTAAATCTTCCTTAAACGACTATTCCTTTTCCACGTCACGTTTTAAGTATATATTCTCACATCTCATCACCGTATTGACCTCGACGATTCTCGCATCGTAAACCACGAGGACGTGGTTTCTTTTAAGGGGTAGGTACTATAACAACTCGTAAATTTCCCTTCCGATTTTCGCTACTATATTTTTTTTTTCTTCTTCGTTTCGAACTCTAAACACGACAAGTCACGGGATATTTTTTTTTCTCCTCGACCTCGATAATAAAAACTTTATAAAATAAATATATAATAAACTTTTATATTTCATCTCGTCAGGGCCTCTAAGCCCAAAACCGATCAATCAATTCATTTTATTTTCTTGGGCTCCAGTATACTCACAAGTCCAACCCAAACCCTTTGTTCTTCTTGGTCTAGCCCAAACCCAATTCACCTCAATAATATTATGTAACACTAAATTAATTATGGCTAAAGTCAAATAAATATTTCTACAAGTTAGAATTAATATTTTATTTTATTTTTTTAGTTACCTTTATAAAAACATGCTAAAATTATATATTACACGTTAGTCAAAAGCATCAAAGCGGGACACCGTGACCACATTTAAGCTCAAACGGGACACGATATACATAACAAAAATTTGAGATCTTTTCTTTCTTTTTTTTCTTGTAACCGAATGTACCCACAAGTACCCATCTCTTCAAAACCTTGCAAATGCATTAACCTTGAAACTTTGTTTGAGAAATAAACTTAATACCCAACATGTAACTAGGCATTTGACTTTGAGACATGATGAAACATATTCCCCATGCACACAACTCATCTCACTCTTTTCTTCTTGTCCTTTGGGCTGCCGAATACCATCCACTAAAACCACCAACCCATTTACTTGTTTCTTAAATACTTCCTAGATGCAAGTAAAATCAAGATTGCATGTATCCAAGCTCAACATAAACCCTTGGTCTTTAACCAAAGCTCTCCTTCTTTTCTTCTTAAAACCCACGAGCCATAACTCATCACATATCTCATTTACAAAGTCTCATTCAAAACCTCTAAGTGTATGCAAAGTTTAGCATTGGAGCTTGGTTTTCTCTTGGTTTGCTCTAAGCTCACTTGACACATACTCTTCCACACCCTCTTGAGCTCATTAAACTCTCAAACACTCAAAGGAAAACTAAGGTTACTTGATAACGAGCATAAGGGTTTTGGAAGCAAGGTAGTCGGGTTCACTTTGGAAAGCATATCGGGTTTCTTTCTCATCCTTGTCACATCGTATTCTTCCCCACCATTCTTGGTGTCGTAAGTCTTTCCTCCCTTTTTCCGTATGTAGGACGATATAGTTTCTTAACCATTTAAAACACATCGATGCATTGTCACGACACTTGTACGACCTCCTTATATAAAGCTACGTTGTCAACCAACACATTTTGAAACCAACTATATTTCAAAACAAACTAATAAACTCAAATGAACCCGCTATGTTGACAACCCATTTCTAACTATAAATGCGATACTCGCTTTGTTGTCAATTTGAAACTAACAATAAGCACGAATGTAAGGCTTAGATTGTTTCCTTGGTTCACTCGACAAGTTGTTAAAAATCACGGACAAAAGAAAATGTATTGCATAAGCATGCAAACTTTCGAACATGGCTTCCTGAGAAGAAATACATATCAAGCATGAAACAGTCGAACTACCTATTAAATAGAATTACGCTGTAAAACCTAACACAAAAAGGCCCTTGGCTCAGTTGGTGGGAGCGCTGGTTGTTGACAGGGGAGGTTGTGAGTTCGAATCTGCCTCATGGCAGTTACCCATTTTTTTGTTGTTATATTTGTAACTTTCGTATTGGCAAAACCAGGTCCCAACTTGCACCTCTTGTCATTTTCTTAAGATCTTTTATAAGCCTTATAAACTCATATTGATATCTACGATTTCAACCCTCGACTTTGAACCACTTGACACATTTCTTAAAATCCTTATAAAGTTTGAAACTTATATAAATCTTTACAACTTTGATCCTCCAAGTTCTACACTTAACGCTTCCCATCCTAAGAACTTCTATAAGATAATAAATTTATATTTTCTACGAGTCTTCGTCACATAAATATAATTGGTACATATTTCTATTTGACAACCATATTTGCATAAACTAGAAAATATTATACTTTTCTAAATATAATATTTTCCCAACTTAGATAAATATATATTGTACATATATATATACTTTTCAAAACTAAACAAAATCAAATAAATACAAGTTGATTTGTAATTATTTCCACTTTAATAAATATACTCGAGCCAACTCTTATACGAATGTTTCAGAAACCGTCCCACTCACTTTTCCAAGAGTCAAAGACTTATAAGCATTTGAAACTTATTTAAACTTACCCGTTGCCACACAAGCAACATTAAACACAACCACTTGTAAACACTTAAACTTATTTACACACTTGGTCGTGAGTACACAAACCGCAAGCGAGACTTGCCATAATATATTTAGGTTGCGTGTTGGAGCCACTTGTTACTTGATCTCTTTGTGCTTTATTCACCGAATCACTAAGGTGAGTTTATAGCCCCACTTTTACTTTTATTTACTTGCTTTATAAAACTTTGGGGTGAGAAACATGCAAAACTCTTTTCGGACTTGGGCGAAAACACTATTACGTGAAACAACCTTGAATCCCAACTATGCTACCGTTAGTTCCCTTTGGGAGGCGCGATTATTATGAATAGATCTATTGGGATGACACCCCGTTCGAGTTTGACCGATAGGCAAACGTCGAGCGTATATCATATCGTATTGATTGAGTGTCTTGGAAATACACTTCTTTGGGCTTTTATTTATCATGCTTCTAGATGCATGCACACCGTCGTAGTTTCGATCGCATGAACTTGGTACTAGCGTAATAGCCTTTTGCATATAGTGTCATTCACGGAGATGCTATATGTGCAACTGTGGTCCAACTTGAAAACTTGATTACTTAAACCTATGAACTCACCAACCTTTGTGTTGACATTTTAGCATGTTTTTCGGGTTTACTTATTGGCGTGGGCAATGGCAAAGGCATTCGTTGAAGACGGCATCCAAGTGTTTTCAAACATTTTAATACAACTTTTAATGGGACAACATATATTTTTATGGGCTTTACTTCCGCACTTTGAAACAATGATGTAAAACTATTTCTTAAATTAATATATATTTTGAAAATGGAATAAAATTTCCATTCTTTATTACCTTGTGTTGTGTATATTGATTTAGTAGCACCCCATGACCGAGCAACTTCCATTGTGAAATTTTGGGGTGTTGCATTCTCTTATAGTGTACATGGCCAAGTCTAGCATGCCAAAGGGTAGAGTCGGTCGGTCGATGGTGGTCACAAAATTTGAATTACCACTTGTCGGGGACAATATTAAGCACGAACATTTGATTACATAAATAACCAAAACCAATAAAAACACCATGCTTAGAAAGCACAAATTTATGAGACTCGATAACTTGTTTATAACCATGATTATTCAAAATACTACTTGAAACCAAGTTCTTCGATATCGAGAACATGAATAACATCAAACAAAGTTACAATCTTTCCGAACTAAATCTAAGATCTACCTGACCACCATGCACCAAGAACATTGACTCATTTCCCATGAAGAATAGAACCATCATTCGGTGACTCATAATTCTTGAACCACTTCTATCGACACACATGTTGTTGCACGAGTCAACCATGCATAACATCATCATCCTGCACATAAAAGATTAGGATACATATGTAACATAATAAATCGAAAAGACTTATTAAACATATTACGACCTTTCGATGATGAGTTGGTGAACCACCACTCCAGTGAACCATTAGTGCACGATCCATTGGCTTTACCACAATTTTAACACCTTTGCGGTCCGCACCCAATGTGACCAGTCTTGCCACATTTCCAACAAGTAGGTGTTGCCTTCTTGTTAAGATATGCCCTTGTGTTATCATGATATTTGCGTTTGCCTTTGTTGTCATTGTATTGCGGTTGAGTTGTTATGCTTTCAACCATATTGACTAGCAGATGCGCAACCAGCATTAACGCTCCTTAGCTGTCATTATCACGCACTTTGAGAGATTCCTCAATGCGGATAGCGTAACTTAACGAGTTAACTCTCTTTCTTATGTTTCAAGGTATGCTTGAAATCTTTCGAAGGAGGAGTTTGTCAATGACACAAGAGACTTTAATAGCCTCATCCATGTTCATATTGTGTTGTGTAAACCTTCCAAGTATTCAAGAAGTTCATTGTATTGTTCCATGGCCGGTCTTGAATCGGTCATTTTGTAATTTAATGAAATTACTAACAAGAAACTTCTTACTTGATGCATCCTCGACCATATATTTGGCATCCAAGGAATCCACAGTTCTTTGGAAAATTCAATGTTACGATAAATGTCAAATAGAAATCGAGACATACCATTGAGAATTAGACCTCTGCAAATGTAGTCATCATTCTCCCATTTGCTCCTCCTCACGATATGCTCCCGGTAGCATCATCCCCATCATCAAGAATAGGTGTGGTAAGAACATAGACCACACTCATGCTTCAATGACAAGAAGTGCATCTTCTTATACGCCATCTCCTAAAGTCCACCCCTTCAAACTTGTCAAGCTTGGCAAAGTTTGAAGCCATGTTCATTGTAGCGGTGACCATTGATTATCACAAAATAGTTTACTTTGATTGTTGGTGGGTATTCTCCTAGAGCGTGGTTAGATAATCCAAAGCAATAGCTATACCACTAGGTGGTTACCGTATATCACTTGGAATCGTGTGATCACTTTCCAAAGTAAACTATTCGAACCCTAATGCAGGTTACACGAATATCTACTTGGGATAAGACCAAATGTTTGTTATTGAATTAGGCACAAATCAATAACCCTTGCATTATAAGTGTTTATTGTTTTACGTGTATCTTTCATGCATAATCAAATATCCTATTTATAGGAAATTACTACGAGCTAGTCAAATGGAATTATGAGAATTAATCGGCCCATTAATCGCCTCATAATTATCCCATTATAGCTGTTAGTGGTTATATGAACAATTAAGCGTGGTCATTAAGCGGTTTGAAATGTCATAGCGGTACTTTCATAGCACTATAGGTACTTTCATAATACTAGCGGTTACTTTCTACTAGCGATACTTTCCACTAGCAAAGATGCTTTATAATACTAGCGATTCTTCCACTAGCGGTACTTTCCACTAAAAGTCGTCGGTGTTCGAGGACCTTATGGGTGTACACTCAGGTACCTCATGACCCATTACCGAACTAATCCCACAAATGCACTAAATTTTCCAACATAAAATCATGGGCGGATCGGGGTGAGCACTTGCCTCTAGCAAAAAAAATTTATTGCAAATTTACTAAAATTTTAGCTACATTCGTAATTATTATTATATATGTCACAACTCTAAATTACCTGTTTTGCAATGAATTGAATACCTTGGGAGGACTGTCATAACATCAAAGTTCTGAGTTATATCGAATCGACCTAAAGTGTCGTTTGGAAAACACATCGTTTAATTTATTAAAACAATCGAAGTTTACAAAGTATTGGTCCCAAATGAAAATCAACTTGCGGAAATAAGTTTGTTACAAGCAAGCGATGTTTTAAAGTTTATAAATCCCAAGTGAGATGTCGTCGTCCACGACTCTATGATATGTCCATATGCGTGCCATGAAGTGAATGCTTTAGATACCGAGATAAAACATGCTAAAAAGTGTCAACACAAAGGTTGAGTGAGTTCATAGAGTTTGTGTTGAAATGTAAAGCCTTTCAAAAATTGTTTATGCGTGAAAGGCATTGTAAATCCACTCGGTTCAAGTTCCGCCCATACAAAACTTTGTAACCTCAGGTGTTTACAACCCATTGCCAAAATATAGAATTGTCAATCTTGTTTGTAAGTAGGACATAGGTGCATACGATATATACATGTACTTAATGCAAGAATCACTGACCAAGTGAACCTCCCGACTAGTTTAACTTGTTTGTAATGTTTCATTGAATAACGGATTATATTCACCCAAGGTCGCGTCATCAAGGACCCAAGGGTGGGGCGTCGGCACTGATAGTACTATCAATACCTCTCCGCTGACTCCGCAGAAGAATTAACCATTGCTAAAGTTTGTATGTTGATGCATAATTGAAAACTAGTTTAGCACATTAAGGCACATATCGCAATAAACCACATAATGTCCAAAGTGTATATAAGTATATTGTAACACAATTGTATAAATGGTTTGAGTATTCATAAGAGTGAAACAAGTATTTAAGCATGTATCTCCCCAAATAGTTTGTAAGAATTTAAACGAGTAAAAGTGGGTGTATGAACTCACAAATATGTAAAAGTTTAGAGTACTTGTGAAAGTAAATGAAAATAGTTTGAGCATGTATCTCCCCAAAGCAGGATATGAAAACAAGTAAAAGTAGGGCTATGAAACTCACGGTATTATGTCAAAGTTTAGAATATTTGTGATAGTAAAAGTAAGTAGTTGAGCATGTATCTCCCCAAAGAGTTTGTAGAGACAAATAAGTAATAGAAAGTGGAGACTCACGAACTCACACTCGTATGATGGATATGCTAACAAAATGAAGTGCACGAAGTGAGACTCGGAAACTATCCGCGACCTAGAATGAATGTTATGATATGTAATGAGTTATGATGTAATGTTATGCATACATTTAGGTATGTTATTTATACCATTTGTGAAGTTTTGAAAATAATACTTCATATTCGAAAAATACTCCTTTGATCGTCTTGACCATTCTTAAATCACTTTATAAGTATTTACGTCAAAATGTCATCCCACAATGGTTTCAGAATGATTTATGGTGAAATTTTCACTTTTAGCTAGTAGAAATAATGTAGTGAAATTTCATGAAAGTGACAAAAATGGCTTTGAAAGACTAGTTGTAAAATGGTGTCGTCGCTTAACGTTGAGAAGCGAACTCGATGGTTTTAGAAAGCTTGTATCAAAATCTAGAAGTTTCAGATTCAGGAGTTTTCGACATAAAGGTCTCGAACATAAAGATAATAAGGGTTAAAGATAGCGATTTTGTCTAATTGTTGTGTAAAAAGTGAGTTTGACAAAGTTTGAGCAAGCCGTAATTAATTTATTAAAACTCCATATACAAAGCGGTTGGTCGTTTTAGAAAATATGCTTGGTGATCTTGATTTTACTAGAAGACATTTCGCTTCAAAAAGTTCTACATCATAGTTAAAAATAGCCTCCAACATGGCTCGTTTTAGTTACCGTAATACTTATCTCGTAAAAATAATATAGTTTTCTAAAATAATAAAGCCTGACAATTTATGAAAAGCGTGCATATCTTAGTCGCTTTCAAATAGTTTTCTGCGATTATAACGTCCTTAGCTTCGTGATCAAAGTATACTAATATATTTTGATAAGCTCGAAATAATTTGTAAAGCTTAGGACTGTTTTTGACTCGTCTAAACCAAAAAATAGTTCTTTGAATTTTCAGAAAAATATATATTTAGTCGTCAAACTTGTAAATCCATAACTTCCGTTATAACTCCGTTTTATCCGTTCAAGCGACCCGATTCGTTTTAAAGTATATTTTCTAAATATCAAGGCCAAAATTTCGTGCCCTAAGTCGGATTTTCAGAAAAACCAAATAAGGACAGAACACTTTTATATGTTTATCGAAAATAGTTTTTTCGTACTAAACCTATTCAATCCCTTCAAATCAACTCCAAAGCTAATCTAATCCTACCATACACCTTCTTAGGGTGTCATGGGTTCCTAGACATCATCAAGACCAAAAGTATACCAAGGGGATAATTATAGGATGACCTTATATATATATAACTCTAAAAATCATGTAAAATGGTATAAACAACACAAGTCTTGCATGTTTTGCTCAAAAATGATGAGATAGTATGAAATGAATATGTAAGATGAAAATAGATATGAGATGCTTACAAGTGATATGATGAGGTGATTAGAACCAAGGATTAACCTAAACACCCTAGGTTTTTATTTCAAACCTTATATAAGAGTGTAATCTAGATTGTAAAACACTTGTCTTGGAAAATTTGATGATTTCTTCGACCTTGTATGTGGCGGTTTTGGATGAAGAAAAGAAAGGAAGCTTTGACTAACTTGAATAATGAGATGAATGAATGTAATAGTATAAATCTGTTTAAAATCTACCACTTTGCCCCCCCTATCTTGGGGGATGTTTCAATTATTATTTTTTTTCTTATTGTATTATATGTAAGTAATTGTATAATTGTAAGAAAAGTGTAGGTATAATGTAAATATTAATAACTTGTAAGGTAGTTGGTAGCTTTTAGGTAAAAGATATTTTTAATAGATCAAGTAGAATGTAATGAGATAATAAAAATTGTAAAATTACATTTCTTGTAAAATTTGAGTGATAAAATAATTACCGAGTAGTTTTAAGAAAAACGAATAATTTAAATTTAACGATTTATATACCAAATAGATTTAAAACACTAGGAAAACTCAAAATATAGTTTTATAAACTAATGAATATAAAATATCTGGATCATTTTTGAAAGTATGGATTAATGTCAAAAAATAACTTCATGAAACGTTTATTTAATATGAAATTTACGTTAAGGTAAATAAATCATGAATATATTGATATGAAAATGATGAATATGAGTTTAGAAATGCCCATTGAATTGTGACATTCTTCCCAATTTAAATCCCCGCGCCGATTAATATCACAATAAGAACGAAGGAATTTACTATTAGGAAAGATATTAGTCAATGCTCATGCATTGATCTGACAATCCATTCAAAGACTCCAGATAGGCTCGATGGAGCAAGTTCTGAGCAAAATTTTAAAATTTGGTAACCGATTTACTTAATCCACAACTCCAACAAACAGACTATCGATTAAGGCTAAATCGGTTTAGGTAAACGTTCCTATCTTGCAACTCAATCAAACAAGAAGCCCGGTGAATAAACAGTGGTTAAGAAAATCTTTAAAATTGGTTCTTGAAGAGTCTTACTCATATGAGAACTACTTACCCTTCATTGCAATATTCTTCCGAATTAACTGGTGATGCTATGATAATTTGGAGTAACTATGCAATGCTTGGACAATCGACCTAAGTTTGTTTGAAAATTCGATGTTTATAAAGAAATGATTTAATGTATGTGGTCTATGATGATGTGGATAGTTCTTTGAAAGATGTAATAGTTCTTAATCCTGATCTACAAATTAACCAACGCTTGGATGAATTGAATACCTTGGGAGCCTGGTCATCAAAGATAGTATAATCGAAGCCCTAAATGTCTTGAAAAAACACGTTAATTATTAAAACAATCGAGTTTACAAAGATTGGTCCAAAATAAAATCAACTTGTGGAAATAAGTTTGTACAAACACATGTTTAAATTTATAAAATCCAAAGGAGACCTCCCGAATTACTTTATTGTCAATTCCATGAAGTTAATCTTAGATACCGAGATAAAACCATGCAAAAGTGTACACAAGGTGAGTAGTTCATAAGTTTGTGTTGAAATGAAACCTTTCAAAAGTTTACATAGGCATTGTAAACACCTTGTCCCCATAGAATAGAACTATGGTAAACCATTTTGCCAAATAAAATTGTCAATCTTGTTTGTAAGAATAACGATAATACAGTATTAAGCTCACAAATGAATTGAGTTTAGTTAACTTGTTGAATGTTTCATTGAATAAGGTTAATTTCACCAATGTATCAAGGACCCAAGGGGGGCGAACGTATATTCAAATTTAAATATGGGCTTAGATTACATGCTCAAAAGTTTGTAAAATGATGAAATTGAAAACTGTTTAGCACATTAAAGGAACATATAAATAAGCAAAAAATGTATAAAAGTATATTGAACACAATTGTATAATGGTTTGAGATTCAAAAAGTAAAAATTTAGCTTGTTCTAAATATTTGTAAATTTTAAACATAAAATGGAGAACTAATAAATTTAAATTTAGAGAACTTGTGAAATTAGAAAATATTAGATTTGTACTATCAAAATTATAAACAAAAGTAAAGTGGGTTAAATAGTTTATGCAAAGTTTAGAATATTTATTAAAATATATTGAGCATAATAATTCCCAAATTTGAAACAATAATAATAGGTGGTAAATCAACTTATGATGGATATCTAAACAAAATGAGTCAATGAGTAATAATATCCGATAAATAATTATAAATGTAATATTATATTTAATTTTCATTTTCGTTATTTTTTAATAATTAGTTTGAATATTATTTGAAACTCCTTATTTGCAATTACACTTTTAGTTCATAAATCCTTATTTTAAATAACATTTCCTTTTCTTGTCATTGAGGATATCTCTGAATGTAGGAATGGAGGAATAAATATTAGAAGAGATTATTAAATAGATTATTATGTTTAAATATTATCCATGTTTTAATTAACCAGTGTGGTTGTTATAAAACATTTGATGTAAAACTAATGTGGTTTATAATATATTTGATACCCTTGAGTTACCCTAATATCAAATTAAATTGTTAAATTCGCCAAGTAAGTTAATTTCTTTGATAATTTAAATAATTTTGTACCCTTTATCATCACCTTATGAATCCTATTCATTATCCTTCCTTGCTCTTGCAAACCTTCTTGGTGTTCATTTAGACAATATGAATTTTCCTGGAACTAATCAACAAGAATACCCCTCAATTATCCAAGGCCGTGAATTCACCCAGATTTGTTAAGCATTCCTGTCGAATGACGGGAGGTATGGTATTACCTGCCATGGAACTTTAGGACCCCAATAGTTTACATTGGCCAACGATTGGGTAAATTAAATCCAGAGGATGTTTTCCATTTAATGGAAATCCTTAAGTCTTTGTGAATTTCTCTACTTTATCATTGTTGTACTTCCTTTAATTTAATTCTTAGAATTTGTTGATTGAGTTAAGGAATTTGCAAATATTGCCTTGGAAGAAACCTGAGAATATTTGTGGTTAACTGTACCGATTAATGCTTTAAGAACCGGTTTATGATCCTTTGTACCCTTGATGAATAGGGTTATTATTTAGGTTCAAGGACATGTCCAGGCGAAACCTAAGGCATTGAAAAAACGGGAATTATCGATTAGATCAAATAGACTAAGAATCATAGGCAAAACAAACCAACAAATCACGATGGCAAAGCGCTATAAGAAGAATAAATATAGTCAATTTGTTAATCCATACCACACAAATGGTAAGGATTCGGAAGCTTAAATTAAAAGGTGAATGAAACCACTTTACAATACGAGACTCGAATTTTCTTTCAAACATAAGTTAACTAGGAACTTTTAAAAGAGGGCAGAAAGTAACCCTTCCATAACATTTTCCCCAGATTCAAACCTTTGTTTAATTTCTTTATTAAAAACCCTTAAATCACCTATTTAAAACCCTTGTATATAGGAAGTTTTAAAAACTTTACTTTCAGCACCTATTAATCATTATATCTTCACATTTAACTTAGATTTTTTGTGTAATCCCCAATTCTTCCTTGTACCAATTTTTTTTTCTTCAATAAACGATAATTTTTAGATAAAATAATTTTTATATAAATTATTAAACTTAATTTACTATCAATTCAAACGGTTAAACCCAATTAATAATTGGTCCTTTTATAGAAAAATTTCTGTTAGTAAAATTCCCTTCAAGAACATATAGCTAAAATCATATTTTAAATTAAACCTTTGGTATTTTCCCTTTTTGGTTTAAAAGCCCCTTTTTTCCGTGGACAGGAGTTAACATTTAGCCATAGGCGACATACATAAAATTTAACTTTGTTCAAACCAACCCAAGTAAACACTCTTTCAAATTTAAAGCTTATTAATTTTTGGATACTTTAAACCATTAAACTTGAGAATTAAAAATCCTAATAAATTCAACTTTCAACCTGATCTCCAAAATAATTTCCTTCCATCCTAAGAAACCATAAATAAATGTTAAACTAACAAATAAACCTTCTACAATTCTTGCTTTTTACAGAATTTATTACCCTATAAATTCACATCTAATATTTAAGTTTCAAACTCCAACCATACCATCCTTAAGTTTTATTAAACCTTAACTCAAAAATAGAACTTTTAGAACGTTGTACTTAACATTCTTCAATACCTTTTTCAACTTTTTAAATTCTTTACAATTTTCCCCTGTTGTAATAAATTTTCCCATTTATAACTTTAAAGAACTTAATTATTTTAAAGTTTAACCATTTGGAACAATTTACCTTTAAACTGAAATATTTTTAAATTTTTTTACCCAACTTAATATTATTGTAAAAAACTTTAAACTAAACGAAAATGCAATTTGGATTTATTAAATTACTAATAATATTAAACCAACAAAACGCCATATTTTGAGAGTTATAAAATTTCGGAACCCTCGGATTGAAAAACAACTGAATTGTCAACTTAAACTTTTAATTATAATCATTTAATTAACAAATTTAGGCTTGAGCCACTATACTTCTAAATTTAAGGTTGGTTTAAGCTTCCTTTATTAATTTTATTAAGGGTTAATGTAAAACCTTTTTTTGCAAACTTACTTAAAACTTGAACACTTCCTTTAATTTTTTAGATTTTATTCTTAATAACTTAGATTTAAGGATTTACCGATCCAAATTCAAAATAATAAATCTTTAAATTTTTTGAAATTAACTGGCTTTACAATTTTAAATTCCCAATCTATTACCTTTTAAGATAAAGATTATTTTATTAACTTTTTGGTAATTATTGTAAAACCATGAACCACCTTTCATTAATTTAAATTTACAGTTTCCAAGGTTTATTAAATTTGAAAATAATTACTACATACTTTTTCAAAACCAACAATCAAATACCCATTTTAGTTATTATTTTTCACGAAACTTTTAAATTACCTTAAACTTTAAATGAATTTAATATTCCAACTTTTACCTTTTTTTAACGTTTATAGCAGTGAACCCCGGATTTAATTGTGTCAAAAAGAGAAATTAAGAAATAATTAACTATTAAACTTACATTGCACCACTCAGTCGTACTGACTATTACCGATTAGCCTTTTTATTTATTAGTCTTATGTCAAATTATTATTCTAATTTAACTATTCTAACCAACTCCAAGGTATTTTAATTACTTTCTTTTTTTTTTTAAAGAGAATTTTATGAACAATAAACTCTTTTCATTTAATAAAATAATAGGAAAACTCGAATCAACTTTACCCGTTAAACTTTCTACCAAATTTTATGATAGATTCTTCGATTACCCTTTATTGTTAGTCCTTTACCACTAAGACCTGCGGGTTTACCTTTATTGACAATCGAAATACATCTGTCCTTTTAAACTAATCATCCTTCTAGATGCATGGACATGGCCCGCATCCGGCTTGGCGTGAAATCATTACTTCTGGCAACGAGAAAGCATATGAATTCGGTCCACTTTAAAAGTTACCAACTTTGGAATTTTACCAATTTTTGACATTTGATGTCTGTATTGGGGATTAGAGGCTAAATTATTCCTGAATGACCAGGACTGAAATGAATTTCTCATTACAATATCAATATGACTAAACAACGTAATTGCTTATGCCATATGGAAATAAATTGATCGAAAACTTTTCTAATAAATACTTCCGATGAAGAACATTGTTAACTAACCGTCATGGTTTTGGGAATTATTGACCTTAACAACATCAATGGAAGGTGTTACCCACAAAAAACTCAAGGGTTAGGAATTAAGGTTTCTAAATTAAAAAAAGAAGGATTACCCGGCCAGATAAACCCACCAGTGGCCAATCCGGAATTCGCAGATAAATTCAGAAAGGGAGGCCAAGGAAAAACTCACAAATTTTCGTTAGATAAGTCTTGTATTGAATTAGGCCCAAATTTGGAATGAAAAACAAATTTTAACACTACATAATTTAAAGGAAGTTCCCATTTGACAGTAAATTAAAGAGAAAAAATTTCCCTTAGAAACTGTAATTCTCATATCTTGAACGTTAATCCCAATATCCTTAAGATCCTTATTATTTTTGACTTTACCCCATTCTTAAATCACTTAAACGCACTTATTCTACCCGCACTCTTTAGTATATTCTACTTTATATTTGACCTTGGATTGACTAAACCCAAAGGCTGGTTTTTTAAGGGTAAAACTATTTACTCTAAATTTCCTCCGTTTGCTTACAATCCTATAAATTTTTTTTGCACCAAACAATAATCATTTTAAATTTTTATTAACTTCTTATTATCAAATAATATATAAACTTATATTTCATAATGGTTAGAAAAAATCAACCAATTATTTACCCTTTCGCCCTCAAATAACTTAACCCTAACCTTGTCTCGCCAAAAATTCAACCTAATAATTTATTTAAACTAAAAAATGCTAAACAAATTCTCTCAAGTAAAATTACCACTGCGTTAACTTAAAACATCCTAACCCTTTTTATCCACAAGAATTTCAATTCAAACTGCAAGCCTCCTTGAAATAAAGGAATATAATACAATTACGTTTTTTTGAACAACCCCAAATAACCACTTTCTTAAAATTGGGGACTCTAAACCAAAATCTTAATATCTGAAGAAAATTCTTAAGACATGAAATTAATAAACCTCCTTTAAAATTTCAAATTTTCCTTTAACCTTTGAAACCAACTAACCTTTACCAAAACTCATCCTCTATGATGCCATGATAAGTTGGCTTGTGTCCAAGAAATAAACCCTTTAAAAGTTCTTCAACTTAAAGACAGAGGGAAAAAGTAAATTGATTACAAAACTTCAAAACCCGGTTGCACTTTCAAGCGTTTTTTTCCAACTTAACTGTTGCATATGAACATAGTTAACCTCAAACCAAAAGGAAACTGTGATTTATTAAAGGCTAGTTTACAAGTTGGCATCAATTTGAAAAAAGATATAACTCAGTTGTCCGGGTTACCATTTGGTGTAATACAACAAAATTGATACCAGAAACAAATTCAAAAAAACATAGTAACACGATCATGTAAAGAAACAGGTAAACAATTACAACAAATTAAGTTTGAAAACCTTAAATTTACAATTGGACGAAAAGTTGATTCCCAATCGGAAGTTGGGGAAACCGGCAATGACAAGAAATTTAAATATAAGGTATAAGTTTCGATTAACAGAACACAAATTTAAATTCCGAACCAAATCAAAAGCCCCAGTTAAAAGAAACCTGAATTCCGGATTAAATAAGGTTGCAAATTATTGTAATTTTTGTAATTTCAAAACAAAAATTATTTGCTTTCTTATAAATTTGCCAAACCTTTATATTATACCTATTTCAAATTCCCACTTGTATGAAATTATTTAATTCATTAATCCATTAAGTTAGGAACTTTTAATTGAAACTTTAACTAGTCTTAATTACTTCCAAAACCACAATAAAAATTCACGTTCAAAACTATAATCATTTTTACAAATCTCAATAAATAATTTAATTGATTTTTACATTTTGAAAATAATTTACAAAGTTTTACAAATTTAAGTTATTTTTTAAACCTTAAATTTGCCTAAAATTTGTACTTTTTAAACTTCCTTCAAATCAACTTTAATCCCAAATCTCACCAGTCCACTTATTTCCATTTATCATAAATTATTTTAAACCTTATTTAAAACGCTTAAATATGTTTATTATTTAACATTGACTTATATTTCTCAAATAATGTAAATTTATTTGTCCCTAATTGGTATATAATTTTTGAACCTGAAATCTTTTCCTTGTAACCCAAACTTGTTTAAATTAATCAACCAAAATTGTTCTTTTTTTTAAAACTAAGGGAAAAATTAAAAATTTATTTTTTAACCAAAAAAATTTTGGGCTTTTATTTTAAGTTTGGCAAAACAAAAGGGAAAACCAAAAAATTTTTAAAAAGCTTCCCCGGGGTTAATTTTAACCCCTTTGAACCCTTTTTTTTTTTCCCTTTTTGGAACAAATTTTACAAATTTTTTTTCTTTTTTAAAAATTTCAAATTTCTTGAAAACCAATTTTTTAAATTTAAACAAAATGAATAAGGGGTTTACGAAATTTGAAACAAAATCCCCAAAAAAACTTTAAAAAATTTTTTTTTTTTTTTTTTTTCCCGCCCTTTTAAAAAAAAATTTTTTAAATTTTGCCCGTTTCAAAACCCCAGCAAATTTAAACCCATTTTGAAATGACCAAGTCTCCCTTTTTAAACCCCAAAAGGGCCCTTTTCCCCTTTTCCAAAAAGGCAAATTAAACCCAAAACTTTTACAAAAACCCCAAAAATTTTAAAAAAATTTGGAACCCTTTTTTTTGGTTTTTTAATCACTTAACAATTTTCCCCCTCCCTTGGAAATTTAAACCCAACTTTAAAAACTTTACAAAAGCCCAAAGGGTTAACCCCCTTTAATCCCACTTTGAAACCCAATGGGTTTTCCCTTCGCCCTTTTAATCCCCCAAGTTTTCCCTTTTGGGATTAGCAATTTTTCCTTAAAATTTTTTCAACCATCTTTGAACATTTGTAATATTGTTTAAAAAATTTAACACCCCCTTTTTGCCAAAATTTTTAAAATAATTTTTGAAAAGTAAATCCTGGTTCTAAATTTGCCCCGTTTTTGGGTTTAAAATTTTAGGGGACAAAAAAAAAAAATCCCCCCCCTTAAATCCCCCAAATTTGGTTCAAAATTTAACCGGATTTCTGACAAATTTAAAAGTTTTTTGGGGACCAAAAAAAAAACCCCCGGGTTTCCCAAAGGGGTTTACCCAAAAATTTGTTTAAAAAAATTTTTTACCCCAAATTTTTTGATTTTGGGAACTCAAAATTGGAAATTTAAAATTGTTTGTTTTCCCAAAATACCTTTAAAATTTTTTTAAAAAGGGAAAAAATCCCCTTTAACCCAAAAATTTAAAATAAAATTTTGTTAAAACAAAACTTTGTTCCAAATTTCCCCTTAAACTTTCACTTGGAATTTAAATTAAAATTTAAAATTTACTAGGGTTTTTCCCAAAAATAATTTAAACATTTATAATTTCCCAATTTCAAATTTTTAAATAAAATTTTCCCAATTGATTTTAGAAAACCTTTTTTAAAAATTTCAAAATCAAAATGGGTTTATTTTGTTTAAAAAATTTATTAAATTTTAAAATTTAGCCAATTTATAAAATTTTTTTCCCTAAATTATCCAAATAAAGGGTTTTTAAAATTTTAAACTTTTTTTAAACCCCCCAAACAAGAAAAATTACAAACAGTTTTTAAATTTTCCAACGGCTTAAAACCCCCAACGCCTTTAATTTAAAAGGGGTTGGTTGGGTTAAAAGGGTTTTTGTTTTTTTACCAACTAATATTTAACCCCCTAAAATTAATTTTTTTTAAAATTTAAAAAAAATTTTTTAGAAATTTCAAAATTTTTCCCGAAAAAAATATTAACAAAACCCTTTTGGTTTTAAAAATTGGGGCCCTCCTTAATTTTTTTGGGGAAAAGGGGGCAAATTTTAAAAATTTAAAAATTGGGAAAAAACCCCCCAAAAAAGTTTGTTATCAAAATTTTAAATTTATTTAAAAGTGAAACAAAAACTTTTCCCTATTTTAATTTTTGAAGAAAGCGGGACGATATACATAACAAAAATTTGAGATCCTTTCTTTTCTTTCCTTGTAACCGAATGTACCCACAGAGGTACCCCATCTCTTCAAAATTTGCAAATGCATTGACCTTAGAACATATTTTGAGAAATAAACTTAATACCCAACATGTAACTAGGCATTTGACTTTGAGACATGATGAAACATATTCCCCATGCACATAACACATTTCACTCTTTTCTTCTTGTCCTTTGCTGCGTACCTCCTAAAACCACCATCCAATTGCTTGTTTCTTAAATACTTCCTAGGTGCAAGTAAAATCAAGATTGCATGTATCCAGGCTCAACATAAACCCTTGGTCTTTAACCAAAAGCTCTCCTTCTTTCTTCTTAAAACCCACGAGCCCACAACTCCATCACACATCTCATTTACAAAATCTCATTCAAAAACCTCTAAGTGTATGCAAAGTTTAGCATTGGAAGCTTGGTTTTCTCTTGGTTTGCTCTAAGCTCACTTGACACATACTCTTCCACACCTCTTGAGCTCATTAAACTCTCAAACACTCGAAGGAAACTAAGGTTACTTGGGAAAGAGCATAAGGGTTTTGGAAGCAAGGTAATCAGGTTCACTTTGGAAAGTGATAAGGTTTTAAAAGGTACCTTTTGAGGGGTCATTTAAGCCCTTATTCGATCACTTTTGTATCCGTTATTGCTATATCGTTCCTTTTCACTTTTTAGGTCTCTTGAAGGCAAAATCTTTGGAATGATGCTTATTTGGACGAAAAGTAGCGAATACTGAAGAAAATGGCCAAAGTCGAATCGAGACACTCAAAGTCTTTGAAACATAAGGCGGCGGCGTCACATGCATATCTGCGGACGCCGTCGGTATGACTGACCCTGCTGACGGCTCGGAGGAAAAATTACATGTTTTCAAGACGGCGATCGAGTTCTAAAGGAATAGCCGTCGTTACTCGGGCGGCCTAGATGCGACAAGGCGGCGTGGAGGCTGAAGGGACGGCGTCAGGTCATAGGTGGCCGTCGAAAGGTTCACGTGGCAAGAGCGAAACCCAATGATGGCGACACGGCGGCGTCACGAAACATAAGGTGGCCTTGCGTCGCGAGATGTAATCTTATATATAGAATCCGAATTTTTCGGTATTTGTGTGTAGTCTTTTGGAGTAAAACCTAAAACCGAACCAAGGCTTTCTTGTGCGAGTATTTTAGGGTTCTAAACCTATTATACATCAAGCTAAGTATTTACTTCATTAATTTAATTATGTCTTTGATTATTTGTGTGTATGCTTGCATGTTCTCCATGTCCGGCTAATTTATTTGTGTGTTTGCTTAGGAATATGAAACTTAATTATTAAATATTGATTGGTTGATACTTATCTTAGTTGACTAATGATCTAGAGTCGCTAGATTATTCGTTGTGTATAATGCTTGGAATTTCTTTGTGAACTTTAGAATATAATTATCTAGGTAATTGTAGGATAAAGTATTCAAGGACAACTGTAGAGTAGGCGATCTATAAATCACTAGAGGATTTGTAAACAAGACCGCTTTGGTAATTTCAAAGAGTTAGGAAACAAGCATACTATAGCCTTAGAATCACAGCGCGACTAGGAATAAGGGCGTGACAAATCAACCATCAATAGGAGATAATTAAGGAGTAGTAAAACGAGTAAACACATCTTTAAACTATCATACAGTACACATCAATTAGACATAGACTATCACAACCTTAGCTTAGATAATTAGATAATAGTAGAGTAATCGGTAGCAATACCAACCCCCAAATCAATACCGAGATTCGTACCTTTTCATTTTCTAAAAAACATAAAAGATAAAAAATAATCTTCCTCAACCTCGACCTTAGCGTAGTAACTTCTCACTAGCATTCCTATTCCCTGAGAGCGATATCAATACCCGTGGCTTACCCTAATTACTACACTACAACGATTAGGTTCATGCGCCTAGGGTGTTATAAAACTTGCTCGAAGAAAAGGAAGTTTCCTTGACCCCGAGCGACGCGTGTGGCGTTATCAAGTTTTAGGCGCACGTGCGGAATAGAATAGCTAGTTAGTAGTCTACCTCGTTTAGGTTTCTTTGTGATTCCTATCAAGTAAACTTTTTCTCATTTTTAGCTTTCATGGTCTATCCCCGCTTCCGTGACCTTTGTTCGTAACACCCATCACTTTTCACCATGGAAGGTGACAACCAACCACCACTCATCAACCCACCACAAATGACCGCCAAGAGCCCGTACTCTTGGTGAGTACTCGAGACCAAACCACCTGGGTTATAGGAACACCATTGAGCTTCCGAGCCAAGCCCAAACTACGGCCTGCGCGATCAGGCACCATCGGTTGGTGCAAAGCGGATGTGCATTCCATGGACTTCGTTCGAAGATCCAAATCGACATCCCGAGTTTCCTCAAATTGTCGATTCCATCGACCTTGATGCTACTACTCGGGAGACCGGCAGCTTGCGTCTCTTCCAATTCTCTACGGGACCAAGCTAGTAATTGGCTTGGCTTCCCTTGGCTCCATCTCAAGTTGGGATGATCTTACTTCTCGCTTCCTTGCTCAATTTTTCCCACGGGGAGAACCACTAAGCTTAGGAATGACATCTTGATGTTCCAACAACGTCAAGGTGAATCTCTCTGAAGCATGGACCCGATTCAGGACTTACTTCATAAAGTCCTCATCACGGCATTGATCTTTGGCTCAGTCCAAATCTTTTATGATCATCGATCTTTCTCTCCGACAAACCATTGATTCGCCCGCGGGTGGAGACTAAGTAATCTTAATCTTGAGGCATCTTTGGGAAGTCATCGAGGACTTAGCTCAATACGAAGAGGAAGGTTGGGAAATTCAGGTTGTCCAAGATAGGGTTAAGTTCCGAGCACAAGCAATTATGAGTATGGAGACCCAAATGAAGCGTTAATGGATGTAACCACTTGTGCGACAAACATGTGAATCACGGTCAAGGAATTCCTGCCGCAAGGAAGTCCGTGAGGATGAATCGAGGACATAATGTTGACATTTGTCCACAAGCAAGAAGAGGAAATTAAAGCGCCTCGAGGATCAATCACGGAAAACTCATGACACTTTCTTGGGACTAGCTAACAATTTCATCACGAGCATTCGTGGTGAAATTGCAAAAATAATATACCTAAAAGCTAGAAAAGGTATATACAATACGAGAGCACACTGGATGACTCCAGACCCTCTCCTTTAGCAAATCTTGTCAAGAAATGGTATTCTTGCTTGAACCCCGTTCTAACGTTCCCGCTTGATCCCTAGAAATACATTCATTGGAATGGTGCACGTATCACTTACCGACTTTCCCAATGTAAAGAAAAGTTCTTCGGTTTTAAACTGGGAAAAGGAAACCTCACCTCAAAACTTGAATGTGTAAAATTACAATTGAACAACAAATTGACATGTGCATCACTTACCATTATATGGATTATTGGTGGATTAGCCAAATAAATTTCAAGAGGAAAACTAAATTCTTTTTCAAAGATAGTAATCAAATTTTGATCCGGCGGATCGACAAAGCTATTTTCTTTTGGCAAAATTTGGCGCGGCGGAATCACGTACAAAGTGTGTGCCGTCGCTACCCCAGATTAGGCGAATAAATACATCACCCATCTCTTTCATTCTTTACCCTACAAAATTTTTATCCGCCCACCCAAAACTCACGTTTTCCACCTCTAATTCATCATTTGCCAAAACAATTTCCACAAGGTAAGTAATGCACATTGATCTTTGTCTGCTTAATTGTCCTAATTCATGCTCAATTTCGCTTTTCCTCTTTTCAAACCAACAACCCCAACTAATTTGATCTATGCTATATACCGCCTATGAATCCTATTAATTAGGCTAATGATTAGGCAAATGATAGTGTTATCATATGGGGTTGAATTTGCGGGAGCCTTGACAGGGATCGAACCCACTTTGCCATGATACCATTAACATGGGTGTTTGGGCTAGGGTTGGGGTTAAAACACGGGTTTTCCTCGCATGGTCGGATTTGAATTCTGGTCAGGGCCGACGCGCATAATCTGTTATGTGGCGCCTGTCGTGATTCTTCCGACGCCGCCTCATCAGTATTTGATTTTCTGTTCGAGGATGAGCGAGAAGAACAGAGAACAAGAGGACAGTCCTTTAATGCCTGTGCAAATATCGGGCGACACAATTTACGAATGGGGAGTGTTCACCGAGGAAGATTGCCAAGTTCGTTACAATGATTTGCTTCATCAAACTATTGACTCGAAATTGTTGTGGTGGGAGTTTCTTGAGGGTCATGACACGGCTGGGAGTTCGAATAGTTTTAGGAAGGACAAGTTTCTTGATCCCAGTGGGAAAGGATGTTTAGGATCGTGAACCCGTGATATGGGGAGTTGGTGCGTGAATTCCACGCATCTTACACGTTGGATGTTAATTGCGTGTCGTGATAACATTGAGTTTAGGGGTCCGATTTAGGTTGGGAAGAGATTGGAGGCTATGTCGGTCCTTGAGTTTGGATGGAGATTGGGGTTATATAGCGCCAGAATGCCGGGGGCGATGTTTTCGGAGCTAGTTTGGCAACCGGACTTACCCATAAGGATGAAATGTTGTGTCTTCGCCTCGGAACACGATAGCTAATGGGAGTACATCGCGGGGGTACTCGCATCTCAAACAGGATCCACGGATTAGGCTAGTCACCGCTGCCTCACATTTTCTATCACGGGCGCGGAACACTAATCATCGTGTCACTTTACGGATCTGTTCTATCTCTACTGCATGTTGGCCGTGGTGCCTCGTAACATCCCATTACGGTTAGCCGACTACTTGAGGATGCCGATGGAATGAGGTTGAGGACAAAGTTTATGGGGTATGTTCATCACTCGGTTAGCTCGGTCCTTTGGCATTTTGGCGAGGAGGCACCCGCATACCTTAATGAGGTATCACCAAGGGTCGTCAGGCCAAGTCCTGAAAGCTATGGAGGTTATAATGGATTATGGTAGGGGCTTTGCTTGGTTCAATACTCAACCCGTCATTCAAGGTAGTGATGACGATGATGATGAAGAAACCACACCGCGCACGGACGGTGAAGCGAGGGAAGCTCGCCGCCTCATGGACATGTCTAGTGGAGATTGGCAGCCTACCAAGGAGCATGGATGGGGCGCATGGATCGTGGATGGCACAAAGCGAGATCGAGGGCTAATTGGACCTATGACCACACTGTTAGGCGAGATCACGACATTTGTCCGTGCGTGACCGGCTTGATCCACACCTCCAGATTGATCCTTTCCCGGGGAGAGAAGAGGATTACCCACCTTATGGGTATTTGGGCCATCTTCCCCCTGGTTATGACTATCGTGGACCCTCCCCCCAGTGACTCATGTTTTAGTTTATGTATTGACTATGATTGTGTTGGCTATTGAGACAATTTATGTTTGGGCATGTAATAATCTTTGACAACTTAACCTTATGGTGAACTATTTGATGTGTGTGGATACTTGCATGGTTTATCTAGCCTATGTGATGGATTGTTTGCTTGTTAGTGTCATATATCTTTTATTAATTGTTTGTCCTCATGTTCGAATTTGTAAAATGCTTTATTTTGTTTTAACCTCGTCTTAATTACATATAAAGGTATTTTACATAAAAGATAAGTGTAGGAGGATTACACACGCTTTCATAAGAAGCGTGAACATGAGAATAACAATTAACTAAAAGATATATATGTTTGTTTGTTCGAGTCAAATGCTTGTATCGAGTCATAATGGATGTTTTTGCGTAAGTTTTCAGATTCTAAAGATGCAAATTTTCGAATTTTTTCCGTAAAATCGCGGACCGGTTTTGTCGGGATAACTGGCGGCGTCGAGATTGTAACGACGGCGGCGGAAGAATAAAACATCGACTTACTTTTCTCGTTTCACGAGCTACTTGTAAAATTTTGGAATTTTCGGATCTTAACTTTCAAAACAAATTACGTAAACATCCATTCCACAAGCATTATATCCTAGTTTAAATCGAGTCTTATGTATATTATTACCGCGATTTTACGAAGGTTTCGTTGTTTTCTTCTAGTGTGCAGGTTTAGTTTGTCAAGAAGAAGTTACACAAGTTTGGAAGGAGCCTTTCACAAAAAACTCTTCTTGGAAAAGATTTAACCACCATTTTTACGGATCCTACCGAGCTAATCGGGAGTATTAGTTTCTTTCGTTTTAATTACCTTCTATTATCATAACTTTGATATTTTCGGGAACATTGGGGACAATGTTGGGTTTAAGTGTAGGGAGGGAAAATAAAGCGGGAACTTTGAAACTATGCTTATCCTTGACTATTTGCTTTGTCCAGTGTATTTGTGTAATAAACCATGAGAAAATGTAGGTTAGGTAATTTTAGCCAAATTTAAAATTTTTCATGACGATATAAGAGTGGGCCATTAGTCTTAACAAAAGCGTCTCATGGATAGGAAGTTGCATGACTAGCACAAAACCCTTACCACCTAAAATTCCACCCAAAATGTGAGGATCGCCATTAGATTAGTAGGAATTAAAGCATTCATCTTTAATGCTTAGAGTGTGAACCGTAGTATATTAGATTCTAGAACTTGTTTTGTGATGCATTCCGAGATCGCTAGTGAGACTACACTTGTGTAGTTAGGAATAACTAAATGATAAGAGGCATTAGGATAAACCCTTGTTTGATACCGTGATATAATTACTTCTTCCATATCGGTTGAGTAATTCCCCACCCTTTGCGTTGTACTCATCTTTAGTACCACGATACCCTAGTTAACCCCTCGAGCCTATCCTTTTCGCGGTTCTCGTGATGTTTCGGTTTTCCGAATATCAATGAAGAGCATTGTTTACACCCCTGAAATATACACCCAAATCGCCTTAGCCTACCTTTATTGCACTCACTTTTAGTGCAATTTATGTTATCACCCAAAACCCTTAGTTCAATTATCGGTTGCTTGCATGAGTTGCTAAGTCGAGTCATATCCTTTGTATCAGTTTTGGGATGATTGGGATTCATGGGAAAAGTTAAAGTTTATGAAATATAGGGAAGAAACGTTAAACTCAAATTCCCTTTGTTTGCATAATAATGTACTCAAAGTGTTTTGATCTTTTCAATTCGGGTCAAATTAGTGTTAGAGTAATAAAAACTCAAGTGTAGGGATGTGTCTAAATCCCTATCATTTTGATGTACCGTAGAGGATGGTAGAGTAAAAGTGTATGCAAAAAAAAAAAAAAAAAACAAACATCTGCTACCATCCTACATCTATCTTTTAAATTATGTTTGTTTATTTTCGTTGCCTAGAGTTTTAGAGTGTCGAGTCTTGGCTTAGCAACGCCATTCTTCGTATACTTGCAACATAGAGATTTTGACTATCCACCACTATATAGCCTATCCCATCAAACCCTTATTTCCTACCGTAAGCCTAACATTACAACCCTTTAAAAGACCTCTTTGATAGTCTTTCCTAGGTGCTTCGCCAAGCGACGGAGGTTTGATCTATTCTCAACCTATGGTAATCTATGTACTAGGACCGGTTAATGAGTGTTTATCTTCCATTTCGATTTGTTATATTTCATATATACACCGAGAGAGATGTGAGTATCCAAACACCCCATGTGAGGTGCTAGTATGTAATTTCGTGCTTGTTATGACTTTCTTGGGGCTTATATGTGTTGTGGACCGTTTTGAATGGATGCTTCATGACCCCTAACTTATAAATTAATTGGCTAAAGCACATTTGCGAGGACAAGCAAATACCAAGTGTAGGGATATTTGATAAGGTTTTAAAGGTACCTTTTTGAGGGGTCATTTAAGCCCTTATTCGATCACTTTGTATCCGTTATTGTAATATCGTTCCTTTTCACTTTTAGGTCTCTTGAAGGCAAAATCTTTGGAATGATGCTTATTTGGACGAAAAGTAGCGCGAATATCTGAAAAAATGGCCAAAGTCGAATCGAGACACTCAAAGTCACGAAACATAAAGCGACGGCGTCACTGCATATCTGCGGACGCCGTCGGTATGACATTTTGCGGCGGCTCGGAGGAAAAATTACATGTTTTCAGAGAGCGACGTCGAGTTCTAAAGGAATAGGCCGTCGTTACTCGGGCGGCCTAGATGCGACAAGGCGGCGTCGGTGAAGGGACCGGCGTCACGGTCATAGGTGGCGCCGTCGAAGGTTTACGTGGCCAAGGCGAAACCCTAATGGCGACACGACGAGCGCCACGAAACATAAGGTGACGCCGTCGCGAATGTAATCTTATATATAGAATCCGAATTTTTCCGGTATTTGTGTGTAGTCTTTTGGGTAAAACCTAAAACCGAACCAAGGCTTTCTTGTGCGATATTTTAGGGTTCTAAACCCTATTATACATCAAGCTAAGTATTTACTTCATTAATTTAATTATGTCTTTGATTATTTGTGTGTATGCTTGCATGTTCTCCTTGTCCGGCTAATTTATTTGTGTGTTTGCTAGGAATATGAAACTTAATTATTAAATATTGATTGGTTGATACTTATCTTAGTTGACTAATGATCTAGAGTGCGTTAGATTATTCGTTGTGTACTTAATGCTTGGAATTTCTTTGTGAACTTTAGAATATAATTATCTAGGTAATTGTAGGATAAAGTATTCAAGGACAAACCAGAGTGGCGTCTATAAATCACTAGAGGATTTGTAAACAAGACCCTTTGGTAATTTCACAACATGCAAAACTTTCGAACCATAGCTCTTGAGAAGAATTAGATTGCAAGTATAAAATAGTGGAAATACCCATTAAATAGAGCCACGCTTGAACTAACACAAAAGGACCTTTGGCTCGGTTGGTGGGAGCGTGGGTGATTGATGAGGAGGTTGTGGGTTCGAATCGCCTCACGGCGATTATATTTTGTTATAATAGTAACTTTCAGTAACTTGACAAATCCGGTCCCCAACTTAGCATCTCTTGTCATATTTCTTAAAATCTTTATAAGCTTTATAAACTCATATTGATATCTACGATTTCAACCTCGACTTTGAACCACTTGACATATTTCTTAAAATCCTTATAAAGTTTGAAACTTACATAAATCTTTACAACTTTGATCCTCCAAGTTCTACACTAACATTTTCCACCCTAAGAACTTCTATAGGACAATAAATTTATATTTTCTACTTAGTCTTTGTCACATAAATATAATTGGTACATATTTCGATTTGACAACCACATTTGCATAAACTAGAAAATATTATACTTCTCTAAATATAATATTTTCCCACAACTTAGATAAAATACATATTGTACATATATATATATATACTTTTCAAAACTAAACAAAATCAAATAAATATAAGTTGATTTGTAATTATTTCCACTTTAATAAATATACTCGAGCCAACTCTTATACGAATGCTTCGTAAACTGTCCCACTCACTTTTTCAAGAGCTAAAGACTTATAAGCATTTCGAAACTTATTTAAACTTACCCGTTGCCACACAAGCAACATTAAACACAACCACTTGTAAACACTTAAACTTATTCACACACTTCGAGTCGTGAGTACTCAAACCGCTGTGAGACTTGCCATATTATATTTAGGTTGCGTGTTGGAGCTACTTGTTACTTGATCTCTTGATACTTTATTCACCGAATCGCTGAGGTGAGTTTATAGCCCCACTTTTACTCTTATTTACTTGTTTTATAAAACTATGGGGTGAGAAACATGCAAAACTCTTTTCGGACTGGGCGAAAACACTATTACGTGAAACAACCTTGAATCCCAACTATGCTACCGTTAGTTCCCTTTGGGGGCGCGATTGTTATGAATAGATCTATTGGGGATGACACCCCGTTCGAGTTTGACCGGATAGGCAAATGTCGGTATATCATATCGTATTGATTGAGTGTCTTGGAAATACACTTGCGGGCTTTTATTTATCATGCTTCTAGATGCATGCACACCGTCGTAGTTTCGGTCGCATGAACTTGGTACTAGCGTAATAGCCTCTTTTGCATATAGTGTCATTCACGGAGATGCTATATGTGCAACGTGGTCCAACTTGAAAACTTGATTACTTAAACCTATGAACTCACCAACCTTTGTGTTGACATTTTAGCATGTTTTCTCGGGTTTACTTATTGGCGTGGGCAATGGCAAAGGCATTCGTTGAAGGCGGCATCCAAGTGTTTCCAAACATTTTAATACAACTTTTAATGGGACAACATATATTTTTATGGGCTTTACTTCCGCACTTTGAAACAATGATGTAAAACTATTTCTTAAATTAATATATCTTTTGAAAATGGAATAAAATTTCCATTCTTTATTACCTTGTGTTGTGTATATTGATTTAGTAGCACCCATGACCCGAACGCTTCATTTGTGAAATTTTGGGGTGTTCTGATTAGTATCGAGCCAAGGTTATAGAAATTAGGTATTTTCAAAACCTAAACTATAACCACATTTCCTTAAAAACACTTCAACGCCGCCACACCGCCAAATGTACGCCATGCCTTGCCTCTTGTTACACGATGTAGTCGTGCTATGTATTCTTCTTTGTATCTTAGGTTCGTATAAGCTCTTATTTGAATTAAATTAGTTATTTCTCAAAATCATTAAGTTTCTTAATTAACTCATATTTAAACTTTAAATTTGTTCTTGTTTGATTGGGTCATGAAGTTTAAATGAGAATAATGTTGATGTAACAAAGCGAATGAAATTAAGGAATAATTAATTTAAGGATAGTGTAGAGTAGACTACGAATGCTTAGACTTGTTACCCTCTATGTTAAAGCGTATAACATGCCCACTATTACAATATCGCACTATGATATGCCCCAATTGCTTATATGTTATTTCTTTATGTAGCATACAACTACTTGATTTATATCATTTTCACACATATATCTAAACCACCTTTGTCATTGGTCACATCCTCTTATTTCACTCATATGTTCTATCCTTCGTAAACCCCATAGGCCACTACTCTTTCTATTCTAAACTCAATTATCGTCTTTTCTTGTATCATAGAAGATGGCTAGGAGAAAGTCAACAAGAATCACCCGTGGCCGACCCGCCGCTACTCCCATTCCCACTCCTGCTCCTGCCGGGGCTGCTGCAAACCCACCTGCTATGGATCAAGCCATGATTGACCAACTGGTCAATGAGCGCGTGGCGGCGGCCGCTTAGCTGCGATCAATTCGAACAACTCGACCACCGATCTTTGGAACTTCTAGGCCTACGGTAATAAGCGTGGTACATGCGTCAAGGAGTTCCGTAGCGTATGACTCGGCGGTTATAATGGAGCGGAGGAGTCATTGTTTTGACCCGATGGATTGAAAAGCTGAAGCGTGTTCGGGATGCGCAGCTGTGAAGATGAAGATAGGGTGAAGTTTGCTTCGTTCACTTTTCAAGAGGTTGCCTTAACTTGGTGGAATAATTACAAAGTCTGCGGGCATTGATCTTGCTTATGCCATGCCTTTGGAAGAATTCAAGGATATGGTGCTCAAGAAATATTGCCCTCATGATGAGGTCAAGAAGCGGAGAATGAGTTACGGAATCTCAAGGTGAAGAATGCGATATGGCATTCTACAACCAACGTTTCCAAGAGTTGGCCTTGCTATGTCGGAGATGGTACCAAGCTGAAACTCGCTTGATAGGCGATACATCGAGGGCTACCTCCATCTATTAAAGGAAATGTGACTACCTCCAAGGTGCGACCTTCACGAGACTATTGAAGTGTCAAACAAGTTAATGGATCAAGTGATTGAGGATGCCGCTGAAGCAGCAGATAACAACAAGCGGAAGTGGAGTGATAACTCCAAGGACAACAACAACAATCAAAACAAGAGGCAAGAAGTAGCTAAGGTCCGCTCTGCTGGAACAGAAGAAAAGAAGGGCTATGAAGGGAAGCACCCTTTGTGCAACCGTTGTAAACTCCACCACAGTGGTCAGTGTAATGTGAAATGTCGCAACTGCCAGAAGATTGGGCACATGGCCAAAGACTGCAAGTCAAAGGATCTTGCTAACATAACTTGCTTCGGGTGTGGAGAACGAGGACACTACAAGAATGAGTGTCCCAATCCAAGGGATCAGAATGGAAACACCAGTTGAACCGGCCGAGGAAGAGCTTATTTCCTTGGAGAAAAGAAGAGCGTCAAGATCAACTTCAACACTATCTAAACGGCGACAACAAAGAAATTCTCCGCCCCTTAGATTGCAATCCTTTAAGTTTCCTATCTATTGTACCCTTTTGTGTAACCGCGTTGTATTTTGAATATTCCGCTTAATGAATCCTTTATCTTTTGTTTACTTATCGCCTCATGTCATTAAATCTTCCTTAAGCGACTAGCCTCTTTCCACGTCACGTTTTAAGTATATATTCTCACATTTCATCACCGTATCGACCTCGACGATTCTCGCATCGTAAACCACGAGGACGTGGTTTCTTTTAAGGGTAGGTACTATAACAACTCGTAAATTCCCTACCGATTTTCGGCTACTATATTTTTTTTTCTTCGTTTGAACTTTAAACACGACAAGTCACGAGATATATTTTTCACCTCGACCTCGATAATGATTTTTTTATATAAAATAAATATATAATAAACTTTTATATTTCATCTCGTCCAACCCGGCCTCTAAGCCCAAAACTAAATTAATTATGGCTAAAGTCAAATAAATATTTCTCAAGTTAGAATTAATATTCTATTTTTATATTTTCATTACCTTTATAAAAACATAATAAATATATATATATTAGACGTTGGTCAAAAGCCTCAAGCGGAACACCGTGACTCACATTTAAACTCAAGCGGACACGATATACATAACGAAAAATTGAAGTCTTTTCCTTCCTCTCTTTCCTTGTAACCGAATGGGCTCACAAGTATTCCCACCTCGACCAAAAACTTGTAACTACACTAACTTTGAAAACCTTGTAAGTAAAATAAACACAAGGTCCATCATATATCTATGTAAGTTGACCTTGAAACCTTAAGGAAGCAAGTTCCCCATACATCCAACTCACTTCTTGTCCTCTTTTGTCCTTGTGGGCTGCCGAACACTTCACAAAACCACAAACCATTGGATTGTTTTCTCTAAATACTACCTTGAGTCTAGTAAAATCAACTTTGCATGTATCTAGGCTCACATAAACCTTTGGTCAATAACCAAAAGCTCTTCTCCTCCTTCTTCTTAAAACCCACGAGCCACAAGTTTTATCACATATTTCACTTACAAAACTTCATTCAAAACCTCTAAGTGGATGCAAAGTATAGCATTTGAAATTTGGTTTTCCTTGGTTTACTCTAGCTCAAGTCGACACCCTTACTCTTCCACACCTCATTAAAACTTCCAAACACTCAAAGGAAAAACTAAGGTAACGAGCATAAGGGTTTAGAAGCAAGGTCTTAGAAAGGGTTATATTCGGTTGAGTGTTAAGAGCTTTTAAATCTCTTCTTTGTTCCATTCGACACACACCTTCCTCACTGTAAGGTCTCATTTTTTTTTGAACCTTGTTTCCCTTGAATATATACGTACATGCATACATTCACATAGTTACATGGTTGTGTTGTGTTTAAAAGAGACTTGTGTAGTATTTTTTATATACATGAAAACATAAAAGAAACGTGTAACTAAGTTTGGCTCGTAAGGCGTTATATACAATCGACCTACTCTATTTTGTGGCTCATGAGCTTATTTTCAAAGTAATATAACATATCTACTAAACCAACGCTTATTGAAAACTCTAAGGTTTAGAAATCATATACATGACTTGCTCGAAAGTGTTGAAGTCGAGTTCTTTTCGTTTGTGTCGTGAGAAAAACACAAATAAGTCGAAGCACATTGTGTGCTTATTTTTAAAACTTGCAAGATAAAAGTCATACTAAAACTCGGTTTGGAAGAAAAAGAAACACAAGTTATGCATGCAAACTTTCGAACCATAGCTCTTGAGAAGAATTAGATTGCAAGTATAAAACAGTGGGAATACCCATTAAATAGAGCCAGCTGCAAGAACTAACACAAAAGGACCTTTGGCTCGGTTGGTGGGAGCGTGGGTGATTGACGAGGAGGTTGTGGGTTCGAATCGCCTCACGGCGCTTATATTTTTGTTGTTATAATAGTAACTTTCAGTAACTTGACAAATCCAGTCCCCAACTTCGCATCTCTTGTCATATTTCTTAAAATCTTTATAAGCTTTATAAACTCATATTGATATCTACGATTTCAACCCTCGACTTTGAACCACTTGACATATTTCTTAAAATCCTTATAAAGTTTGAAACTTACATAAATCTTTACAACTTTGATCCTCCAAGTTCTACACTTAACATTTTCCACCCTAAGAACTTCTATAGGACAATAAATTTATATTTTCTACGAGTCTTTGTCACATAAATATAATTGGTACATATTTCGATTTGACAACCATATTTGCATAAACTAGAAAATATTATACTTCTCTAAATATAATATTTTCCCACAACTTAGATAAAATACATATTGTACATATATATATATACTTTTCAAAACTAAACAAAATCAAATAAATATAAGTTGATTTGTAATTATTTCCACTTTAATAAATATACTCGAGCCAACTCTTATACTGAATGCTTCAGAACCGTCCCACTCACTTTTCAAGAGCTAAAGACTTATAAGCATTTCGAAACTTATTTAAACTTACCCGTTGCCACACAAGCAACATTAAACACAACCACTTGTAAACACTTAAACTTATTCACACACTTCGAGTCGTGAGTACTCAAAACTGCAAACTGAGACTTGCCATATTATATTTAGGTTGCGTGTTGGAGCTACTTGTTACTTGATCTCTTGATACTTTATTCACCGAACCTGCTAGGTGAGTTTATAGCCCCACTTTTACTCTTATTTACTTGTTTTATAAAACTTTGGGGTGAGAAACATGCAAAACTCTTTTCGGACTGGCGAAAACACTATTACGTGAAACAACCTTGAATCCCAACTATGCTACCGTTAGTTCCCTTTGGGGAGGCGCGATTGTTATGAATAGATCTATTGGGGATGACACCCCGTTCGAGTTTGACCGGATAGGCAAACGTCGGGCGTATATCATATCGTATTGATTGAGTGTCTTGGAAATACACTTCTTTGGGCTTTTATTTATCATGCTTCTAGATGCATGCACACCGTCGTAGTTTCGGTCGCATGAACTTGGTACTAGCGTAATAGCCTCTTTTTGCATATAGTGTCATTCACGGAGATGCTATATGTGCAAGTTGTGGTCCAACTTGAAAACTTGATTACTTAAACCTATGAACTCACCAACCTTTGTGTTGACATTTTAGCATGTTTTTCTCGGGTTTACTTATTGGCGTGGGCAATGGCAAAGGCATTCGTTGAAGACGGCATCCAAGTGTTTCCAAACATTTTAATACAACTTTTAATGGGACAACATATATTTTTATGGGCTTTACTTCGCACTTTGAAACAATGATGTAAAACTATTTCTTAAATTAATATATCTTTTGAAAATGGAATAAAATTTCCATTCTTTATTACCTTGTGTTTTACAATTTTCGTGTATATTGATTTAGTAGCACCCATGACCCGACGCTTCATTGTGAAATTTTGGGGTGTTATCGAGATACATATGTAACATAATAAATCGAAAAGACTTATTAAACATATTCGACCTTTCGATGAGTTGGTGAACCACCACTCCGTGAACCATTAGTGCACGATCCATTGGCTTTACCACCAATTTTAACACCTTTGCGATCCTTTTAATGTGACCAGTCTTGCCACATTTCCAACAAGTAGGTGTTGCCTTCTTGTTAAGATATGCCCTTGTGTTATCATGATATTTGCGTTTGCCTTTGTTGTCATTGTACCGGTTGAGTTGTTATGCTCCACCATATTGACAACGAGATGCGCAGCGGACATTAACGCTCCTCGCCTGCCATTATCACGCACTTTGAGAGATTCCTCAATGCGGATGACCGCCTAACTTAACGAGTTAACTCCTCTTTCTTATGTTTCAAGGTATGCTTGAAATCTTTCCAGAAGGAGGAGTTTGTCAATGACACAAGAGACTTTAATAGCCTCATCCATGTTCATATTGTGTTGTGTAAACCTTCCAAGTATTCCAAGAAGTTCATTGTATTGTTCCATGGCGGTCTTGAATCGGTCATTTTGTAATTTATTGAAATTACTAACAAGAAACTTCTTACTTGATGCATCCTCGACCATATATTTGGCATCCAAGGAATCCACAGTTCTTTGGAAAATTCAATGTTCGATAAATGTCAAATAGAGAATCGAGACATACCATTGAGAATTAGACCTCTGCAAATGTAGTCATCATTCTCCCATTTGCTCCTCCTCACGATATGCTCCTGGTAGCATCATCCCATCATCAAGAATAGGTGTGGTAAGAACATAGACCACACTCATGCTTGACAAAGCAGCAAGTGCATCTTCTTACGCCATCTCCTAAAGTCCACCCTTCAAACTTGTCAAGCTTGGCAAAGTTTGAAGCCATGTGTTCATTGTGGCGGTGACCATTGATTATCACAAAATAGTTTACTTTGATTGTTGGTGGGTATTCTCCTAGAACAGGGTTAGATAATCAAAGGCAATAGCTATACCACTAGGTGGTTACCGTATATCACTTGGAATCGTGTGATCACTTTCCAAAGTAAACTATTCGACCCTAATGCCTGGGTTACACGAATATCTACTTGGGATAAGACCAAATGTTTGTTATTGAATTAGGCACAAATCAATAACCCTTGCGCTTATAAGTGTTTATTGTTTTCTGTGTATCTTTCATGCATAATCAAATATCCTATTTATAGGAAATTACTACGAGCTAGTCAAATGGAATTATGAGAATTAATCGCCCATTAATCGCCTCATAATTATCCCATTATAGCCAGTTAGTGGTTATATGAACAATTAAGCGTGGTCATTAAGCGGTTGAAACGTCACTTAGCGATACTTTCATAGCACTAGCAACTTTCATAATACTAGCGATTTTCTACTAGCATGCTTTCCACTAGCAATGACTTTATAATACTAGCGATACTTTCCACTAGCGACTTTCCACTAAAAGAGTCGGTGTTCGAGGACCTTATGGGTGTACACCTGCACCTCATGACCCATTACCGAACTAATCCCACAAATGCACTAAATTTTCCAACATAAAATCATGGGCGGATCGGGGTGAGCACTTGCCTCTAGCAAAAAAAATTTATTGCAAATTTACTAAAATTTTTAGCTACATTCGTAATTATTATTATATATGTCACACCCCAAATTACATGCTTTGCGGTGAATTGAATACCTTGGGAGGAGGCGTCATAACATCAAAGTTAGAGTTATATCGAGCGACCTAAAGTGTCGTTGGAAAACACATCGTTTAATTTATTAAAACAATCGAGTTTACAAAGTATTGGTCCCAAATGAAAATCAACTTGCGGAAATAAGTTTGTTACAAGCCAAACGATGTTTTAAAGTTTATAAATCCCAAGTGAGACGCGTCGTCACCACGACTCTATGATATGTCCATATGTGCCATGAAGTGAATGCTTTAGATACGAGATAAAACATGCTAAAAGTGTCAACACAAAGGTTGAGTGAGTTCATAGAGTTTGTGTTGAAATGTAAAGCCTTTCAAAAATTGTTTATGCGAAAGGCATTGTAAATCCACTCGGTTCAAGTTCCGCCCATACAAAACTTGCAACACGTGTGTTTACAACCCATTGCCAAAATATAGAATTGTCAATCTTGTTTGTAAGTAGGACATAGGTGCATACGATATATACATGTACTTAATGCAAAGAATCACACCAGTGAACCTCGACTAGTTTAACTTGTTTGTAATGTTTCATTGAATAACGGATTATATTCACCCAAGGTCGCGTCATCAAGGACCCAAGTGGGCGTCGGCCGATAGTACTATCAATACCTCTCCTTGACTCCCCAGAGTTAACCAGATTGCTAAAGTTTGTATGTTGATGCATAATTGAAAACTAGTTTAGCACATTAAGGCACATATCGCAATAAACCACACATAATGTCCAAAGTGTATAAAGTATATTGTAACACAATTGTATAAATGGTTTGAGTATTCAAGAGTGAAACAAGTATTTAAGCATGTATCTCCCAAATAGTTTGTAAGAATTTAAACGAGTAAAGTGGGTATGAACTCACAAGAATATGTAAAAGTTTAGAGTACTTGTGAAAGTAAATGAAAATAGTTTGAGCATGTATCTCCCCAAAGATTATGAAAACAAGTAAAAGTAGGGGCTATGAAACTCACGGTATTATGTCAAAGTTTAGAATATTTGTGATAGTAAAAGTAAGTAGTTGAGCATGTATCTCCCCAAAGAGTTTGTAAGACAAATAAGTAATAGAAAGTGGAGACTCACGAACTCACCTTGGTATGATGGATATGCTAACAAAATGAAGTGCACGAAAGTGAGACTCGGAAACTATCCGCGACCTAGAATGAATGTTATGATATGTAATGAGTTATGATGTAATGTTATGCATACATTTCGTATGTTATTTATACCATTTGTGAGTTTTGAAAATAATACTCTTCAATCGAAAAATACTCCTTTGACGTCTTGACCATTCTTAAATCACTTTATAAGTATTTACGTCAAAATGTCATCCTACAATGGTTTCGTAATGATTTATGGTGAAATTTTCACTTTTAAGTCAAATAAAATAATAATAGTCGGAAATTTCATGAAAGTGACAAAATGGCTTTGAAAGACTAGTTGTAAAATGGTGTCGTCGAGCGTTGAGAAGCGAACTCGATGGTTTTAGAAAGCTTGTATCAAAATCTAGAAGTTTCGGTTCAGGAGTTTTCGACATAAAGGTCTCGAACATAAAGATAATAAGGGTTAAAGATAGCGATTTTGTCTAATTGTTGTGTAAAAAGTGAGTTTCGGCAAAGTTTGAGCAACCCGTAATTAATTTATTAAAACTCCGCTATACAAACGGTTGGTCGTTTTAGAAAATATGCTTGGTGATCTTGATTTTACTAGAAGACATTTCGTTTCAAAAAGTTCTACATCATAGTTAAAAATAGCCTCCAACATGGTCGTTTTAGTTACCGTAATACTTATCTCGTAAAAATAATATAGTTTTTCTAAAATAATAAAGTTACGGCAATTTATGAAAACGTGCATATCTTAGTCGTTTCAAATCCGTTTTCACGATAATGTCGTCCTTAGCTTCGTATCAAAGTATACTAATATATTTTTGATAAGTCGAAATAATTTGTAAAGCTTAGGACTGTTTTTGACTCGTACAAACCAAAAATAGGTTCTTGAATTTTCAGAAAAATATATATTTCGTCGTCAAACTTGTAAAATCCATAACTTCTTCGTTATAACTCCGTTTTATCCGTTCAGCGACCACGGATTCGTTTTAAAGTATATTTTCTAAATATCAAGGCCAAAATTTCGTGCCTACTGTCGGATTTTCGGAAAAACCAAATAAGGACAGAACACTTTTATATGTTTATCGAAAATAGTTTTTCGTACTAAACCTATTCCAATCCTTCAAATCAACTCCAAAGCTAATCTAATCCTACCATACACCTTCTTAGGGTGTCATGGGTTCCTAGACATCATCAAGACCAAAGTATACCAAGGGGATAATTATAGGATGACCTTATATATATATAACTCTAAAAATCATGTAAAATGGTATAAACAACACAAGTCTTGCATGTTTTGCTCAAAAATGATGAGATAGTATGAAATGAATATGTAAGATGAAAATAGATATGAGATGCTTACAAGTGATATGATGAGGTGATTAGAACCAAGGATTAACCTAAACACCCTAGGTTTTATTTCAAACCTTATATAAGAGTGTAATCTAGATTGTAAAACACTTGTCTTGGAAAAATTTGATGATTTCTTCTTGGACCTTGTATGTGGCGGTTTTGGATGAAGAACAAGAAAGGAAGCTTTTGACTAACTTGAATAATTGAGTGTATGAATGAATGTGAGATTGAGTATAAATCTAGCTTTATAAAATCTACCACTTTGACTACCCTCCCCTTGGGGGATTGGGGGATGTTCCCAATTATTATTTTTTTTTCTCTCTTATTGTATATATATGTAAGTAATTGTATAATTGTAAGAAAAGTGTAGGTATAATGTAAATATTAATAACTTGTAAGGTAGTTGGTAGCTTTTAGGTAAAAGATATTTTTAATAGATCAAAGTAGAATGTAATGAGATAATAAAAATTGTAAAATTACATTTCTTGTAAAATTTGAGTGATAAAATAATTACCGAGTAGTTTTTAAGAAAAACGTCGTAATAATATAAATTTAACGATTTATATACCAAATAGATTTAAAACACTAGGAAAACTCAAATATAGTTTTTATAAACTAATGTAAGTATAAAAATATCTAGGGATCATTTTTGAAAGTATCGGATTAATGTTCAAAATAATAACTTCATGATAACGTTTATTTAATATGAAATTTACAGCGTTTAAGGTGAAATGAAAATCATGAATATATTGATATGAAATGATGAATATGGAGTTTGAGAAATGACCGGAAATTGAGAATTGTGACATTCTTCCCATGTTAGAGGAATCGGCGTCCTCGCGATTCGATTAATGATACTATGGCCCAAAACGCGACAAGGGTTCTAAAAGTTTATGCTCATGTATGGTTTAAATGATTATGTCAATGCTCATGCATATGTCATGACTATATCCCATTCTAAAGACATGCTCCCTTATGATTAGGCTCGATGAAGCGAGCTTTCCCATTCTCGAGCAAAATTTTAAAAACTTTTGGTAACCGATTTTTACTTAATCCCACAACTCAACAAACAAGAAGCGTCATACGATTAGGCTAAATCGGTTTAGGTAACAACTTGTTTCTAGCTTGATCTTTGCAACTCATCAAACAAGAACTGCCACGCCGGATCGAGCTGGAAACAAGTGGTTTGAAGAAAATCTTTTGAAAATTTGGCTCGATTACGGATTGCTTACTCATATGAGACTACTACTCCTTCATTGCATGATTCTTCCCGAATTAGACATAGGTGATCGGGGCTATGTATAATTTAGGAGTAACTATGCAATGCTTGGACCAATCGACTCATATGATGTTTGGTGTTGAGTCATAAGTTCGCATGTATAAAGAATATGCACTTGTAATGATATGATGAGATGCTATGATGATGTGGTTATAGTCTAGGTCAATGATGCAACCTAGTTCTCTATAACCGATTCTCTCGATACCAATCTGTCACACCCCAAATTACACTGCTTTGGCAATGAATTGAATACCTTGGGGAGGGCTGTCATAGCATCAAAGATACGATTATATCGAGCGACCTAAAGTGTCGTTTGAAAACACATCGTTTAATTTATTAAAACAATCGAGTTTACAAAGTATTGGTCCCAAATGAAAATCAACTTGTCGGAAATAAGTTTGTTACAAGCCAAGCGATGTTTTAAAGTTTATAAATCCCAAGTGAGGCGCGTCGTCACCACGACTCTATGATATGTCCATATGCGTGCCATGAAGTGAATGCTTTAGATACACGAGATAAAACATGCTAAAAGTGTCAACACAAAGGTTGAGTGAGTTCATAGAGTTTGTGTTGAAATGTAAAGCCTTTCAAAATTGTTTATGCGACAAAGGCATTGTAAATCACTCGGTTCCAAGTTCCGCCCATACAAAACTTGCAACTGTGTGTTTACAACCCATTGCCAAAATATAGAATTGTCAATCTTGTTTGTAAGTAGGACATAGGTGCATCACGATATATACATGTACTTAATGCAAAGAATCACGATAACCGAACCTCGACTAGTTTAACTTGTTTGTAATGTTTCATTGAATAACGGTTATATTCACCCAAGGTCGGCGTCATCAAGGACCCAAGGGTGGGCGTCGACCGATAGTACTATCAATACCTCTCCGCCGGCTCCAGCAGAGTTAACCAGTTGCTAAAGTTTGTATGTTGATGCATAATTGAAAACTAGTTTAGCACATTAAGGCACATATCGCAATAAACCACATAATGTCCAAAGTGTATAAAGTATATTGTAACACAATTGTATAAATGGTTTGAGTATTCATAAAGAGTGAAACAAGTATTTAAGCATGTATCTCCCCCAAATAGTTTGTAAGAATTTAAACGAGTAAAAGTGGGGTATGAACTCACAGTAATATGTAAAAGTTTAGAGTACTTGTGAAAGTAAATGAAAATAGTTTGAGCATGTATCTCCCCCAAAACAGTTATGAAAACAAGTAAAAGTAGGGGCTATGAAACTCACGGTATTATGTCAAAGTTTAGAATATTTGTGATAGTAAAAGTAAGTAGTTGAGCATGTATCTCCCCCAAAGAGTTTGTAAGACAAATAAGTAATAGAAAGTGGGGCTACGAACTCACCTGGTATGATGGATATGCTAACAAAATGAAGTGCACGAAAGTGAGACTCGGAAACTATCCGCGACCTAGAATGAATGTTATGATATGTAATGAGTTATGATGTAATGTTATGCATACATTTCGTATGTTATTTATACCATTTGTGAGTTTTGAAAATAATACTCTTAGTCGAAAAATACTCCTTTGACGTCTTGACCATTCTTAAATCACTTTATAAGTATTTACGTCAAAATGTCATCCTACAATGGTTTCGTAATGATTTATGGTGAAATTTTCACTTTTAGGTAAGAAATAATGTCGTCGGAAATTTCATGAAAGTGACAAAAATGGCTTTGAAAGACTAGTTGTAAATGGTGTCGTCGAGCGTTGAAAGCGAACTTCGATGGTTTAGAAAGCTTGTATCAAAATCTAGAAGTTTCGATTCGAGAGTTTTCGACATAAGGTCTCGAACATAAAGATAATAAGGGTTAAAGATAGCGATTTTGTCTAATTGTTGTGTAAAAAGTGAGTTTCGGCAAAGTTTGAGCAACCGTAATTAATTTATTAAAACTCCGCTATACAAACGGTTGGTCGCTTTTAGAAAATATGCTTGGTGATCTTGATTTTACTAGAAGACATTTCGTTTCAAAAGTTCTACATCATAGTTAAAATAGCCTCCAACATGGTCGTTTTAGTTACCGTAATACTTATCTCGTAAAAATAATATAGTTTTCTAAAATAATAAAGTTACGGCAATTTATGAAAACGATGCATATCTTAGTCGTTCAAATCCGTTTTCTCATATGTCGTCCTTAGCTTCGTATCAAAGTATACTAATATATTTTTGATAAGTCGAAATAATTTGTAAAGCTTAGGACTCGCTTTTTGACTCGTACAAACCAAAAATAGGTTCTTGAATTTTCCAAAAATATATATTTAGTCAAATCAAACTTGTAAAATCCATAACTTCTTCGTTATAACTCCGTTTTTATCCGCTCAGCGGCCACGGATTCGTTTTAAAGTATATTTTCTAAATATCAAGGCCAAAATTTCGTGCCTACTTGTCGGATTTTCGAGAAAAACCAAATAAGGACGTAACACTTTTATATGTTTATCGAAAATAGTTTTTCTCGTACTAAACCTATTCCAATCCTTCAAATCAACTCCAAAGCTAATCTAATCCTACCATACACCTTCTTGGGGTGTCATGGGTTCCTAGACATCATCAAGACCAAAAGTATACCAAGGGATAATTATAGGATGACCTTATATATATATAACTCTAAAAATCATGTAAAATGGTATAAACAACACAAGTCTTGCATGTTTTTGCTCAAAAATGATGAGATGAGTATGAAATGAATATGTAAGATGAAAATAGATATGAGATGCTTACAAGTGATATGATGAGGTGATTAGAACCAAGGATTAACCTAAACACCCTAGGTTTTTATTTCAAAACCTTATATAAGAGTGTAATCTAGATTGTAAAACACTTGTCTTGGAAAAATTTGATGATTTCTTCTTGGACCTTGTATGTGGCCGGTTTTTGGATGAAGAACAAGAGAAAGGAAGCTTTTGACTAACTTGAATAATTGAGTGTATGAATGAATGTGAGATTGAGTATAAATCTAGCTTTATAAGAAAATCTACCATTTGACTACCCTCCCCTTGGGCGGATTTGGGGGGATGTTTCAATTATTATTTTTTTCTCTTATTGTATATATATGTAAGTAATTGTATAATTGTAAGAAAAGTGTAGGTATAATGTAAATATTAATAACTTGTAAGGTAGTTGGTAGCTTTTAGGTAAAAGATATTTTTAATAGATCAAAGTAGAATGTAATGAGATAATAAAATTGTAAAAATACATTTCTTGTAAAATTTGAGTGATAAAATAATTAAAGTAGTTTTTAAGAAAAGCGTCAGTAATAATATAAATTTAACGATTTATATACCAAATAGATTTAAAACACTAGGAAAACTCAAAATATAGTTTTTATAAACTAATGTAAGTATAAAAATATCTCGGGATCATTTTTGAAAGTATCGGATTAATGTTCAAAATAATAACTCACGCGATAACGTTTATTTAATATGAAATTTACGCGTTTAAGGTGAAATGAAAAATCATGAATATATTGATATGAAATGATGAATATGGAGTTGAGAAATATGGGAAATTGAGAATTGTGACAATATATACTAAAAGCGGGGACAAAGTTTTGCAACATAGCATTAAATGCTATCTATTTCAAATAGCAAATAATCCCCTGAGGGTTTAGTTATCGTTGCAAATTAAGTCCTTTGTAACTTTCTAGCATTAATTACTATCTATAGCAATTTGACAAAAATAGTCCTTAAGGTTTAAGTGTCTCTTACAAACTAAGTCCTTGGTAGCATTAATTAGTATGTATAGCCATTTAACGAAAATAGTCCCTAAGGTTTAATCGTTTTTGCAAACTAGGTCCTTTGAGGACTAACGATGTAACATAATTAAACTTTAAAGGACCATTACGTAAAAATATAACGGCATCATGACATCAAACAGTAGCCATGAGATCACCCGGCGTTTAACCCTAAACCCTAAACCAATTGATCATAACTTTCTGTCTCGATACTGTGCAATAACTTTTTAACCACACGAATTATTTGAGTTAGAAAAAAGTACGTATAAACAGTGAAAATGTATATGGGGCTATACGGCTATAGAATGAAGTGAAAGAAAGTACGTATAAAACAGTGACAATGTCAGAACAAGTGGGCACTGTTCAGAGGTAAAAGATTACAAGCTGTACCCTTGTTTTTTTCTTATCTATTTACTATAAAATGTTTATAAAAATCAATATAATAACAAAATAATATTTTAAGAAAAGAATATATATATATATTTTTATGAGATGTGTGTAGGAGTGGTAAAAGGATATTGGTGTGACTGTGTGAGAGAGGAGTGAAGGAATTGTCTTGTCTTGTTGAAGTTTGTATTCCCTTGTTCTCAGGTTATTATTCTCTTGTCGGATTATGTGAACAACTTGCATGCACAGTATAATAATATCCTATTTTACTTTTAGGATCCATTTATTAAAATTTTCAATAAAAGAGCAAATTTTAAAATTACTAAAAACACTCATTTTCAAAAATACCTTTTCACACAATTTCAAAAGTGGACGATATTCGGTATATAGCAGCAAAATTTTATAACGTTATGTTGTTGATAATCATAGAAATATTTTGGTTCAATAAGCGGTGATTAAGATGTGTAAGTGGGTTAACCACACATGCGCACCGTTAATGAGGGGCGATTTAATATATATCTATTGGTATATATACATGACTAACTTAAATTTTCTGACCCTTTTTATAATATTATGTGAGAGGGCTCGATTTAGTATGTCTCAATTAGTATTTATACATGTTTAAGTATATTATGTTTTGAATTTTTCATAATAGTTAAAATTTTCGTGATTTAAAAGTGTCTAATTCGTAGTTTCGCATCGGGCCACTCAAATCAATGGGGATGCCTGTTTTGGTTACACAAAATCAATGTAATATTAGCTTCAAAGAAAGCATGATGGTTTGAAAGATGAGAAAGAAGGAGATAACTTAAAGATGAGAATGCACGAAGAACAAAATTCTGAATTACGTATGACTACTAATTTAAATTCTAAATGACCAAATGATAATACTTCCTCCGTCCCAAATTAATTGTCCTCATTTGACTTTTTAAAGTCTTAATTTCTTAACTTTGATCTTATATATTTTGTTTGTGTTATATAATAATTGATGCAAAATTTATGAATGGATTGGTTATATAATGGTTTTCATTGGTGTAATTTTCATCAAGTATTATATAACACATATAAAAATATTAAGAATCAAAGTTGAGAAATTAAGACTTTAAAAAGTCGAATGAGACAATCATTTTGGGACGGGTAGTATTAAATTGTGATTAATTAGTTACTTAGATAACACGTAGATAATAAAAGGCTTATTAACAACATTTACTACTTTTCCTCAAAGTCAACTTTTAGATTATGAATACATTCTTATATTACAAGTTGTGTCTTTCAATTCGTGCTTCAATCAGTTTCAATTTTGCATTAGTTTTAAAGTTTTCAAGATTTTTAATTTTCAATATTTCAAACAATGGAATACACCTGTGGATAGAACCAGGGGTTTCCACAACTACCGGAACTCTTATGAATTTTTTTTATGTAGTGTTAATTTTGAGAAAAACATCAATTTTTCTTAAATGCATCTTAAATGCATCCGGTCCATCAAAATGTGTTTCTATATTACGGTTCCAAAAACTTGTGCACCCACCTATCATAATGTGTTTCTATATTACGGTTCCAAAAACTTGTGACTTAGTCATATATTGTCGTGACTTAGTATACACCCATTATATATAGATTGGTGAAAATTTTCATATAATTCTACAACTTTACTTTGTTGTTGTAGGGATTTAATACTCATAACAATTATATAAAATCAAATAACATCATCAAAGCATGCAATGAAGTAAATAGGAATAATATATGTAAGTAATTAACCGAACAAGAAAGTGCGTGCCTTTTAGCAATTCAAGTAAACCAAACGATGTTTGAACAAGAACAAAACCCAAAACCCTAACTTTAGGGTTTATTAAATTCGACCCAACCAAAAGTCGACCACCAAGATTACAAGCTCAGCGTGCTTGTCCTTCGCTCTTGTACACACGCGACTATTAGCGATTTGATGTGAAAAGCTAGTTTCTTGAATCACAAATAAAACCAAACACTTGTTTCTTTGACTTGGAAAATCGATCCCGAGGATGGGGGCACACCGATCGGCCAAGCAAAGAGGAGGAAAAGAGAGGAGAAATTAGGTTATTGGTGATCCAAGATTAGGAGAATAATGAATACAAGGGTTTGTATATACATTCTCAAAACTTGATGACCAAGAAATCCCACCTCCTGGGTTGGGTAGCCCACGACCGGCCAAACAATCCCAAAGGGATTCCGGATCCTTCTTGTCCACTAATTTCATCTCTAGTCCTCGTAGTTTACATTTAACGACCGTTAGTCAAAACCCCGTTAAATATTAACTATTGTTATGTTTTATTTTGTGACTAATAATTAATAACAACATTTTATATATTAATTATTAACATCAACTCTCATACGTAATGTGTGCAATCCCGAAGTCTCGAGTTCGAATCCGGACATACATATATTTAAATATCCATAAAACCTTTCAGCTCCCACTGGATATTACTAAATATAGTAATGACATTGGTTAGTCTAGCTTTCACACGCCAACGCCCCGGATCAAATCGAGTATGGTCTCCTGGAAAAACCATTTAATGATTCATCATTTTACTTATCCTTTGTTACTAATACTACATTAACTATGAATATGGATCAAGTCATTTCATAAGTTAATATTCATTTTCGTTGTATTCGATTGAACAAGATTACCAAATCATCTCGAACGTATTCGAGATAGATCTTGGGTATGGCCATACAAACATCTTGTCAACCCTACGAGGGCCCAAATATAGTATTATGCTTTGAAACAAATTCAAATGAACAAATTCTCTTGACTACAAACATAACTCATGAACTTTGTAACACTTACGAAAATAGCCCTTATAACTACCGCCATTACGGATAGCGTTAGACTATCTTACACAAATGCACTACATTCATATCGCTTATCCGGTATCTCAAGTCTCGGATAAACACTTCATGATATACTTAATGACAGAGATCCATAAAGTATCATCATGTAAAGTTGGGATGAGTCCTATATTCAATTCATTGAATATCGTGTGAATCTGGTATGTCCCACGATCAAAATACTTTAAAAGTATATTCTACTAAACTCGATTTGTCTTAATTCAATGACATTCCCACATCATTGATCGACAACGGACTATTTAGAATAACATAAGTTATTCACGGATTAAACATGCAAATATAGGATATAATATTAAGAAAATGAAAAATAAACATAAACATCTATTTTATTTCATTAAAGTAATATTTGTTCATAACATCCTTTATCCAAATACTAATCACGGATCCGCATGAAACTACTAGCTAAACGAAGTCCTATCCCATCAAGATGGTCAACAAGTTTTTCCTTGGCAAAGGCTTCGTAAGGGATCGACTAGATTATCATCTATATGAACTTTGAGTAGATTAATTTCACCTTATTACGACCCAATTCTTGAAATTTGGGAAATTGCATTTTCTAAATATAGGTTAATTGAATCGCCTCGGGATTATTTCTCGTAATTCAATCGTATGGTTCTTCATTATGTCGACTTGTTCTCAAACATAGTGATATCAAGAGGAAAATGTCGGCCCTTCATGACTCTGTGCTCATTGGCAAATATTATTGCATCGTAATTGTCACAATACACTTTTAAAGGTAATTCGATTGAGGGCATTACTCCGAGTCCCGAAATGAATTTCCTAATCAAAACTTCCATCGCAGCTTCAAGCAACTCACCACGTAATAGACATCATGACCGTTGTTTGCTTCTTGCTCTTCCAAATAATCGCTCCTCCATTAATGACAAAGACATAACCCGTCGAGACTTCGTATCATCTTTATCGGTTTGGAATGACGACGAAAACTCAGAACATCAAGTTCGCATCCGATTTCCTCCATACACTAGAAACATTTCTTTAGTAGCCCTTAGATACTTAAGAATGTTCTTAATACTTTCCGGTGTTTCACACTGGTTATGTTGATACCGATCGGTGATATTTTGTGCAAACGCCACATCGCCTTGTACATCTCACAACATACATGATAGATCCTACACCAAGCATAAGGAACTTTCTTTATGTATGCCACCTCTTCGTGTGTTGACGCATAGTTTATTACTTAAGCCATGTTCAACTTGCATCGGCAAATATCCTTCTTGGAATTTTGCATCTTGAATCTCTTCAATATTTTATCAATGTAAGCACTTTGGCTCATCCAATTAACCGCCTTGATCTATCTCGGTAGATCTTGATTCCCGAATAAATGTCGCTTCCCTAAGTCCTTCATAGAAAAGCACTTTCCAAGATAAGACTTTACATCTTGCATACTTGAAATGTCTTTTCCATGATCAATATGTCATCGACATATAAGACAAGGAAAATAACATTACTCCCACTAGCTTTGTGATACACACATGGTTCATCAAGATTTTGAGTGAAACCAAATTTATTGATTTCTTCATCAAACTTCTTGTTCCATTGCCTTGATGCTTGCTTCAACCCATAAATGGATCTTTGAAGTTTGCATACACGCTCGGAAACTCGATTCACAAACCCTTCAGTGCGCCATATAGATATCCTCATCTAGGCGACCGCTTAAGAAGGCGCTTTGACATCCATTTGCCATATCTCATAGTCATAGTACGCAGCTATGGCTATAAGAATCCTAATAGCTCTAATGTGCGCTACAGAGAAAATGTCTCCTCGTAGTCTACCCCATAGGTTTGAGTATACCCGGGCTACAAGACGAGCTTTATAGGTGTGTGCATTGCCATCCATGCCGCCTTTATCTTAAAGAGCCACTTACTTCCAACTACCTTAGCATTTGGAGGTAAGTCAACCTCTATCAAGACTTCGTTATCTTTCATGGATTGCATTTCCCATTCATTGCAACTCGCCATTTTTCCTTTTCAGACTCATCATGGCGACTTTATAGTTAGCAGTTCACCAAGATCCCTAACATATTTTCCTTAACTTCTACGTTGAGACATAGACGCCAGTGCACGCGTAGCCCTTGCGGATCTACGAATGGGAACCACTTCAACTTCGTGTGGAACGCCTATACTTCGTGTTCTACTTGAGGTTGGCTAGTGTTTTCGAAAGGTGTTGTATCTTCTTGATCATATTCCGGATCATAAACTCTCCCATCGAATTCATGAGATATGAGATCCTTTTCAAGAAAGTCTCCATACCTAGCAACAATTACTTTGTTTTCGGTGGAAAGTAAAAGTAGTAACTCATAGTTTCCTTTGGGTATCCTACGAAGATACACTTAATGATCTTTGTTGCACTTATCGCCAGAGTCACGCTTAACAAACGCCTCACAACCCCTGCACCTTTAAGTAAGACAAGTTGGGAGCTTTCCCATACCACACTTCATAAGGAGTCTTATCAACCTTCTTTAGTTGGAACCATATTCAATATGCGAACATCGCTTTCAAAGCATAATCCCAAAAGGATAAGGGAAGAGTTGTAAGATTAAACATCGATCGCACCATGTCTAGCAATGTACGATTCCTTCTCTCGATACACCATTTTGTTGTGGAGTATATGGAGATGTGAGTTCTTCGGACGATACCACACTCGCCTAGATAATCTTTAAACTCTTGGCTTAAATATTCACCACCTCTATCGGATCAAGAGCTTTAATCTTCTTTCCTAGTTGCGCTTCTACTTCACTTTTAAAAACCTTAAATGTTTCAAAGACTTCATGTTTATGTTTAAGTAAATAAACATAATCATAACGAATGAAATCATCAAGAAAGGTTAAGAAGTAGCTAGCACCCTTTCTTGACACATGTCTTAGTGGTCCACATACGTCGGATGTATCACACCAAGAAGATCATAAGCCATTTCTAAACTATTTGTAAAGGTTTCTTGGTCATCTTCCCATATATGCAAGATTCGCATTTATCAAATGATTCATCATTGATGTCTTGCAAAGCCCATCGTGTTGCAAATTGTTGCATGCGTTTCTTGCCTATATGAGCAAGTCTACAATGCCAAAGAAATGAAGAATCCAAATCACCTTTGATTCTTTTATTATTGATGCTAAAGATAGAATTATTTTTATCAATCACATTATCATGCAAATCAATTTCAAACACACCATTTACTAGAATAACATTAAAGTAAAAAACACCATTTAAAGAAACCGAAATTCCATAATCAGTAAATGTATGAACGAAACCAATATCTTTTAACAAGGAAACAAAAACGACACCCCTAACAATGGAAGGTGCGTAATGACAATCGTTTAATGACAGTACTAAACCCGAAGGTAAAACTAAATCAAACGTGCCTATAGCTTCAACGATCGCATGTGCTCCATTACCCACGCAGGTATTGTCGTCCATAGGCAAGCTTCCTTGCTCCTCTAAGTCCCTGCAGTAGTATTACAAATGTGAATACCACATCCAAAGATCATATACCCGTGAATTTATTTTATGAGGAAAAGCAAATAATTCTATCATCAAAAGAGTATCAAATGCATCGCCACGGTGCCGTGATTTTTATACCTCTTATTGCGCAACTCATCAAGGTAGAGTGGACAATTCCTCTTCCAAAGGTCCAACCTCGATGCAGTGATGACAAGCCATATCCTTCTTCTGGATTCTCACACTTTTGGGAGGGTACTTGGGTTCTTGTTGATAAGTCATAACTTGTTTTCCTTATCAACTTTACCCTTACCTTTCCTTTCTTGTTCGCTAGCGCTTATTAGGCTTAGAAATCCTACCCTTCCGGATGGTCAAAACCGCAGTGTAGGGGCCTTCTTGGGCAAACCTTTCTCGTAATCAATGAGCATTGCATGTACCTCATCGATTGTCTTCCCGTGCAATGCATATTATAATTGCATACGAAACCATCAAACTCCTTGTTAAGGGATCCGCTGATAAGGCCAATTTGTATGTCATTGGGGTAAACATAGTTAAGACGCCCACCGGTCCATGTAACTCATCATTTCCGTGCAAAGGGCGCCACGTGTTTCCTTCTCCTCGCTTGCAACTATGGAGAGCATCTATCAAATCATACAAACTCTACAACACAGTGCTTTTCAAACAACATTTGCAATTCTTCAAGCATGATATTAGGAAGTAATTTTCAAACTGCTTTTGCAAGTTTGATTCATACTCCCGAGCATAATGCAGCGACCTCATTATACTTGTCATACTCAGATTGCCATGCACTGCGTGCTTCAATAAGAAAGCATCACCGCAAGTTCGGGAGGACAAGGCGTAGTCAACAATTGAGTCTTTTGGCAACTCTCAAGACAATTACGAGTTGCGATACCAATCATTGAAATTGGCGCTACCGGTCGATTTCTCTCGATCAAACATAGATTTGAACAGCGAGGCTAGTGCAAGAGATTCACTTGAGCCATTTCTCTGTAAATAAAAGTTCAAAAGTTAGTACTTTCGATAAGTAAACATTCAAGAAAATAAAATACCCTTTGGTCAATATTCATATTAACCATAGAATTTTCCTTAAATTTTGGATCCTCATTATCATAGTTTCACCACATCGCTTGATCCGCTAGTGGTGAAAGTATAGAATAGGTAATTGTTGAAAACAATAATTGACAAACAAGTTTTCAATTCCAAAAGGTATGGGATTTACAATTTTGCCAAAACAATTAATGCAAAACGTAAGCATGTTTTATCCCATCTTATGCCTTAAGTCATAGGTCTCACTAACTAACTTAATTAAGTTGTCTAATTTAGAAACCGCAAATCATTGTCGAGGTCTCACACAACAAAATAATTCACCTCGTTATTGTAATCTAGATCAAGGTCTCACATAACTAAATTACAACTTCAAGTGTTTCATATCATTAGATGGCATAAACTTAAATTTAAAGGGTACAATTTTGACGTGTAATCAAAACTTATGTATAAAGAAGCATGCATACAACTTTATAGCATAAAATTTTCGAAAAAACTTACATGAGATTTTAATTGCTAAGATTGAATTCTACAAAGTTTTAATCGATGCGTTGAGAAACTTACAACTTTGCACTAAGATGCTTCGTACATAGAATGGTTATACTAGGTAGCTCCAATCGAACTCACAGGGAGAGGACCGTAAGCGCTAAAGCATAACCTTAGACATCCATTCGGTCATGTTGTGCGCACTTCTTAATTAACCCTTTATAGTTTGTTCTAATGGGTGAGCCGTTCTAACCATTTAGTACAACAGCATCAATCAATTAAAAGTTCAAGAATTATTCTTAGATAATAAATCGGTTTACCATTATTTAGTCCATTTAATTTTCTATTCAAAAACCCTTTTGCTTACTAACATGTCAAACAATTTATAAACAAAAAGCACTTTAATAAAAATTAAACACACTCAAATAATATAAACATATAACTAAACAATTTAACATATGTAAAACAATTAGCCACATGCATAATTATTTCAATAAACTCTAATAAACAATTCTAGGCGTAAATAATGCATACATTAACTAGGGCTTTCACCTACAAGTAGATGAGCCACGTACATCGACAAGTCAATTGCCTAAGCCAAAGTTAATAATATACCAATTAGCACGTAACGAATTTTTATTAGTTATAATTGAGGTATTCCTCAATTCAATAATTATTAAATAAATAGAACATGTGTGTATCAACTAAACAATTTATAGCAAACAATACTCCATGGCAAAACATGCATGTTCCACCATGGATTCCGTGATAACAATTATCACCCAAGATACGATATTACATGGCACATAACAATTATTCATTAATTAACCATATAAAATTAGCATGCAATCCTAGAGTTTCTACAAGTTTTACAAAATTAAAACCTAATTAAATAAAATTAGGTAATCGACCCTATCATTAAAAAATTAGGGTTTCAATTCAAAACCCTAGAAACCATAAAAAAAACATGCATATAATCATAAAGATTCAATTTTTATCTGTTTCGGTAATTAATTACATCATATTAACGGCTCGTGATGCCACTGTAGGGATTTAATACTCATAACAATTATATAAAATCAAATAACATCATCAAAGCATGCAGCGGAAGTAAATAGGAATAATATATGTAAGTAATTAACCGAACAAGAAAGTGCGTACATTTTAGCAATTCAAGTAAACCAAACGATGTTTGAACAAGAACAAAACCCAAAACCCTAACTTTAGGGTTTATTAAATTGACCCAACCAAAAGTCGACCACCAAGATTACAAGCTCAAGCGTGCTTGTCCTTCGCTCTTGTACACACGCATCTATTAGCGATTTGATGTGAAAAGCTAGTTTCTTGAATCACAAATAAAACCAAACACTTGTTTCTTTGACTTGGAAAATCGATCCCAAGGGATGGGGCACACCGATCGGCCAAGCAAAGAGGAGGAAAAGAGAGAGAAATTAGGTTATTGGTGATCCAAGATTAGGAGAATAATGAATACAAGGGTTTGTATATATACATTCTCAAAACTTGGTGACCAAGAAATCCCACCTCCTTGGGTTGGGTAGCCCACGACCGGCCAAACAATCCCAAAGGGATTCCGGATCCTTTTTGTCCACTAATTTCATCTCTAGTCCTCGTAGTTTACATTTAACGACCGTTAGTCAAAACCCCGTTAAATATTAACTATTGTTATGTTTTATTTCGTGACTAATAATTAATAATAACATTTTATATATTAATTATTAACATCAACTCTAATACGTAATTTGTGCAATCCCGAAGTCTCGAGTTCGAATCCGGACATACATATATTTAAATATCCATAAAACCTTTCAGTTGTATGTGAGTTAAATACCGTTTGAGACATTTTCAAAATAGGTGAAATCAGATTTGGAAAAAGCTTGATTGCATAGTAGCAATGTAGCATACGTGTCGCAATAATAATTCAAACTTACACTGGACATCTAGTGATCATGAATTGCACAAAGATAATTGACATACTACTAGTATTATAATGTGTTACACTGTAACATAACAACGACTTTGCTATAAGCTAACAAAATTATGTCAGACTAAACCAAAATTATTATGAACATTAAGACAAAGAAATTGGAATTATTTACTACATATTTCAATGACAAGGTTGAAAATTATCATATAATCCAAGAACATATTTTGTAAGTGTGATCTTTACAGCAAAGGGACAAGGATCCAATGTTTGATTTTCTAAGCAAACGACACATGATCTTAATACTACAAAAATTCGAGCTAATAAGATATCAAGTAATCTATCCATCTGTTCTAAAATAATGATTCATTTTTCTATTTTAAGACGTCTCAAAACAAGTGTATAATTTGTGTTTCAGTCAATCAAAAATGATTTTAGCTGGTATTGATGATATTTGATTAGTAGATAGTATGCTTAATGAGAATTTTTAAAACTTTATGTAATATGAAAGTGAACATTTATTTTAAGATGAAGAAATTATTAGTACCAGTTAGTAATTGGAAATATGTAAAACTTACAAAAGTGGGATCTGAGGGTAAGAAAGTGTTTACTAAATTAAGTGCTTTCATATAAACCTTTTAATTTGGCTCTTATTGAGGAGAGAAAATTTTTAATGATTCTCTCAATTAAAAGTCGTTAAAGGTTTGGGCATACATTTCTTCTCCATTAATAAGAAAAGAAACACCCCTTAAGTCATTCTCAAATCTTCTCAAGAGATTTCATGTTCAATGCTTTTTATGTACTTGCTGAGGATTTGTCTAGAAAAATCAGAGGCGGTGAACATCCTGTACAAGTGGGGCGGTTGTATAAGGCCACCAATTTTATGGGTTTCCCTTTTTATATATCATCAAGTTTCATATGCATTAATTTAAATCATTGGTTAAGTTTATTATAGAACAATGTTATGTGATCACAACCATAATACAATATTAAGAAAACATCAAGTGGCGTTGCATGTTTGAGATTGAAAAATCGATCATTTTTTGTTTTTACATTAGAATTAAATAAACATGAGAGCCTCCTTATCATTACCGCACAGGCCTCCAAATCCATTAGACAACCCCGAGAAAAATATTTAGAAACGGTAATTAGAATACCCTGATTAAATCGGCGTCCGAATATAAAAATACCCCAATTGTGTCGTGTATATTTAAGCAAAAGACTCATCTTTCTCGATAAGACCCGATACGGAAAACATATTATTAGCATTTGCATGTTAATAGTCAAATTCAAAATGTAGTTGGTTTAAATGCGAATTATCATTTTAAATGTAGTTGGTTTACTTCGTACTATTTAGCATGTTAATGGTCAAAATCAAAATTTTGACCTAAATTTAACTACTAACTTATAGTAAGACAAGTCGGGGGCATTTAGTGTTAGATCGGTTAGGCGCTTGTTCTATGGCGAGCATGACTATAGCAATAACTATGTTATTAAGTGGTGCAAATGGATCCCGGCAAAGTGTAATGTTTTTATTTGGCAAGCGGAGATGTCTAGGATCCCCATCTGCGGATGCTCCGAGACGAAGGAATATTCCGGTATTGAGGCTATTTGCTCTCTTTGTGGGAAGATAACGAGTCGGTAGAGCACTTGTTTACTGACTTGTGGGGTTGCCATGCTCGCTTTGGAACAAAATCGCAATTGGACCCGGTCCAAAGTCTCTTTGCCTTTTCGTTCGTGGATTTGATTGAAGCCCATGATCATGGGGTTGAAAGGTAAAGCTAAAAGGTTTTCCAAGGGATCATCCTTATTAGTTCTTTGGGTCATCCGGAGAGCGAGGAACAAGGCCAGTTCAAGGCGATTGTGAAGATAGATGAGATTATGAAAGTGAAGTCCCTTGGTTTCCTTTGGGTTAGATCTAGAGCTAAGTTTGCTTCTTTGTCTTGGTCTAACTGTGTAAATATGATATAGTGTAATCGGTTTTGTTGTTTTTGCCTCCCGGTCTTCGGGTTGGCTGTTGTCTAATGAAGTTCACCTTTCAAAAAAAAAAAACTTATAGTAAGACATGTTAATGATGAGTAGATTATTAATTAGTATTTGCATAAATGTGCTCAAACCTTGAAATCACAAAGGTATTTTTGTCGCATTGGGAAACCATAATATTCTCCAAACTGCATTTTTAATTACTCATTTATCTAACTCATATTTTAATGGGTTTAAAATATTAAAAAGTAGTGAGAGGTTATGATTTTGGAATTTTTTTTATTGGTTTTGTTAAGTTGGTCAAAAAGGTATAATTTGGTTCTAAGTTTATTGGATTTCGTAAGACAATTGTCTGGTTTGAGACGTTTGATCGTTAAATTGGTTTATATTGGTTTGTTTTTAGTTTTAACGAGTGCGGAAACCCGCGCGATGCAGCTGGATTTGCTTCAACGGACTTACTTTGTAACGACACTTAAATTTTAGGGACTAATTTTGCCAAGTTGCTATAGATAGCAATTAATGCTACAGGACTTACTGTGCAACGCCACTTAAACCTCAGAGACTGTTTTTGCCAAGTTGTAAAACTTTGCATTTAATGTTTGGACTTACTTTGCAACGCCACTTAAACCTCATGGACTGTTTTTGCCAACTTAGAAAACTTTGCATTTAATGCCTTGGGGGTTACTGTTTTCTTCCCCGCTAAATAGTATATATAGTAATCATTGACCGCGAGTCCTTTGATAACATAACAAAAATAATTATGATACCACTTCATTGTCATCTTGTTTGCATGCAAAGGACGGGAACGAGCGAAATCAATATGTTCCAATTTCTGGTCTTGCACGGACCATCCAATAGACCATGGACTAAACCTGGTATGTGTATTGTATCATTAAGCAAAAAGTTAATTTTGTCTCGTAGTATTAATTTTGTTATAAAACCTCTATTTTTCTATAAACGCAACGGCCTCAAAAAGTTGTGCGTATATTTGTTTGATTTAGCGATAAATCGTCAGTGACTTTATCTTCTAGTTCCGTCCTTGATTTTAGGTGGCTTTTAAACTAAAAGATTGTGAGTTCGAATTGTAATGTGTGTTATATATGGACTTAATATGTAAGATCAACGTGTGCGTGTTTTGCCTTAAAAAAACTAATCAAAGCTTAACAACATGGTAAACGTAGTTGAAACCTATTGTGGCTTAGAGGCAATGGTGATAACGATGTTCCGAGATTCTGAAAGGAATCCATTCTGAATTTTATTGTTTCATCCGTCTCAAAATAATTGTCATCTGATAAAACACACACAGTTTAAGAAAAACATAATTATTAATGTTTTTTCTCTTACTTTTTGCAGAATAACAGTTTTACTTTTAACTAAGTATCTTCTTTAAAGTTTGCAATATTAATTTTAACGGTAATATAGTAAACTCGCTCAAATTTTCATACCTATTTTCGTAGTGGATGATCAAATTAAGACGCTTCGTAGAAAGAAACATGACTCTTAATTTGGTATTTTATAAACTAGATGCTAGAAGTTTAAGTGTTGGGTAAAATCGAGTCCATCTTTTCCCTTTCCTTTCTACAAAATAGTTGGGGATTTTTTATTTATTTATTTTTTTGAACACGACTTTCATTTTTTTGCTAGAAGAGTCACACCCACCACACTGAGCCTCATCCACCACATACCCGTACTACGCTGGTTCGAATCAGGGTCACGCCTACGCAGTGGGGATTTTTTATTAGATTGGTACGATCGAAGAGAGGGTCAAAGTGGTTCACCAATACATAACAACTTGTAAACATCTCATTCTTGACATTTAGAAATACTCGTGTCATTAGATTAGATACCACATTATTGTATCAAGACATTACATTGGCATTTTTTTCATATTCATAGACTTATAGTTGATGACTTGATGTGTGTCGTTGATTTAGAGCCTAACAAACTTATTTTCATATAGTTGATGCATGTCGTTGACTTAGGGTGAATGAGGCATTTTACAATTGTGGTGGTATCATTGGGATTTCTTAGCATGGTAAGTGTTCAGTTGCCGTTGCAGGGCCGATCATTATAGACCGCAGACCGGACCGACTGGACCAGACTTTGGTCCGGTCCTAAGTCCACCTTTTTAATCATTTTTGGTCCTCGGTCCGGTGTTTTGGGCCAAATCGGTTTTGGTTCGGTCCGGTATGGTTTTCGGACTGTGCTCAGCCCCGTCATTGTGTCTATTGTATTGTAGATAATCAAAATTGGGTGGCTTTTTTCCTGTTCTTTGGATGCCACAACGATAGGACGTAAGAGGACCGAGCCTGAGAATGACAGCAATGTAATAACATATTTGGTACATTGTTCTTTTAATCTGTATACAATGAAATTTAAGAAACTATACAAAAAATCGAATTTGTGACTGTTCAGCAACTTTCTGGAACAAGCTTCTGCATGATAAAAGTGTCCATTTCTAGAACTATATAAAAGGAAATAGGCTTTTGATTTATAATTGTTCAACAAAATTACAATCTGCAAGAATAAGAGTTGTCTACACGTATACCCATGTTTTGAAATTAACCGAGCTGCAATTATGTCCATTTTCTTGGGTTTTCTACAAATTTTCAAAAAGAAAGACACACCGAAACAAAACACAACGCTTCAATTTGAATGATACGAAACATAAGATGTAAACCACGAAGGTTAAACTAGGCAGAGGCAGTGATGCACTCGATTGCTTGTTTGCATATTCCGGTCATTGTTGCCTCAGGCCCATACACCTGCAGAAGTTTTATAAACACAACTCATTAACCTTCAAAAGAACATGAGTATACCGAAAGTTATTAGTAGCAAACATATTTCTACTGTGTTTTCCTTTTTACTAGTATATTGACAAACTCTTTACCTCAATCGGGATGCCAATTTCATCTCCGAGGGCACGCATCCTTGCAAGTCCTTTTTGGTAATTTGGACCTCCTCTCCTTACGTAGATGTGCATGTTCGCAGCCTTCAACTTAGCCTCCTATAACAAGTTTCTAAAACCATCAATATATTATCTAAATTGAAGTTTTGAGATTGATTTGATGCAAATGAGCAAAGAGTTTACCTTCTCCTTCATGGCACGAATGATGCCATTAAATGTGGCTGCAACATCAGTGAAGTTAGCAATTCCACCTCCAACAACAAGTGCTCGTTTCTGGCCATCTGGGTCAGCAGTTGCACACTGCACAAAGTATGTCTTGTAAGAATTGTTATCTATATCACACATGGCCCATTCTATAAAAAAATATATATAAAGAAGATCCTAGAATGTCTTAATGACGATAATATATTAACTTCTAACATTATGGAAACGTTGAAAGAAAGTTAGAAGCTTACATCAATAACAACTCGAGCATACTGCAAAACCTCATCTTCGTTTGGTGCACCGCTGTATTCTGCATAGTTTCCAAGCTCGGAAGCAAAACCAAGATCTCCAACCTGGTTTACACCATGATTTTATAAGAGAGATAGAGATGGCAAAATGGACTTGTCAAAATATAAGAACGTGAAGTTATTATTGACCATTCAAAATATAAGAATAGGAAACATACTGTGTCAGCATATATGACACTGGCACCTCCACCAGCAACCATGGTCCAAATCCTTCCCTTTGGATTAAGAACGGTAAACTTTAAAGATGCACTAGTCTGCAACATAATCAAGTTCAACGTGTCAGCAGACATTTATCAATTTGTCATTATGGGTTCGTTTGGACAATGCGTATGTTATTTAAAGTTGGTCGGATGATCAGATATTTCAGTCTCAGGCAAATTATGAAAATTATACAAAGAAGTGATAAACATCACTTCTGTGAAAAAATGGTTTTGTGAAACAAGTATAAAAGTGTCTCCAGTTAGGTTAGATTAAGGGGCACATAAGTAATAACATGTACCTTTTCATCTAGTCCATGAATAAAGCTTTCAGTAGCACTCATGACTCTTCCAAAAGGCAATGGGAACTCGATGTTGCCCCACCTGTAGAATTGGAAACGATGTAAGATGACAATGGGAGGCTGCTATCTGTTAATTCTAGAGGTGGAAAATTGGGCCGTTCAAACGGGTGCTTGACCAGCAAATACTTCTTTGAATAAGGTTTGGATACCTTTTGACCCATTAGACCAATTTGACCCATTTAATTTTTTTGTTACATCTTTAAGCTTAACCCATTTGACAAAGTAGATATATATATCGTAACCAAATATAAACCATTTATAGAAAAATGGGTTTTTTTTCTTCTTTTTTTTTAACCGCAGGAAAATTGGTTCAACACCTCTAGTTTATACTACGAAAAACTGAAGAAAAAATCATACTTCTTGAAGTTTTTGAAAGCGGCAGTGTCATCAAGCTCTCCTCTCATATCAAGAGGATATGGCTTTCCATCAACAAGGGTGAAAGGGTTCATTTCAAGGAAAGTGAAGTCAAGGTCTGAAACACACAAAAATTGAAAGATTGATCATCAGCTTTGACTCAAATTTATAAGATTTTTATGTAGGTAACTGATAATAGCAGAGATTTTTGGAGAATATATAATTTTACCTACGAATAGCGCATATATGGATTTGATGAACTCCTCAATCACAGGCTTGATCTGCATCATTTTATATATTAGTATTAGAAATTTAGAATGCACAAATGATCAAGAGTGCAATAACGCTTCAACTTGCAAAATAAAACCATAATGGTGCAAGAATTTGGCTAGAGGTGGCTAAACGGAGAGGTTGGGTAACAAATCAAAACGGGTAAATTTTGTACGGCCCGGGTCATGCTGGGTTGACTATCTCTGATGGAAGGGTTTATTATCAATTGCCAACTATAAATCAACTTAACGGTTTATCTTCAAAGCTCACCTCCAATGGAAGGGTTGCAACAAGTGGAGCAACTATCTCTTGATTCAAAGACACCCCAGTTGGCAAAAAGATCGTCTTGACCTGTAAACCAGAAAAAACAGTGTGACGTGATGAAGAAAAAGTATAGCAAAAACTGGAAATCAAACGACAATATCAACACTCTGGAACATAAAATTCACAAGTGGTACCTTGTCCCAATTCTCTTCAATGTCAATTCCTCCGCATTCAGAAAAGCTTATGCTACACCCTAATCGCTCAGAAACAATGTTGATATAGAACTCTTCGTTATGTGGAACAAATGGTTCAACAATGAATGTGGTTATGGGTCCTTTGCATCCTCCCATCTCAACCTATCAAGTCAACATCAACATTTTATCAAGCACAGTAAATACTCCCAGAATGTATAACAAGCAAATTAGTCGTACAAGTAAGAGGGCATGGGTAAACAAGAATGTTGATAGATACATGTTTGACTGTGTATAACACAGTGGGTTGCACTCTTTTGTTCAGACACAAATATTGGCAAATGGTTGCGGTGACTAACAAGCAAAACTTGGTAACGACACCCGAAACAATTTTGTCCAACATTTTTCAAAAATACTATTGATAACCAAGTAGTAAAGATGAACATTTGACAACATAACTTAAACTACTTCTCAGATTCAGAAATGACATAAAGGCATGTTTCTTTGTTTAAGTACTGCATGGTTACCGAATTTTTCAACTAACAAAAGTGTTCCTTCAACGTTGAAGTGCGAAAGTGGCTTATTTTGACTCTCACTAGGTGAAAATTGTACTTTTTCTTTCAGTAAACAATAGAGTAACAACTAATAACATATTAACATACACCAACCAAATACACAAGCGTTGTAACGGATATGAGAATTATATCAGCGGTAGTTACCTCTCTTCCAAGTCGTGCCTTAACAAATTCAGCAACTTGGGCCAAATCAAGGTTTAGAGCAACAAGCCCACTCTTTCCACGCTTACCAAACAACATATCGGGCTTCACAACCAACTTTGACGAAGATAGCCAAGGTTCCTTCTCTATCAGCTCATTCAAGTCGGTTGATTCTGTAACCTAATTTACCAAACATAGATACACCAATCAACAATTTCACCTCATAATCATGCGTAAATCATATTAAAATAGATACTCCGCAATCATCATTCATCGAGAGTTAATAACAGCCAGCATTATAAACATTATTTACAAAATCTACACCACTCGACAATATATTAGTGCGGTGTAATTCCGAGTAATATCATCTTAATTCTTAACTATATGTGAGTAATACATTTTAGAAGCTTTAGAACCTTGCTTTTTTTAAGGTAACTATGATTTCCAATCTTTTGAACCGACTAATCCACAGGGTTTAATCCCACCGTCACACAGACTCAAACCGGGTAAATCTCTCTTCTTTTAAAAGGTTGATGTAGCCACTTCAAGGTTAGAGCCTAGATTTTCTTATCGAACCAAATAACTCATCCATTTACAGCCATTATGAAACCTTGTCGTCCTAGCCCTACACACAGCACACGGAAAATGTGCTCTACCTACCAAGGAGTTGTTTAGATGCGATTTTCAAAGTGATCGCGATTTGAAGAATTACAACCAAAAGAAGATAATAAACTCATTAAAGTTACCAGCGCTTGTTTTAGTGTATTTCCAGCCTTATGAGCTTATTATAACTAAGGGCGTGTTTGTTTAAGCTTATATGTGGGCTTATATGATCTTATGTGAATTTGGCTTATTTTTCATAAGCTCAAATTTTCTGCCTTATTTTGTGACTGATGCACTTATATAAGCTTATATATAAATCCATAAGTCTCAAAATAAGATGGAAAATTTGGGCTTATGAAAAATAAGCCGAAATCACATAAGCCCACAAATAAGCTTAATCAAACATCCCCAAAAACAAACAACCCCTTAGTAATTATAGATTATCTCAAAAACCGGAATCATGATCACTTCTACCAACCCCTCAAACCTAACCATCACAATTCCAACCAACGAGGTGTTTAGATGAGGTGTTTAGATGTGCATTTTCAAAGTAAAACAGCGCTTGTTTTAGCGTATTTCGGCGTTATGAGTTTGTTTGAGCTTATTTAAATATGTTTTTGGCTTATGTTTCATAAGCCTCGACTTTCAGTCTTATTTCGGGACTTGTGGGCTTATATAAGTTTATATATAAGCCCAAATTAAGCCGAAAAAAAAAGAGCTTATGAAAGCCGAAAACAGATAAGCTTGTAAGCCAATAAATAAGCTTACTACATCATAATAAGCGTACCGGGGTGTTTGTTTCAGCTTATATAGCCGGCTTATGGCTTATTTGTTTTTGAGCTTATGTTACATAAGTTCACTTTTTATGGCTTATTTTGCAATTTTTTGGCTTATATAAGCTTATTATGTCATAATAAAAATACATAAGCCCAAAAAGTTGCAAAATAAGCCACAAAAAGTGAACTTATGAAACATAAGCCGGCTATATAAGCCGAAACAAACACCACCGATCTCAAAATAAGGTGGAGAATTTGAGCTTAGGAAAAGTAAGCCGATATCACATAAGCTCATAAGGCCAGAAATAAGCATATACATTATCTCGAAAACCCGAATGATGATCACCCCTACCAACCCCTCAAACCACAACAGATCCAGTAAAACAGACATCCAAACACCCCTAAACCCACAGATCCAATCATAAAACACATGACAAAATCAATAAAATTGTATAAAAATAAAGAAATATATACCTGAGCAGATTTAATGACTAAATCACTGCCGCTAATCCGCTTATAATGCTCCTTCACTAATCTCTTGGAATCATACTCTCTGATCTTCTTCCTTGCCATTATAAAACCCTAGTTTTTATAAAATTGGAATCAATATTAGTAACAGATCTTATAAATGTTAGTTAAAAAGTAGTTAGAAATTGGGGGACTTACGGTTGGGAGGGAGATTGGTTGAGATTTAGATGTGGATCAAATTTATTATTATTAGTGTTGATTTATAGTTGAAAAAAAAAAATCTTTTTATTTATTTATTTATTTTTTTCCTTGAGGCGGGAAGAAGATTAGGTGGGTGTGATTTGGATCAGTATTTTACAAGTATCAATCAGATCTTGGTTATAAAATATGTTTTATTTGTTACATGCGTTTATGAATATTTTTATAAGTTATAAATGTTAATAAGCTCAACACAGTTAGGCGTGAGGAGTGACTTCAATCTTCTAAAATCACGAGAGTCTTGGCATCGCCTATCCAATAAAACCTTCCAACTCAAAACTACCCTAATCTTCTGCTGTAACACTACCCGTGGAGGAATTGGTGCACTAATCTAAGACCGATTTTTATTTATTTTTTTTTTAAATACATAAAATCACATACAATATTTAAAATAAAAACATACCACTTCATTAAAAAAAACATTACATAATTAAAAAAAAAAAAAAAATAACATAACATAATACTTAAAAATAACTAGATTAAAAAAAAAAAAAAAAAAAACCCACTAATCATCGAGATGCGGCAAGATTCACGTGCTCGTGAGATCATATCGAAGACGGCCATGGAGAATTGCCTAAGAACTCCGCTACCACACCGTCGTCGTCGAACACCTACGGACCCAAGCATCCATTATATGAACAGGTGAGATTGCCTCTCCTCGCGGTTTATAACCATATTGTGCAAAATAACACACCATGAACTCGATTGGCAATCTTCGCTTTGGTCATAGCTACGAGAGGTCGATCGAGAATTTATCATTTTCCTTTGAGAGACCAAAAGCTCGCCGACATCCTTTCTCGCTCCTCTTGTAACTCAGAAATCTCTTTTCCTTTTGGTGGGTTGGATACGGGATGCTTTTAATGAAGTGGACCACTTGGATAGATTCCATCCGCCAAATAGTAGTCGCGTTTGTAAGCGTCCATTCACGTGGAATGAACTATTCATCGCTGCTTCCATTTCGAAATGTAAGATACAAGTCGGATCGATTCAATACGTTGATATCGTTGTTTGACCCGGTGGACCAAAAAGCATGCCAAATCCACATATCTTGTGGCGCGGTGACTTCAAGCATAATAATGGGAACACCATACCACTCTCTGATATTCTGCTCCTCAAATGTCCGGGACAATTTTTCCATCCGACGCATGTACCGAGGCTACCAAGCATCCTGGGGAGGTGATGCTTCGCTTCATGGGCCGGAAAATGCGAGCAAGGTCGTGTCTTTGTCGGACCACGTGGGTACTCCCGACCGTCTAACCCAATGATGGCCTCACAAAAATAATCAAGACTTTCACGTGGCGCTCTTTGAGACATGCATAAATATTCATCATACTCATCGAGCGGATTCTTAGGTTCATGAAGTTGCTGTAACGGCCGATGTGATTTTTGTTTCACTGAAACTTTTTTAGCTCACACATAAATTTCTCGAAAATACGGGTCTCGCTCTACAATGTCACACACTATTTGCAAAACATGCTTTTCTCCATTCGAATTTTTTAAGTAATTGCCGTTGTCTTTGGTGTTTCAACGAACCAATCATTCTAAAGTTTCAAGACCTATTTTCCGATGACGATTCGCTAGTTCGGCTGAAACTGCCGATGTCTTCATAATATCTTGGCCATTGGTTGAAGCATATTTTGCAACGAGCTACCCGTGGATAGCTCGTCCGGACGAAGGATAACGAATCGGAAGACATTTTTTTGGAGATATTAGTGTGTTTTTTAAGGTGAGGTAATTATTTTTTTTAGAGATGAGTGTATGTTATTTGGTTTTAAAGGGATTTTTTTTTTTTTTTAATTTAATGCATATGACCGTTTGTAAACGATCGAATATACAAATTCATCACGGGTAGCCAAAGCTTGAGCTCGGAGCTCGAATTACATAGCCAACCATGTACTGCGAGCTAGGCGGGTGGTGTACCCGCTCGGGTACTTGGTACTCGAACCTCTACCCGATCACCACTCCGTCCTCTCTTAAAACATGCTCATGAGAGAATTTTTCAAAATATAGTGAATTATAACACAAAAGCTGTAAATATATTTGAATTTAATATGATGTATTTGAAGCGATTTTACATTAATAAGTTTTACCTCCAAGTAATTTATCAAACAACTTTATAAAAATATAAGTTTCACCTTTCAGCTTATTATATAAGCTCTAACTGCTCCAATTCTAGTCCTAACCTATTTTGTTAGGCATACCCTATATCCGTATTTTACTTTTAAACTGATGTTACTTTGTCACACTTAAATGCATAGATTTTATGGAATTTATCTACATTAGTTCAAAAAATGAGTTATGTTATCATAAGGCACAATTATCCTTAAGTACCAGTAATCACTTTAATTCACGGCCGATGAAAGATTACCTTAAGGTGTTACATGTTAGACTATTTTATTTTATTTTTTCACAAAAAGAAAAGAAATATATAATAAATAAATAAAAATAAATTAAAAAAAGAATAAAGATTCATATTACATTCTCGTTAACTAGTTTAATAGCTAATGTAAAAAAGATGAATCGTTTAACAACATGATTAAATTCGGACATGGGATAACTTGATTTGTTGTACGTGCCTAAAAATTTATATTGATCTGTTTAATTTATCGATTACTATAATAATTTGGCATTAACTCTAGATCAAAAAATTAGTTTATCATAATTTGATTATGTTAGGGGAAAAAAAACGAGTTTCTTAAGCAACTTTAGACTGACTTAGGCTGTGTTTGTTTTTTTTTTGCCTTTATCAACAGCAGGGCGAAATGTCTCGAATCGGTCGACATTTCATTGCTCGCATCGCTTGTTTTTTTTTTTCGGGACGTCGAGCGGAAAAAATGTCTGAATCTGTCGACCGGAGAGGGTGTCTTAACGCGTCGAACGCTTCTTTGGACAAAATAACCAAAAAAAAAAAAAAATCCGCTCAAACACGCGTTTTTTTTCTTCGTTCGAGATCGTTCAGATTCGACATTTACGCATCGATTGATTCAGACGCCTGGCTCGATTGATTGACACTCTTAAAAACAAACACCACCTTAAATCTATTCAATTTTATTAATAAAAAAAAACTATATATATGCAATTTATGTCGCCAATTTTACCTCTATAGTATCGGAGCATGGACAAAGAATGGTACCAACCCCCATCCAAAAGGCGAAAATGACATCTTAAGGGACCAACAATTAATGACAACATTTAAGTGTATAAAGTTAATGTTGAAAACTAGTATATTTTCATTCAACCCACAATTTATAAACTAATGAAACATGATCAAGTTTGCTTTGCTTTGAAGCTTTAACTCATAATGAAGCTTGAACATCTGCAATTAATTTTTTTTTAAGGAGAAACTTAAATATTTTTTAAAGAGAAACTTAAATATCTGCATAATATTCAAAAAAAATAAGTTTTCAATATATTACAATGATGTTTAAACATGTTTTTGGTAAAAATGCAAATATTCAAGTTTTAAGGAATTTCTAGAGGATATATTACCTGCTTTTTCAAACAGGCAATTGTCTGCTTACTTCGTAAAAGAAGGGAAAAACATGTATTGATATATATTATATAATGAAAGGCCTTAATTGTAAAAAAGATTTATTTTTTTTTACAAAGAAAAAGCAAGCAAGCAGACAATTACCTGCTTGTTGCTGCATGTAATATTTCCCTAGCCTTGAAATTTTTCATGTCATTAAATTTATTAATATGGTCCATTGTGGAAATAATAAGAGTTAACATCATAGTATATTTGAAACAGGATCAATATCACCTTCATTTGAAACTTTAGTCGATAAAGAAGCTTAATCACGTACAACCAAAAACTTGAATATAGATATATCTTAGTATAGATTATTGTTGTTATATTCGTTCAAAAAAAGATTATTGTTGTTATATATAGAGAAAGGAGTTGCCCATTTTGGAAAATTTGAAGTAAAGCATTGAATAGGATATAGATATACCTATCATCCTTGGCAACCTAAAAATGTTGCAACTTTTTTATTTTTCATTTTTTTTAAGTGAATTATATTAACATCTCAAAAGATTACATCATAAATATAAACTGAACACTCTCAACTCAATACAACATCAAAACTAAAAACATCTAATATCAGATAGTACTATATTCTATATCAGACAACTTTAATCATAAGCACCCAAAGAACCAAACTGCACTATAACATAAACCATTCCAGTTTGTCTCTACTGAATGCACCTATAAAGCACCTACCATCTAACTACATTTCCACATCACTTTCCCATCAAGACCATTCCTCCAACACCCACAATGATCAAGACAGGTAAAGTGTGTGGCTTCGTTAAGAACCCATAACCCATTCATGTAAGGGCTCTGCCAAACAACCTACATTTCCCTCTCTTAAAAAAGGCTTCAGTTGTTTGGGAACACTCTCCATCAATGATGACCAGCCAATACCTCCTATGCAAACGTATTAAAAAGACAAACCAAGTTCATCTTTCACTCATCGCTATTCTACTTATCATACATGAGACATAGACAAATAAATAATTTACGGTTTAGTTAGTTTTAGAAAATCATATTCAAACTTACAAACCTTATTAGATATACATCTAGAAGGTGGTCTGGAAATGATCGAAAAAAGGTTTACGATGATATCATATTTAAACAGTGTATAGCTTTCTTTGGGTAACTTCAAAAAGAAAATCATTGTCCGTCTGTTTATCCATTGTACAAAGTTTGGTAAAACTAGTTGTAGCTCGTAACAAGATCATGAATATACACAAGAGCGGTAGTGTATAAATGTAAAGGCGTAAAAATGCCCGTTGCAGTTGTGCTATGACCTTTTTTCTTTTCTTTTTTTTCCCTATGGCATAGCCATATTGCAGCGCCCTTAGTGAGTGTTACATTTTTTTTAGTGAGGTATTTTTAGTGGTGTATATAAAAATTTTATCGAGAAGAGTTTTTATGTTATATTAATGTTCGAAGGCAAGTACTAAGGTGACGCTGAATAACACACCTATAACACTTAAGTGCACCTAGCTATCTAAAATTTTACTTTTGATGTGTTTGACAACATACCTTAAAGCTTAAAGCTTATAACTAGAACTAAACTTCTTTTCATTTGGTGATGGTTATTAAACCTAGTTTCCATATATTTCATACGGGATATACGGGACCCCTTTTATAGTCAATCGTACAAACCACGAAGTACACAGTACAACATCACAATGCACACAATACAATCTTCACGTGTGTACTTTAGCAACCCCTATAAAGGGTCCCATTTCATACGAGGTAGCATATAACTTTGGACAAATAGATGAGTAGATGACTCCATAGTCAGTAGTTGGGACTTCGAGAGTATAAATACTATAGAATGTTGGACTATTTTGACTTTGGTAGTTTGGTTATAACAAACCTAACATGGTTATATTTTAATGATAATCTTTAGGTGGTGTAGCTTACATTTGCTAGCAAAGTTAAATTGCAATTCAAGACGATACAAACAAGGAAGTTGAATCTCGCATTGCATGTTCATGTCTTATGCTATATTACTTTATTATATTTATCACATATTTCATACGTGGTCCATTTTCAACCAATATATCAACCAACTCAAGTGTCGTTACATACTCTTTAAAAAAAAAAGATATTAAAATTGTAGTTCACAAATAAGTCACTTATATGTTTCTTAACAATCTTTGTATGCTATTTGACATAAATTGATTTTTTTTACCATTTTTGATTACAGTTTCTCTATCACACATATTTTAGGTGGATATATTTCTGAAAGTAGTCTCTTTACCCTCGAGTCTACATCCTATCTATCTCATATTCTCATATCTTGCTTCGACGAGATTTGGTATTGTGCCATTGTTGTTGTTGTGTACTGTAATTGGTATACGGCATGCCTAAGCATTCGATTATGAAGCAGCGACTTTCACTAAACGATTTACCAAGTCATATACCTTCTTGTCTTCGCAAAACAAGCATCAAAACAAGAGAAACTGTTGGTATTAAACATGGACATAATTTGTTCTCACAAGAATGGGTACATACACGTTTTCGTAAATTTGACATGCTCCATATGAAATATATGATTCACGTTTTAATCATGTGACATCAAAACTCATATGAAGAAGTCAATGAAGTGCATTATATGAATTATTTTACAGAAGTTGAGTTGAAACACGTACTTTTCTTTAATGGACCAACAAAGTGTTCGCGGGTCGAACAAACCTAATTCGAAATGTACTAGCAATTATCCATTCGACCTACTCATTCACCATCTTTACATCAAGTGAATGTGACATGAAATTCAAAGTTATTTTCTTCTCGTGTTATCTACGATATGACCCATAACATGACGCTGTTGGATCATTTCAATGAATGCAATGAATAGTATAATAGTTTTTGTTGCTAGGAGACGCAATTTTCTCTGTGCTGCAAGATTTTATGAAAATCTTGACAAAAGTAACTGCTTCCACTTGACTATGAGTGCAAAGATGCCGAATGCAGGAAGGTGAATTAATCCCACTCCAAGATACCTGCAACAAGTAATTGATTTCCCGAGTTACAACATCTGAATACATGATAGCTGTATTTTAGGAGTGTTAACGCAATAATCTTTTAACGTTCTAAAAAAAGGATAAATCCAAAGAATCATACCAGATGGGAGCATATGGAGATGATAAGTCGAGGAAGATATATGGCCACCTGAAATAACATGAACCAGGTATATGTTAATTACTTGGATCAATGAGAAGAATGCGTTAGATAAAAGGGGAGCGGGTCAAATGGGTCGAATGGGTTGAAAGTAGCCGGTCTATTTCTAGTATCGTTTCTGTACTCACAAATTTTGACATTTCTCTTTTATAAAATGGACAAAAAAAGTGTTTGTGGCAAACCAAACCCAACCTGTACTATAATGGCACATTTCAATCCGAACCGGCTTTCACCCATTACCCAACCAACTCGACGTACCATCTCACTACCTCTACAATTGACAGTTGCAATAAGGACGGTATAGTACGCAATTAATATTGACATTCTGAGATAATATGCAATAAATCACCAAAAGAGAGCACTTGGGATTATTACACTACAAATTGACCCAATCACCTGACATGACCTGTGACTTCTATCTGGTTCATCCCTTGTGTATTGGTTTATTAAATATTGTATCCGTAATTTAACAGCTCTCGTCTTTGTATAAAGACACATTATAGATAATTCTAGTTGTATGTGTATGTTTCTTGTTAACTCACATATAACTGTATGTGGATGATGAAATTCACTGAATCAATGCTTAGCAGGCATCGAGATAGACACGATAGATTCAAAATAAATGATCATTGATATAAATGAACAAAGAGAACTTACCGCATTGATACACAAGCATGGAGGATCCACTGGAAGATGACGAATATACATGTCCATAGACCAAAGTATGCTAAACGGAAGAAGGGAAACCGCTGATAACAGATTTATGATAGCCATGTCAGTAAGAGAGTAAAATAACGCTTACAATATATATAAGCACAAACATACATAATATGATCTATAATCTGTATAAAAACAGAACTGCCCTTGGCCCTTAGTAGTTTTGCCGCTTACAGGTTTTTCGATGATAAATTTTGAATTTGTAGTACTAGTATTTGTATGCTTGTGAGTTGTGATGTACTGAGGTTCAAATTAAACTCTTGGCTCATTTGAATTTATGCAAAATGAATTGTATTCATTAAGTTGATTTTTCTCAGTTCATAATTTCATAATTTAGAAGTATTACTTCTTGCAGATTCTAACTTTTATTAGTTGATACTACCGAATGCAATACAAGTGCTTTTAAGGGTTACATGTGTAAATGCGAAACTGAATGAAAATTTGTCCATGAAAGAAATATAGCTTACTAGGCGATTAAGGAACACTTCAATGAGGAGGAGAACAGCGTTGACTGAATGCATGCTAACATGTAACTGTAACAAAAAGGTCGAGTTATCCTCAAAAAAAAAAAAAAAAGAAGTAAATTTTTTATCTAAATAGGCTTATACAAAATGGATGTACATTACCAATATGTAGCTTAATAGCAAAAAGTGAATAAGTATTAAGTAACAACTTACAAAAGTTAGTTGGTAAGTTGGAGGAGTAAGAAATGGATAGATTATGAGCCAAAAGACACTATCGGTCAGGCCTACCGCACCAGCACATGCCTGGAAGACTATTTGACAGAAATAACCCCATTTGCCAGCAGTCTTTCGGTTATGAACTTTTCCATGGTTCCTTGGCTTCATTGGCATATGTTGAGAAGCCAGGCCATCTTCTATTAAAGGATCCTCTAATGTGCCTGGTTCTGTGTCTAAATCTACATGATTGTTATTATCGTCTCCAACTTCATTCCAGTATTGGTAACAGCCATAAATGGAGAGCGAGGACGCAAGCTACAAACAGTAGTTGTGAAAGAAAAAGTGCATGTAAGAGCTATGCAGTTTATAAAACTCATAGAGACAAGATTAGCAACATTGCATACCGCAAAATAGAAAGTCAACAAAGCAAATGTCCACCTGCCAATCATCGAAAGAATACAAGATGTTAACGAGATTGGCATGTGTAAACCCGTTAACGCGATACGTATATATGACCACATTATTTTACTACGTACTTTTTAGCATAGTTCTATAGTAGTAAAGCCTTTAAGTTAGAAAATGAACTTGATGAAGAAAGAACATAACAGAAATTAGAACATGCAATTCTATCCATGAAGCGTGACTGATTTCGACTGTCTCACTAACAGTAGCATTATGCAAACAATGAGCTCAAAGAAACGACTTAAAACTAAGTATAAATTTACATAATCCAGGGCTCATAACAGTAATAAATTAGGTAAAGGATAATTTTGCTACATCAGATTGCTAAGGTGGTCCTTCTGCCAGCATTTTCCATGTGGTCCACCATTAGGAAACCAAGGGCCACAATGTCATATCTTTAAGTCAATAAAGAAACATCGTCAATTGTCATTATGGTAGTAGGTAAGTCTAGTGGCTGTGGTATTCCTACAATATCCTAGGCGGGTCACTAGCAATGATGGTTGTAAGATGAACACGAAACAGACAATGACGTGATGCTCTGTGTCAGGGATTGTTATGAGGGCTCCTTAGTTAAACAAGTAGCAATATATTGGCTCCAGGCCAAAAATTCAATATTGTACACGCATTTCACACCAAATCTCTCTTGAAAACATAACGAGGCATATGAAATTTGAAAAGTAAACTGACTGCGTGTAGTAGAAAAGTGCTCCAACTCCTATTAACGCCACATCAGAGACGAGAATTGACAATAGCACGCCAAAAGCAACTAATCTGTAAGCAAGCAGCCAAGCAGGATGCATTGCTCTAAAAGAGGACCTCCAAGTTTCATCCTCGTACAAAATCCCAATGGGTTCAACGTCCAACTCATCATCTCGTTTTCGGCTACTCTTTTTGCTGACTACTTCATATTTGGTAATTAAGGTCCCGGCTGCTATAATTGCAATGAGGACCCATAATGCACTAAGGAAGAACCTCCAATTTAACCAGTAACTCAAGGATGTCGTATCATCCATCAGTGATCACTACAATCTGAGGCTCCTGTTTAAAAAGGTTCCCGATTACACATTTTAGCTCAACAGACTAAGTACATTACTAGTTACAGATGCAACGTTCAGACTTCATACACTTGTAAAATCAACCAATAGTCAAAAATAACTTCGGTATGACAAAATTTTTACTGCAACAAAGCTCTCTCTCACTTATAATGCCAGTTTCATTATCTTTTAATATACGCTGCAAGGTGTTCAGCTCTAAAATGTATTCAGCTTTTAGCAAAATGCATAAACCATATCAATGTCGAATCCATATGGCTCGTAACTGACACCCAGAGTCAAAACAAACCTCCATGGCCACGAACAGTAGTACAGTACTATAACTTTCAAGCAAAACACACAGACGGTACAGAAGAAAATCACACAGAATAACACAACCATTCAAACGGCTTATCTGATCAGCGTGATCGACCTACTTCCACAGCTAAAAAGGAGACTACTTCCAAACTTTACATGGATAGAGTATCTAACGACTCTCAACCTACGACAAAAACTTATCCCTCTAAACTTCTACTTCACATTCCTAAATTTCAAGTCAGGGTCAAGAAGTCTAATTCACAATTAACAATAAAACAACATATACCAAATAAGTATATATGAAATTCTCAACTAACACAAACTTAAAAACACGATCCTGCGAAAACTACGACTCTACGACTCTACGACACTTCAAAGAGTACATCAATGGAGTCTCACTCTCAACCTAAAAGTCTAGGACAAATACTCATCCTTCTGTAATTTTCCTAAATTTCGAGTCAGGTCACCAACAATTCTAAGTCAAACTTAACAACAACAACAAATACCGAAAATAAGTATATCTCAACTAACACCACTTCATAATTCATGTTAACACTTAACACGCCCTATCGCAAAAATGCGTCACAACACTGCATATCTGCGTATCAGTGTATGTCTATCATTCTGTAATATCATATCACAATCAAACTCAACTTACATTACGCCAAAAAATCTCTTCCTAGTTACATATCTATACGTTTACATAGCACAGATCACTAAACTAGAAAAGCACGTATACACGCCATATAGCACAAATTCGTCACAAAGACGCTGCAAAAACTAATTTCACATTACGCCACAAAATAGCTTCCTGATTACACATCTATATGCATTTTCGTGTAATAATGAATGACGTCATCAAACGCATACTGTAATAATTACAGTTTCAAAAACACAAAATTAATCAAAAATATATCAACAACAGCAACAAATTAAACAAATATACATATAAAATCAACACATATCTATAAATAAATTAGGAAATAAGGTCAACGTTAGGATAATAAAGTCAACGTATAGTAATATTGTTGGAATTGAGCTTGTGAGATTGATTGATGAGATACCTGTAGTTAGTTAGTTAGTTAATGAAGATTAATTGATGCTTCATTGTTGTGTCATTAGTGGTGATGAAATAATAGTTGGTTGAAAATTTTGCAGTTAGTTTGTTGGGGAAGAAAATGAGGGAACTTTTCAGTTGGGCCCCCTCAAGATGTAAAGGTTACAATATTGCTCACTTTTTTAACGCCTTCTAATACTGTGTTTTTACCCGTACCCTGCCTGGCGGGATTGGGCTTCTTGTTGTTGTTGTAATACTGTGTTTTTAGCTCTTCTCTAAGTTTTTTTAGTCCCTCCGTCTCAAAATTATTGTAATGAGAGAAAATCATAAAGTTTAATAAAAATTTGGTCACTATAAATCTCAACCACTAAAAGAGAATATTCCCCAAATATATTCTCTAGTTTTTACTAAAAAATGAAAGTGGACAATTATATTGAGACGGAGGGAGTAGTAAAGAAAATAAATAAACAAAGAAATAACATTTTCAGTTCAAATTTTGAAAAAATATATATTTCAAAAATAAATAAATCATATTTTTTCTAGTATATTTGTTCCTTCTCTTTAAGTGATCTTCGATAACACAAATGTTTCACTTTGTTTAATTTCTTTCCGGTATTCAAGTAACTTTAAAAGAAAAGGAAAACGCCAAACCCTCATTGCAAATTAGCCTTCAATTCAAAAAGTCAAACGCCAAACGCTAGATATTCCTAGCTCCTAAGTGCTCATAAAAGCTTCTTGCCAAACATTCCGTTTGTTAGGTTTCATATAATCGAGTCCAGTCAAATGATGTCAAAGGTCAAAGTCAAAACATGACTCAAAGTTAGAGCTTGAGCTTGCCTCGAACTTGATTTAGCTCGATTGAGTAAGACGTAAGCATATAAGTTTTTCTTATTGGGTTACGCGGATTAAACGAGTTTTGGTATCCAATTACCGTTTCAAACCCTTTTCCGGTAACCAAGATGATCAAACATCTTACCACTAGGCTACTTTGTTCGACAAACTTTTGAGCTCGGTTGAGTGTTAACTATGAAACTCGAGTTAGAGTTCGATAAAATAATCCACACTTATTTATTTGCAAAGTTCTTTTTATTCCAACTTCGAAATCGCTTAGCTATGCATGGGCTGGCCCAAAATACTAGAACATACTCCGTAACTTTATTTTGTTACCTTTTTTGAAAATTTCAAAGAAGGCCCAAACAAGCCCATTTACATAACACTATAAGTATATATATATACGTCTCACATTATTCATATTCCATAAACCCTAATCACTCACCATGCAGATATTCCTAAAAACCCTAACAGGCGGTACCTCAACCCTAGAAGTCGAACCATCCGACACAATCACATACCTCAAATACAAAGTCCAAGACAAAGAAGGCATCCCACCCGACCAACAACGTTTAATCTTCGCAGGTAAACAAAGTCGAATTTACTTTCAGTATCAAAATGTTAACGATATATTAAATTATGTTCTTAATATTTGCTCTACTTCAAGTGGTCGTGACTAAAAAGTCACAAAAATAATTAAAGCTATATGTTTACAATTTATTTTTAGCGTCATGTTTAGTTATCATAAAGAAATTTTTGTATAGGGCCTCCGCTAACTCAGCTATGACATGACACATGCAACATGCAGGTAAACAGCTTGAAGACGAAAAAACCCTAGCATACTACAACATACAAAAAGAGTCGACTCTTCACCTCGTCCTACGTTTACGTGGAGGTGCTAAAAAGAGGAAGAAAAAGACTTTTACGACTCCTAAGAAAGAGAAGCATGTGCATGAGAATGTGAAACTTAGTGTTTTGAGCATGTATAAAGTCAGTGAGGATGGCAAAGTTGAGAAGACGAGGAAAGAGTGCCCGAGTGAGACGTGTGGAGCTGGGACGTTTATGGCGAGTCATGTTGATAGGTATCATTGTGGTAAGTGTGGGTTAACTTATGCTTTTGATGACAAGGTTGAAGCTGTGGCCGAAGTTTGATAATTTTTGTTTGAGCTAGATGGCAATTGTCAATTTCTTAAATGAATTTGATCGTTAAAATTGTGTTTGTAGTATTGGTTAGATTATTTTAAGTGCATCGATCTAGTCATACTGACTGACCCATGCATGTATCTTAGAAGACGGCTACACGCTATTATTTTAGTCACGAAGTCAAGAAAAGATTTTAAAGCTGTTGTTTTGTGGTATGTCTAACCCCAAAATTTTTTTTACTTTCATTTTTTTACTGATTGAAGCTTTAGTTAATTTAAAATTTCTTTTCATCAACACTCTTAAAAATTCCTATCGTCCTCGTCTAGTCACTTTGTGTTCTAATGTCATCTTTGTTAGATGGTTTTATACTTTTGTTGTTAAGGATTATATATAGTTATGTCTTGTGTTGAATTTTGGTTGTTTATTGATGTTTCTTTTATTCTCCTGATGAGTATGAAGCGCATTTGCAAAATCAAAACTTTAACAATATATATGTCACTTCAAGAACAACATATCCATAATTATAGAAACGATCAAAGTTTCAATTTTGTTTCATTGTGCGTGTGAAAATATGCAAAATGCTTTTGTTTGAGGTATTTATACATGCATCATTAAGTAATACCTAATTAATAATAGAAATACTATATCCTCCTACACACCTTTTTACTTATCTTCTTACCTAATTAATAATAGAAATACTATATCCTCCTACACACCTTTTTACTTATCTTCTTACCGCTTAGATGTCTGTAATCTATCGGTGAGGGAAAAAGTTGACCATTTTTATGAGTTTATAGATGATTGACACCTAAGTTATAGGAAGATAAGTAGGAGGATATATCATTTCTCTATTAATAAACACTCAGCCCCGAATAGCAAATGATACACAATATACACTTAGTTAACATGTTTTGATAGTACAATGCCAAAGAAAATCTTTAAAAAAAAAAAAAAAAAGTAATAATTTCTGAATATATTAACCCTTATAATCGGGGCGGAGTATGTGAGAGGCGGAAGAGGTCCCTACTTGCGCTAAGTTCAGTTAGTGTATTTTTTCACGATTTCACAAAAAAATAGAAATTTCATCTCGCCTCCCATCTAATGTTTTTCCGGAGAAAATTCTTGACCTCCCATGAAATTTCTTCAATTCCATGAGTCTTATAATTAAGTCAAGATTTAAATGGAACTTAGAGTTGTTTTATTGGGCTTTTGGTGTCCATTGAGAATGCTGGTGGTTGAAATTCTACAAATAAATGGGCCTGTTTTTCATAAGCCCAATAACTGAACCAGAGTTACACATGACCAAAGTTATCAGATAAATTTAACAGACATTTTCAGTTATGGTTTGGTTTTTTACATGTCCGAAGTAATCAAAAATCAATTAGAAGAGTACCCGTACGTCTTGCCTCGTACGTGTAAACATCTCTTGTCGAGTTTCAGTCGACTTTGCCTTATCGGATGTAGTTTGTTTGATACTTTTGAGCGATGCAGGCTTTCAAGTACGTTGAACTTTATAGAGCATATATGTAATAAACATTTTCAAATGTAAGCTTCTGGTGGCTAAAATTTTGACTTTTGATTTTGAGCTCATCCTAATACCATCAAATCAAAATATAAATCTTTTTTTTTTTTTTTTTTTAACGAACAGACTTTTATAACGGATTACAATAAGATGGCGAAACAGGCGGCAAGAATGTGTGCCGCTTTGAATAGCAAAACCAATTCTACTAAAATGAAATTTTGTGACTTAGGGTCGAAAATTACTTTGCACAACCCGTTGAACCCTAGTCAAAACTCCACAACAAGTTAGGAACCCAAATATATCAAAAGCAAAGGGTAAATCGTGTTGATTCTCTAAACAAGTTTTCGTGTTTAGCAACTTTGCTCGATTCCGCTTTCAACGCCGCTTGTCCAAAGAACAAACCCATTGTCCCTTAGCCCAACAAGAGGGACACTCCGTAAGATCCACACAAGCATGTTTCCTACCATCCAAACACAAGTATATCACCGGTAGTAAGTAGATCTCCTTCAAGCGGATCATCAAAAAGTTCACGGGGCCTCTTTTTAGAAGAAATTCGCCGTTTAAGAACATCATCTGAACATCCCTAACGAAATCATGTCAGATTTGAAACCCAGAACTCCTTTGAATGGACCGCGTGCTCATGAAGGAATCTAAACAAACCTTGCGGCAGATGGCAAGGCTCATCACCGGAAGCAGGGGATCATTAGCGGTACTTAATGATAGTCCGATACTCCAAGGCCGACATATGTTGGCCTAGCCTTCAATGGGATAACCACGAGAAATCTTGAGCATGAGGAGCTCTGAGACATTCAAACACCGCTTGCGAGGGATAAATCAAACTTCTCTCCCAAACTCCGGACGATTCCACTAAAAGGGCACACGCCAAAACATTTTGGGCTTTAGGTGGGCGGTGTCCTTGTTGAGAAACCGCTAAGATCGAAATCGGGGAGGGACATGCATGCGATCCATTGCATACCCATAATCGTAGTCAACCCCATCAATACCACATCCCGAAGAATGTGATCCTCAGAACTTCAAGATTGCGCCTCGAGGCCACAAAAGCATAAGTAGATACATCCTCACCAACATAAACCCAACCCACCAAACCGAGTCGGAAGGGATGCGAGCCTCCATTGAAAATCCCCAAAAAAGGGCCCCACAAACCACAATGGCCTCTATTGCCTTCAAGGCCATTGTCAAAAATGCGATGCCTTCCCTATATACATAGGTTGGCACGCTCGAGACCGAACATCGACTTTATGACGCCCATACATGAGCGAAGCAAAGGAGCTCATATCGAGGGTCAGCAGACTTGTGAGACAACTCATTAGTTCCACAACACGAGATGCCCTTTTCACAGCCAAACTACTAATAAACCCTGCATCCCGGCTAACAGCGCCTCCAAGGAGTTTCACACCCAATGTCGGCCTCCCAATCCCGTGGGGAAACAAACCATCATGTACCTTCACCCCATTGCATGAGGGACAAAAAACTTTTGTTTTCTTAATGTTGAGTTCAAGGCCCAGGTGGGGGCCCTCAGCCATAATTATATCTAAGGCTTTAGCTACCTCTTTAGTGTCACCGATAATCGTACCATCATCCAAATACCAAGCATGGAAAAGAAGACTGCAACAATCCCTAATCCGGTGGGCAAGTGGGTGCAAAACTAAGGCAAAAAGAAGAGGCCCTAAATCCCTCTGAACTCCGTTGGTGGACCAAATATGGTCGCCACCACATATAACCTCGTCGATGACCATATAAAAATCTACCCATAGGAAATAGACGGGCATCGAGTCCGAACCTCATTTAAAAGGGTAGTCCAATCCACCAAGTTGAAGGCATTTGAGAAGTCAACAAGAAGCATAGCCAACGACCCATCCGTAAGAATCTGCTCGCTATGAAACTCATGTGTGAAACGTGGGGGGGTGAATACGTTACTGCTTAAAAACTTTAGATCTTTAGTATCAAATCGCTTATTAAGCTTGTTATAATATGAAAGTACCAATTTTTGTTTGTGATTAATATAAAGCATGGTAAACCAAGTTGTCACACAATCATGAACATCAAACCACATCACAAACAATAGTATAGTGCAAGTATAAAAGTAAAGAGATAAAGAAAGGAAAGTGCAAACCGAACACGAGGATTTATAGTGGTTCGGTCACGGATCTCCTTTCCGCCCTACTCCACTCCCCGAGTACCCAACTCGAGAGTTACTTCACTAAATCAACAAGCTCCTTCTCGTGGAGAAAACCTTACAATCGTCGCTACACTTTTTCCGTACAAAGCTAAATACCGGGTTCTAGTTCGAGGTAGAACCAACCTAACGTCGCTTATACAATATTTCCGACACTAAGCTAGATGTCGAGTTCTTTTACAAGGGTACAACCACTCCCAATATGTTTTATGGCCCAACATAATAAACCTTGTGTTTTATGGCACAAACACATAAACCATCTAATCTAGTTCGGTGAAAGTGTTGTTATGATGCAATGATGTTTACACTAATGATCCATGACACAAATGTCTAATGGATATGAATAACTACTTCTAAATGAACTTCCATTGATAGGAAGCCTTCATGATGAAGATCACAAGTTCCCTAAACTTCTTGTGATAGATCTTCAACTTGTGGTGAGTGGGGATGGCTAGATCTCCAAGATTTCCTTGGTTGATCAAAGAGTATGCTTACAACAAAGATGAATGTTAGAAGCATTATGATTATGATCATTAGGGTGTTTAATGTGTTACTACATTGTTAATGATTGATCTAAATGTATGCAAGAAGGTGGAGAAGATGTGCTTTGAAGTGGTGAAGAAATGGGAAAACAATGGGCTTCTATTTATAGCCAAAGTGATCGGGGCGTCCGGACCACGGACCCCTTAAAAGGGTTCCGCCTTTATGCAATTTGGTGCCGTGGGTGCACGACACAAAATCAAAAAATCTTTCTTCAAATCTTTCCAAGATATTACCAAATCTTACTAAGATCACATTTGATATATTGAGTATCAATCTAACCAAAATATTCAAGTGATCTTCCAAGGATTTCAAAGATGATGCATGACATGATGTAACATGTATTTCCATTTTAGATTAAAGGTTTATCAAGGTAAACTTGTAAAATGTATTATGTAACTAGTTAATAAAATGTCTTTGAAATACTTGTGAATGCAACATGTAAAATGAAGTTCGAAATAGAATGGTTAACCTATTAAAATACTTAGTGACTCTAAATGTATTTGAAACATTCTAAATGATTTGTTAATGGGTTTGATCATAATGCCACATAACAAACATGTACGAACTCGTGTTGTAACACACGCGGACTTGAGACATCGAGAGGTGTTGAATGTATGTTGAGACAAAGTGTGATTACAAGTAACTTGTACATTTTACGTTATGTATTACAAGTTACATGTTTGTCATCAATCAAAACAAACGAGACCAGTATAGATTAAATATCATAGTATTTGCACTAACAATCTCCCCTTTTGATGATGACAAAGATATGTAAACGTAATAGAAAGTAAAATGTAAAGGTTACTTGTATCCTTACTACCTTTACATTACCTTTCCGTTTACACTCTTCTCCCCTTTGTCGAAACAAAAGGCGTGTCCTTGGAGTTTAACTTCATTTCTCCCCAAAAAGGCGAGCTTGCATCATCCCTAGTGAAGTTAAATCGTCTACTTCAATCCGTTCCTTGTTAGGTAGCGGATCCATGGATCAAATTAAGAGGCTTAACCTACATCAAGGTTAGTTTTATGTAACAAAAATTATGAGAAATATATGAAAAAGAAAAATGCATAGCAATGTTGGCCTATTTTCTCCACTTTTTATCGAAGCACAAATGCTTGTTGAAAAGTGAGAATGATGCTAAATGCGTGCATGCTCCCCCTTGACGGTTGCTCCCCCTTGTTTGAGGCGTCGGGGTATGATTAAAAACCTTGTAAGATATAACTTTTCACATACACATCAAACCATAACACCAAGGTGGCGTATAAGTGGAATTCTAGAGAGAGAAAGTTAGAGGTTTAGGGAACTTAGTGAGAGAAAGTGAAAGATATTATTATGAGCTCCAACTCTCTACCTTGGAAGGTAGAGTATTTATAGTCTTACATAAATCGCCACACATCGGGTCATGGATCGTGCATACAGCTGGTAAAGACCGTCTGTCCTCCACGGTGTTACTTAACTAAATTACTACTTAACTTAAGATAACTACGACTACGAGCTTAACGAATACATATACTTGAGGTGACCGACTCTTTAATACCGGAATTTCTAATTCCTAACAATCTCCCCATGGAGGTCACCTCAATCATGTACCGACTTACATTGAATACAACTAGATATTACATAAAAATTGTTCTTGCATTCTTGATGTAGACCTTTGCTCTAAGCTCGAGACATTGATTCTTCACATTGCATGTTTGGTTACTTCAAGTGGAGGTCTTTATCGATCCACGTGATAATAAATTGAGCCATCATTTGAGATCATCACCATCAAAATCTCGACACATCCTTTGTGGTGTTGGTATTATGTGATGTTGTGACTTTAGGACCGACATGCTCACATTCGGATCATGATATCTTCTCATCGAGTAGCGGAAGCATTTGTTGAATCATGATATTGGCGCAGTAAAGCGAAGCATGGAGTGAAAATATCGAGTCATTGATGCACTAATCATGATTTCTTTTGAGTTGAATGTGTTAAGTGAGCATGCGGCTATGGATTGACCGCTTCATTCGATCACCGCAAACGTCGGGTGTACCGCATACAACAAGCTTAGCAATAAATCGCACGAAAGTGTCTTTGATCACTTCGTTGAATTGAGGTACACGCCCACGGTTCCCCGTTGATCGATACATGTCTTACTGTGATCGTATAATTCAAGAATTTCCTTGACAGGGTTTCGCGGTGCTCTAGCGTTCTCAAACCGAACATCTCAAAGAAGACAACACGGAGTGAGTGAACCAAATAATTTTAAGTCCACCGATTGATGAAAAGAGATTTGAAAACAATCGTATTGCTCAATAGAAATTGTTTTGCAATACAACGAAGGTTTTATTGAAAATCAATTATCAATCATAAAACACCTTTTGGTTTGAAAATTAGTACACGGTCGATGTGCTAAAGAAAAGAGTTTTAAGCACAATGACCGGTTTTTCAAAGGTATCCGTCAATCCATAACTCGAACCGTGATTGATTCAAGAGATTGAATCGCCCATTGTTTCTTCGCTCGGTTGTCACATGGTTAATCTATAAAATAGATCTCACATGCCACCTACCAGAGCTTGTTTGATGTTGGCTCGAGAAGGCTTTCCATCTTCATTGTGAATATGTATACACATCACTCGGATGTTCCGCAATACCACAAGGATAATGCGTGGGACTCAAGATATAATCTCTTTCCACATTGTGTGAAATGAGAGTCTTCATCGAAAGTGTCCTAATGAGATTTATTGATGATCTCGTGGCTCTAGACTCAATTTGTGCATATTTGGATCCCGTGGGAGACTGGGAGAGGGTCTCCTTCTTCAATATCAACCATCTCTAAGAGAAAGTCGATAGATAATGTCGGTTCCCGTGAGAATGAAACAAGTCCTTTTAAGAGGAACTTGAGTGGTTTGGAAAGTTGAAGTGCGCGTCGCCACCGGGTCCATGACGTCTTGTCTTCAATACCGATGTTACCATCGAGAGCATATGAATTGAACCCGGTTTACGCCTAAGGTTGAATAAATGGAGGCTATTTGTTTTCACCCTTTCCTCATTCAATTCTTTTTAATTCTTCAACCCCTTCAAGGCTTACCGAGACTTCATAGCTAGACCCTTGTTGGGTTTATTCCAATTACTAGCTCGGTCTTAGTCCGCACTCTTCCCATATCTCATTTTTCTCCTTTTATCATCATACCTAAGGACTTCTACACTAACTAGTGGATTATCCTCGGTAGATCCCTCCGGCTCGCGCGGATCATGGGAACACATACCTAACCTTATCATCCTTATATCACCGTACATAAAGTAAAGTTGGTCGGTCTATTTGGTATTGTTCATCCGCCATTGGAACCAATTGAAAACCATTTGAAAATCAATTCGAGATACTTGTGATATATTATCAAAACATTTTGTACCGAATTGGTTTTGATATTTTTAGAACGAGAACTCCCCTCAACATGTGCATCAAGTATGAAAATGTTTTGCACACGGAGGCAAGAGAAAGAATTAACTTTTTGATTACCATTTTCTAAAGATATCAACATCACTTCCCACATCAAATCAAGTAGATATAGCATTTCGGGAAGGATGAGGTTTCCATAAATTTGCTCCCCTCAATATATGCCTCGAGGTTTGAAAAGGGTTTTGCACATACTAGAGGAACTTGCACATTGAGATAAGTTGATCACATTTCAAATCATAGGTTTAAGATAGATGCTCCCCTCAACATGTGCATGGAAAATTTGAAATCGTTTGTCACATGTGGGTGTGATAGCATGTACATCCTTATAAAACCATTTACCGAATTATCGGTTTAAATCCAATTTAAATCACACATTCTCCCCGATCACAATTATCAAATCATTTGAGATTTGTGATCTCTTATAGATTTAAATTGATTTTGAAGGCTTTAAGGGAATTGTGACTTGATTATGAAAGGGTTTGAACCGATAAGGATCGGATTTTCGGACTTTAAACTCCATTGATAAAGCATGCATGTATATCTTTTGAAAACAATTTAATGCCAAATAACTTTTAATTTAATTGAAATCATTCTCCCTCAATCAATGACATAGGTTGTTGATTGAGAGATAGAGATTTTGACAAATAAGTCCCGATGATTATCAAAAATAGAGACCGAGTTATTTTTCAAAGCGATTAGTTTTCAAACAGATAAATGTTTATAGAATCGAGCATGGAATTTAAAACATGGTGAAACATGGCTCGTTCTTTCTTTTTAAAACCGGTTATCGCTGAAATGACAATAAACCATTGTTTCTCTTTCTCCCAAATTTTTTTTTTTTTTTTTTTTGGAATTCGAACAACATCTAAAGTCTCGTGTCATTCTTTGAATGACAAAGACAAAGACCGTAGATATTATCGAACCGGAAAAAAACATGACAAATGACAATATTTTATTTATTTATTTTTTTTTTGAAGATTTTTCAATTTTTCAAATTTTTATGGGTTTTGAAAGTTTTATATTTTTCTATTTGATTTTTGAAGGTTTTATAATTTTGTATTTTGTTTTTCAAATAAATATTTACAAGAGATAGATGAAGATAGACCTTTACTCCTCGCCTTCCTCCGAAGACGTTTGAGAGTTTCGTTGAAGGCTTTTCAAACCAAGTCGTGGAAGAATAAACTCAAAACGTTCTCTTGGAAGAGCTTTGGTGAAGATGTCCGCTAACCGGTATTCGGACCTCACAAAATAGAGTTCCACCACACCTTTTTCCACTTGTTCCCGATGAAATGATGTCGAATGTCGATATGCTTTGCTCTTGAGTGTTGAACGTTGTTGCATGAGAGAGCAATAGCACTTTATTATCACAAAGATGAGAGGGATTTTGTTGAATTCAAATCCATAGTCGGATAATTGAGATCTCATCCATAAGATTTGAGCACAACAAGATGACATGGCTATGTATTCAGCCTTTGTAGAGGAAATAGAAGTACTCATTTGCTTCTTTGAAGACCAGCTCACAAGCTTATCACCCAAAACCGAGCACCTCCGACGTTTTGACGAGTATCTTGACACCTGCATGATCTCGCATACGCATATGTCGTTAGTGACATACCGGTGTCTTTTGGGTACCAAAGTCCCATATTGATGGTTCCTTGAGATACCGAAGACCCGCTTAACCGCTTCAAGGTGCTTTTAGTAGGCTTAGCACGGTATCTAGCACACATGCAAACAATGAACAAGATGTCCGGTCTACTAGCTGTGAGGTACATCGGGATCCAATCATACTACGATATTTTGTTTGGTCAATCATGATCCCCGAGAGGTCCTCATCTAGTTTGGTTCGGTCAATCATGGGGTGTCAACGAGGTCACATGAATCAAATCCAAATTTCTTTAAAATCTCTCATTGCATATTTAGATTGATTTATGAAAATGCCTCCGGACTTTGTGAAATTTGTAATCCCAAGAAAAATGACATTTGTCCCATCATTGACATTTGAAACTTTGAACTCATTTCATTTGAAAACCGATCACATTCCATTGGGTGCGTCGAGGCAAAAATAATATCATCAACATAAATTTGAACATGAATTAAATGTTTGCACGACTTCACGGTGAACAATGTAGGATCATGACTCCTTTGATGAATCCGGTTGATAGAAGAAACTTTGACGATGTATCATACCATGCCCTTGGAGCTTGCTTTAAACCGTAAAGAGCCTTCTTCAAACGATAAACGTGAGTAGGATGCTCTTGATTCACAAATCCTTCGTGTTGGTGACGAGACGACTTCTTTAAGATCTCCGTTCGAAATGCCGTCTTTACATCCATCGATATACTACCATGTTCTTACTAGCAAGATTAGCCGAAGATTACGATTGCCTCGATTCGAGCAACTGAGCAAAAGATTCTTCAAAGTCTATACCTCCTCTCGACGATATCCTTTAGCAACTAAACGAGCCTTGTTGATCCGGTATAAACCGTCAAGTCTAACAGACTTAAAACAAATTTTAAACACAAATACAATGAAGATCGAGAATATAGTGAATTCCCGGTCGTTAAGTCCCACGGAGACTCAATGGTGTGTTAAACACTTGATCAGACGATAGAATGATCACTAATGATAGCGATCAGAAAGGAGATTGGTGATTATTATAACTACGGTGAAAAAGCCAACAAATAAAAGCGGCTTAAATGCAAATTAAAGGAAATTAAAAGATAAAATCTATTAAATAAACGCTATCACTATATTTAAAGTGATGAACGTTTAAAACCTAAAACTTACGTTTAAATTAAAAACTACGTCCAACGTCTGTAATAAAACGCGAAAATAAAGAAGGAAAATACCCATGAATATAGAAAATAAATTTTACAATCCTAATTATAAAGGAAAATTATTAGAAAAGGAAAATTATTTTTAAAACTATTTATTTAATTATTATTAATTAAAAACTAATTTAAACTATTTAATAATACTCTAAAATAAAAGAAAATATGAAATAAGACTAGAAAAATAAATTTAAGACTTAGAAAAAGCTAAAATATGATAAAACTAATTTTAAAACTGAAAATAAATTTTTTAGACTTTTTATGTATTTATTATTAATTTAAAACTATTTAAAACTAATTAAAATGCTAAAAATACTTTTTAAACTAAGAAAATTATAGAAAAATACTTTTTAATACTTTTATATTTATCTTAACCTAAGAAAATAGAAAACATATTTTTTTAAAACTTTCTAATTTATTTGTATTAAAAGCTATTTAAAAGGATTAAAACTAATTTAAATTAAGAAAACAGAAAACAACTTAGAAAATCTGAAAATTTCGGGAAACTCTAAAATAATATTAGGAAGCTATGAAAAATGGAAAAACATGGGGCTATGTGGAAGAAAACAAGGGCTGCAGTGTAAATGGAGCTAGAATAAGCACTTCAATATAAGCTAATAAGCACTACATTCAACCAAACTACTACAGAAGCTTAATAACACTAAGTCTACTCTAAAGCAACTATATAATGCTACTCCTAACACCTAATGAGCATCTACCTAAGGATTAAGCCAACTGACATATAAGCTAAACATGGAAAACTGACCCTAAGTTTAAGCTGCTACATCAGCTTATCCAATAAGCTAGAGTAAAAACTAAAAGTATGGGACTCAAGATAACCTAGCAGAGAACATAAATCCAAAGTTACAGCTTATAAGGTCTAGCAATGAAAAAGTTAAAGATCAAGAAAAAAACTGGCTAACAGGGACAGTAACTGATGAATGCAGAAACAGTATGACAGGTACCTTAGTTTAAGCTAATCTAAAAGCTAATCAGAAGCTTCAAACAGAAAACCAGAAATGTGGGATTAAAGCCCACCTAGCAAAGAGTTTGTAAACCAAATTTGAGCTTCTACTTGTAAATAATGAACACTGTGCAGGCCCTGCAAGTTCTGCACAAAAACTGATTTTGAAACTCTTTTGACTTTTGAAGAAAAATGAAAAGTTGACTTTTTCCAACTTTGATCTTGATTTGTGGACTGGAAATGATATATTAAATTGAAATGAGACTACTGCAAGATGTATTTATGAAATAAGAACACAAAATAAGCTTTTGATCTTGTGAAAATCTCAACAGTAACTGCTAAGGACCAATGAGATGGGTTTTGACCTTTACATGTTTAGCAGGCATAAACTGAGACAAATAAAGACTTAAATGAGCTAAACAAACATGACTAAACAAATCTTAACAACTGCAAAACCCTTTAAGACAGATTTGATCATGAATCCAAACACTCCTTTAAAACATGTTAAGCAAATTTTAACTAAACTAACTATTGAACAGGCTTGAACCAATGACCAAAATGAGTTCATATAACCTAATTGCAACTATTTAAATACATTAAAAGTAATTATGACCACAGATACAAGTTCCAACTGAAACTGCAAAATGACTAGAAAACTGAAAATGATAAGATTACTAACCACAGTCCAACTGCTATGAAGACTAAAACCAGAACCAAACCTGAGCTAACCTATTCTATATCCACCCAATTTCACCTTGGATCACCCCAAAACGACTTCCATGACCAATTTGAGCTATGTTTGACTTTGGTTGACCAAAAGCAATTTTGCTTGAAATAACTTATCGGTTTGCAGAAGCTATGACAAGCTTAAAGAAGCTTATTTAAGCTAACACAAAGCTACTAGGAAGCTTTAACACAAGAATTTGAAGATAGCTTTTTCAACGAGAAATGGAAACTTGAAACTTTAAAATAGAACTTGGATTGAAAACTCAAAAGCTTAATACAATAGATTGTTAACTTGAAAGTGATACATCTGTTGAAATTACCACATTTTAACTAAGTCTAAAACATTTAACTAAAAAGCGACATTAAAGAAAATTTAAAACTAACTACTACTCCCAAGCTTCTCATTCCTTCCTTTTTATATGCCAAACCGCTCCAGTGTCTTCCACTTGTCCAATGAACCTTTCCCACCAATAAATTTGGCGTTGGATGCTTTGAGCCAATTTTGGCGTTTGATCATTTTGGCGCCAAAGTGGATTATCAACAGGTGGGGTTGATTGAGTGTTAAGGAGTATGAAGCATTTAATGGCTTTTGTTTTGTGTTGAGGTGGAGGAGACAAGGGTGTGAGATGTTGAGGAGGGGGGAATGGATGTGTGGAGTGATTTCAGGCAGCAGGTGGAGAAGGAAGAAAAAGGGCGCCAAGTGGGTGGTTGTTTGACCAGAGGGGTGAGTTGACTGACCAGTGTTAATAATCAAAGGGTCAAAAGGGTTAAGTGACAAGGGGCCAAAATTATGCAAGGGTCCAAAATGGTTGTGATAGGGTTTAATATAACAAGGACTTGTTATGCAATTTTCTGAAAATCAAGGACCAATCCTGCCAATTCAACAAAGTTGTTTCCAAGGGCTGAAAATGACAATCTCAAAAAGTATAAGGACCAAAATTGCCACTTTGCAATTTTCCAGGGGCCATTTCTGCCAAATTTCAAAGTTGAAGGACCAATTTTGTAATTTTCTCAAACTTTTGATATTTTTCACCAAAGGACTAAATTTGACAAGTTATGATTTAAAAAGGACCTTTGGTGATTTTACTTTTGAAATTATGTGCTCGGGACCTGCTTTTTGACAACTTTTGAAACTTGGGGACTAAAGCGCCAATTTTGCAAATTTGATCGTTTTCATCGATTTTGATATTTTGCATTTAAAACACATAAAACACCGATTTGTGATATTCGATCATTTTGATGTGTTTACGAGTGTTTTCGATGATTTTGCGGTTTATTTTGTACAAAATGATGAGTATTTAGACACTCATCAATCCCACACTAAGATATTGCTAGTCCCTAGCAATGATTTGAGAAAACATAATGGATTTTAATCTCTTTACCAAAAGCCATTACTTACGGAGTAGCCAAATGTTTTAGTTCAAGTAAGAACCTTGGTACATCGATAACCAAATGATTTTGAGCAAATCATAAAAATAACGGATTTGATTAGTCTTTACAAGAAGCCGTACCTTACGGACTAGCCAACTCTTAGATAAATTATCAATATTATCTTTGGTGAGTCGATTACCAATTATGGATTTTCCATCGCCTTTACCACAAGCCATAACCTTGCGGGCTAGCCAACTCTTCACTTTTTAGGATATGGTGAAATAATACCATACAATTTTGGGCAAATTGCAAGCCATATAAACGGTTTGAGAAATCTTTACCAAGAGCCGTTTGCTCTGGATTAGCCAATCCTTTTGTCTTCTGAGACATGGCGGATGATAACCGATTGAGTAAGTGCAAAACACTTACTCCAAAAAAATTTGGCCAAAAGCGGGAATTGGGTAGATAATATATGAAATTCGTGAGAATTCCCCACACTTAGAAATGAATATTGCCTCAATATTCAAAGTACCCATGGTTATGCCAAAACAAAAACGTAAAAGGGAAATATTACGGCCATTATTTAGAAAGAAGATTTTTTTTTTTTTTTTTTTTTTATATATATATATATATACATGTGGGCATCACCCTCACACTTAGGTGGTAGAAAGGGGTAAGAAGACGAAATATGGGTGAAAACCCATATAGTGTGTGCTCTTGTTTTTGGTTACCGAGTCGCTAGCTTGACTCGACCCGCATTCATTGGTTCATGGGAAGCAAGTGGAAGATACAATCTCCATCGGACTTTCATTCAAGATGTTTGGATAAACATTGAAGTACGTGAAAGTTCCACACCGATGAGATATAGATAGAACCGCTCAAAAATGATAAATGAAAATGCCGGGATCAAAATAGTGTCCTCATTCCGAAGGAGTGAAGAAGAGAGGAAGTCACCGAGTAGGTGAAGAAAGAAGGAAAATCATGATAACAATCATGATTAGATCTTCTTCCTCGGGATTAAGTCGATTGCACTTATTTGGATTTTATTGGTTGAGCTCTTTGGGTTGGAAGGCATCTCGGTTGGGAGGGTGGGAAGATTTGTCATAACTATGCAAATTGAGATTCTCTCCCCGATCATGATTTTTGCCATCCAAGCAATCATACTCCGGTGAGATATGATATGAGTGAGTTCACGGAGAACTCCTCATGAAGAGTATACGGAGGTGGGACATGTGCGGTGCCGTGGGCTATAAATATGCACCTCGTCCATTATAGTCTCCGTGTCGACTCATCACTATCAAAGATTGGATTAATCGAATTTAGAGTAAATTGAATCGAATTCGAATAAGGGATTAGTGATAGTCGTATTAGCTGTTGTGGAAACAACATGGTCAACATCCTCTTCTAAGTTGACGATCTCGGAATGTGGAAGTAATGCATCAATAAATTCTATGTCTTTAGAATATAAAGAATCGGCATCACTATAATCCTTTGTCAAAATCGAGAAAGTCTCAACAAGATCATTTGAAAGAGGAGAAGACACATCACACTCATGGTCAAGAATTCCTCGGACTCACTTGGGATCGGGATAAAGTTCTCAACATTAGGCGATTCCGTTTCCTAATAGTCTTGAGATGCTTGTCCCCATAGTGAGAGAGTCTTTGGGATCAAAAATTTCAAAGAAATAGGATCATCGACCTCTTCCAAAGGAATTCACTTCTCTCAACCGGCGTGAGTGAAGGGAAGAGTCGGAAATGAAAGGCTCAAAGCGGGAGTGGGATTGCCACTCGGAGCATTGACTTTATCGAAAACATATATAGCTCTTATGCTCTTCATATTCTCCTCTGCCAACAATTCTCCCATACTCTTTCCTTCTTCAACGGGAGGGGATTGCCACTCGAGTCGTGAGATTCCTCATCAAAATCATCATCGTCGTCGTCATCATAATCGTATACGAGAGGTTTCCAATATTCGAACTTACTCTAGCCGCTTGTTCTTGACATCGTTTTTCGTGAGACTCTTCTTTAACCAATTCTTTCAAATCTTTGAGTATATCTAGACAATTTTCGAGAAGTTCTTGAGGAATTTGCGAGAGGTTGTGTTTGAATCGTTTGGTACTGTGGAGGTTGGTCATGATAAGAGTAGTCATAATTGTTACAAGGATTATGCTCATAGACAAGCGTGTTCCTGTTTGACACTCAAAACTCGGGTGAGGACCTCCACAAGATCACAAGAATATGTCTCCATCCCATAGTGCGGGGTTGGTTGAGGAAATTAGTTGTTTCATTGTAGGGATTTTGGTCATAGACAAACCCGTTTCCGGATTCACAATGCCACAACCGGCAATTTCCACCATTTGAGGTCCCCACACCATTCACAACAAATTGGTGAGGATGAGACATAGAAAGAATCAAATGGATAGAGGGTAAAAGAAATGTAGAATCAAAAGATGCGAGAGGGTAAAGATGGATTTTTGGATTTTTGAAAACATCTTTAAAAAACAAAGAATGAAAATATTTTTGGTGTTGATAACACTTGTGAAAAGTGTTAATGAACTTTTGGATTTTCGATAACTTTACAAAAAACTTTTTCAAAGGATGGGTTATGTGCAAGAGTGGATCGAAAATGGCTAAACACACGCTTAAAGCTCCCGTGGCGCTTGTATTTTGATCATTGCTAAACCGTCAAGTCTAAGACTTTAAAGCAACAAACACAAATACAATGAAGATCGAGAATATAGTGAATTCCGGTCGTTAAGTCCCACGGAGACTCAATGGTGTGTTAAACACTTGATCGACGATAGAATGATCACTAATGATAGCGATCGAAAGGAGATTGGTGATTATTATAACTACGGAAAAAGCCAACAAATAAAAGCGGCTTAAATGCAAATTAAAGGAAATTAAAAGATAAAATCTATTAAATAAACGCTATCACTATATTTAAAGTGATGAGCGTTTAAAACCTAAAACTTACGTTTAAATTAAAAACTACGTCAACGTCTGTAATAAAGCGCGAAAATAAAGAAGGAAAATACCCATGAATATAGAAAATAAATTTTACAATCCTAATTATAAAGGAAAATTATTAGAAAAGGAAAATTATTTTAAAACTATTTATTTAATTATTATTAATTAAAACTAATTTAAACTATTTAATAATACTCTAAAATAAAAGAAAATATGAAATAAGACTAGAAAAATAAATTTAAGACTTAGAAAAAGCTAAAATATGATAAAACTAATTTTAAAACTGAAAATAAATTTTTAGACTTTTATGTATTTATTATTAATTTAAAACTATTTAAAACTAATTAAAATGCTAAAAATACTTTTTAAACTAAGAAAATTATAGAAAAATACTTTTTAATACTTTTATATTTATCTTAACCTAAGAAAATAGAAAACATATTTTTTTTAAAACTTTCTAATTTATTTGTATTAAAAGCTATTTAAAAAGGATTAAAAACTAATTTAAATTAAGAAAAATAGAAAAACAACTTAGAAAAATCTGAAAATTTCAGGGAAACTCTAAAATAATATTAGGAAGCTATGAAAAATGGAAAAACATGGGGCTATGTGGAAGAAAACAAGGGCTGCAGTGTAAATGGAGCTAGAATAAGCAATTCTTGAATATAAGCTAATAAGCACTACATTCAACCAAACTACTACGTGCTTAATAACACTAAGTCTACTCTAAAGCAACTATATAATGCTACTCCTAACACCTAATGAGCATCTACCTAAGGATTAAGCCAAGCGACATATAAGCTAAACATGGAAAAGCCGACCTAAGTTTAAGTCGCTACATCGACTTATCCAATAAGCTAGAGTAAAACTAAAAGTATGGGACTCAAGATAACCTAGCAGAGAACATAAATCCAAAGTTACAGACTTATAAGGTCTAGCAATGAAAAGTTAAAGATCAAGAAAAAAGCGGCTAACTGAGGACGATGGCGATGAATCTGAAAACAGATTATGGTGTACCTTAGTTTAAGCTAATCTAAAAGCTAATCGAAGCTTCAAGCAGAAAACCGAAATGTGGATTAAAGCCCACCTAGCAAAGAGTTTGTAAACCAAATTTGAGCTTCTACTTGTAAATAATGAACAACATGCGAGCCCCCAAGTTCTGCATAAAACCGATTTTGAAACTCTTTTGACTTTTGAAGAAAAATGAAAAGTTGACTTTTCCAACTTTGATCTTGATTTGTGGACTGGAAATGATATATTAAATTGAAATGAGACTACTTGCAAGATGTATTTATGAAATAAGAACACAAAATAAGCTTTTGATCTTGTGAAAATCTCAACGATGGCTACTTGGGACCAATGAGATGGGTTTTGACCTTTACATGTTTAGCGGGCATAAACCGAGAGAGATAAAGACATAAATGAGCTAAACAAACATGACTAAACAAATCTTAACAAGCGCAAAACCCTTTAAGACAGATTTGATCATGAATCCAAACACTCCTTTAAAACATGTTAAGCAAATTTTAACTAAACTAACTATTGAGCAGGCTTGAACCAATGACCAAAATGAGTTCATATAACCTAATTGCAACTATTTAAATACATTAAAAGTAATTATGACCACGATACAAGTTCCAACTGAAGCGCAAAATGACTAGAAAACGAAAATGATAAGATTACTAACCACAATCCAGCTGCTATGAAGACTAAAACCGAACCAAACTGAGCTAACCTATTCTATATCCACCCAATTTCACCTTTGGATCACCCCAAACAACTTCCATGACCAATTTGAGCTATGTTTGACTTTGGTTGACCAAAAGCAATTTTGCTTGGAAATAACTTATCGGTTTGCAGAAGCTATGACAAGCTTAAAGAAGCTTATTTAAGCTAACACAAAGCTACTAGGAAGCTTTAACACAAGAATTTGAAGATAGCTTTTCAACGAGAAATGGAAACTTGAAACTTTAAAATAGAACTTGGATTGAAAACTCAAAAGCTTAATACAATAGATTGTTAACTTGAAAGTGATACATCTGTTGAAATTACCACATTTTAACTAAGTCTAAAACATTTAACTAAAAAGCGACATTAAAGAAAATTTAAAACTAACTACTACTCCCAAGCTTCTCATTCCTTCCTTTTTATATGCCAAACTGCTCCAGTGTCTTCCACTTGTCCAATGAACCTTTCCCACCAATAAATTTGGCCGTTGGATGCTTTGAGCCAATTTTGGCCGTTTGATCATTTTTGGCGCCAAAGTGGATTATCAACAGGTGGGGTTGATTGAGTGTTAAGGAGTATGAAGCATTTAATGGCTTTTGTTTTGTGTTGAGGTGGAGGAGACAAGGGTGTGAGATGTTGAGGAGGGGGGAATGGATGTGTGGAGTGATTTCAGGCAGCAGGTGGAGAAGGAAGAAAAAGGGCGCCAAGTGGGTGGTTGTTTGACGGAGGGTGAGTTGGTGACCGGTGTTAATAATCAAAGGGTCAAAGGGTTAAGTGAAAAGGGCCAAAATTATGCAAGGGTCTAAAATGGTTGTGATAGGGTTTAATATAACAAGGACTTGTTATGCAATTTTAAAATCAAGGACCAATCACCCAATTCAACAAAGTTGTTTCCAAGGGCTGAAAATGACAATCTCAAAAGTATAAGGACCAAAATTGCCACTTTGCAATTTTCGAGGGCATTACGCCAAATTTCAAAGTTGAAGGACCAATTTTGTAATTTTCTCAAACTTTGATATTTTTCACCAAAGGACTAAATTTGACAAGTTATGATTTAAAAGGACCTTTGGTGATTTTACTTTTGAAATTATGTGCTCGAGGACCTGCTTTTGACAACTTTTGAAACTTGGGGACTAAAGCGCCAATTTTGCAAATTTGATCGTTTTCATCGATTTTGATATTTTGCATTTAAAACACATAAAACACTGATTTGTGATATTCGATCATTTTGATGTGTTTACGAGTGTTTTCGAGATGATTTTGCGCTTTATTTTGTACAAAATGATGAGTATTTAGACACTCATCACTTGTTCTTCAACACATCACCATGCTCATCAAGTTTTACTTTGAAGATCCATTTAGAGCTATAATCATAGCACGATCTGGGCGGTACTAACTCCCATACATCAAGGCGATCAAACTCATGAATTTCATCTTGCATGGCATTGAACCGCCTATCTTCATTCATGGCGGTTTAACATCTTTTGGTTCGATCTTAGATAGTACGGAGTTGAAGAAGCACCATAAGGCATCGGTTGCGAGTTGTTTCGGGTTGATACGGGACGAGAGGATTTCCAATGATGTTGTCTAAGGGTGATCGTGAGTCCATTTTCGAGGTGTTCATGTGGCGGTTGTTGAGGAACCGAGGTAGGCGAGTCGATGTCTCCTGAAGAAGATGGTTCGATGATGATTCGGGAGTAGCAAATATGTTTTCAAATGGAGCATCTTCGAGTCATAAAGGATTAACTTCATCATTGATGCGAAACATTTCCATGATGTACATTTGAAGAATGATGATTTGTTGATGAGGCGAAGGATCGTGACGGGTGCTTCTTGACTTAAAGATATTGAGGCGAGGATTGACTTCATTCACGGGAATATGAGCATCCTCTGTTGTGGAATCATCACCTCATTAGTAATTGAATCATCAGTTCATCAAACATAGGATCAAACAATTTCTTTACATCATCTTGGATGGAGGTACATATGGAGTTTCTTGAGAGGATTTTGGAACAAGGGATGAACCAATGGGAATTTGTTTTGAAGTGCGGGTCTGGTGGAGTGTCCGGGAGCCATTTGAATGGTCGACTCATCAAGCGTAACGTGAATTGTTTCCATGATATTTCGGGTTCTTTTGTTGTAGATTCGGTATCCCTTTTGTTTGGTGCATATCCTACAAATACTCCAATGTCGACTTTAGCCCTAAGTTTGCCCAAGTCTTGACCTCATTAGTTGGATAGCACAAGGCACCAAACACACGAAGGAAAGATAGATTAGGTTTTCTGTTGTGGACAAGTTCATATGGAGTCTTTCCATGAATAGTGTGAATCGAGGAGCGATTTTGTGTGTAGCATGCGTGGCAATTGCTTGACCCGGAGAAACATTGGAACCTTTGAGTAGATCGGCATTGTTCTAGCGGCTTCAACAAGAGTGCGATTTCGTCTTTCAACTACACCGTTTTGTTGAGGAGTTCGTGGAACACTTCTTTGATGGTGATTCCAACGCTTTCATAGAATTCACTAAGTTGTTTGTTGACAAACTCGGTTCCATTATGCATTACGATAATTACGAGCGGTTTTGTTTAGTCGAACTGCATTTGTTTGATGAGTTTGATGATGATATCGGGTTTCATCCTTTGTCCTTAAGAACTTGACCGGTGAATCTAGGTAATCATCAACCACAACTAACACATATTTCTTCCCAAAGATATTACGCACCCTCATTGGTCCACATAAATCCATATGAATCATATGAAGAACTTATGTGAGAGTTAGTAGGTTTGGGTTTATGGGCATACTTCTTGCTTTTTCCCAATTGACATCTTGAACAAAGATGATCCTTTTCATACTTTAGTCTAGGTAAACCTACAACTAAGTCCTTTACGGAAAGATCATTGATGGTGCGAAGTTCAAGTGATTGAGGCGGCGATGCCATAACCATGACTTTGTTTTGAAGCCTTTGATAACAAGCGATTGGAGGCCCTCATCATGTCATCGATAGAGATGGTGTAAAGATTTGAGCCACGAGTTCCTTTTAACAGTTCCTTACCATTAAGATCTCTAACAAAGCGGTATGTTTTAGAAGGCTACTTCTAGATCGAATCACGAATTGACCAACAGAGAGCAGTTATGACCTAAACCTTCCACATAATACACTCTAGAGATGACACTATCACCAACAACATAATCTCCATAACCCATAATAGCACCGAAATGATCATTACCAAATCTAACGATCGATGAATTTGCTCACGAAGTTCATGAGCATGCGACCGGTCTCAGGTCATATGCTTGGAGCGGCTGAGTCCGGTACCACGAGCGATTTGAGCGATCTGCGGTTGAACACGAGACAAGAATGGATAAGCTGGATAATTGGGATCCCCATGCAAGAATGGGTTCCATTTGGTTAGTTACAATGGTTGGACCACCCGCATCGAAATAAAAGCATTCATATCGAGAAAGTGAGGTAATGGAATCATTGTGAATAGATGCATTACTAGTGTCGTATTAGCCACATTTACGGTGTGACCACTTCTTAAGGAATAGTTCTACTAGTAGGCATCCATTTTCTAGTGGGCATTATCGATTAGTCTTATGACCAACGGTATCCAATAAAAGCCTATTCTGTGAATGTTCTTCTGTGGGTTTCCATTATTTTCTAACTTTCTTTCGCTTTTGCCTTTTAGCCTTTTTAGCATGAATTTTAGCATTAACAATATTAATCGGACAATTAACATCATTAGGAAAAACATTGACACCACATTCATGATTAGAAGCGAATTCAAGCGATCATCGATACAAGGTTTGCAAATAGTATCGAATTGAATTAATTACAAGATGCGCCTATGGCTAATACTAGAATCAACACGATTCGTTTTATTCAATTCAAGCTTAAAGTTCCTAGATTGTTCTTCTACTCTTTCGGTGCACATTCTTAGCTTGCGAGGTCCTATCATTCCTTGTATTGTCTTGAGACTTTGACTGCTCCCTTTAATGTCACGATTACTCTGTAGGGGAATGGGAACATTAGTTTGTTTTACTACTCTTTGCACCACTGTTTAGATGTCTTTGGGATCTGAACTACATGCAGGTGCACTAAGGTTCACTTTCTTAAAACTAGAGTCTTGAGATTAGTACTCTAGAAGGCATCTTTGAGTTCTCTCTCTTAGCATTGGTGATCTAGAATCTGAGCTACTCAAGGGTACACTACGGTTCACATTCAGAACATTGGGAATCGAGTGCATATCATACTTGGCCTTAGGCATTGAGCATGGAATCAAAGGTTAACTCTCTCACCTAATGTCTTTGGGCATATTGTGATCAAGCATTCTAAGATTTCTTGAGATCGTTTGGCATATAAGCATGCATGGCCAATTGCATTATCATGAGGTTTCTCTAGCTTATCCTCTTCAACAATCTCACGAGGCATTCTAAGCAATCCTTAAGGGATGAGAAATATGTTTGAATGGCAAGTTTGTTGTTCCTTAGATGAGGGGACATATGTCATGAGATAAAGCATATTTATTACAAGAGTGAACCTTTGATACAACATTCTCCTCATTGATCATTGGCATTTTCCCTTTTACGACTCTTGATTCTCAATTTCCTTTTGCAATGAAGCTATTTGTTCGTTGTTTTTGTTCTGAGTGACTTTAATTGATTCAAACAACTCATTGAAATGACGTTTAACCTTTTCATTTTCTTCTAGAAAACTCTCGTTTTCCTTTTGTAAAGCATTTACTAGGTTTTGAAGATGAAACATTTGAGAATTACGAGAATCTAAAGGAGGAGGCATTTGGGAGCTGTCATATTGTTCGTTTGACCCTTTAATTGAGAGATTTGGGCTTTCAACTTTACGATCGTGTTGCTTGAGCTTGAATCATTCATCACGTTTGTTAATTTGAAAAGCGCATCAAACTCGGAGCATCGAAGATGTCTTGACATTTGAAGTTTTGACATTTTCTTTAAGATGTTGATATTTTAGTTGTAAATTAAAATGCTCAACTTCTAGTTTAGAAAATGTTTAACAAATTGTCGTGATCATCGATTCAATTTTCTCATTTAGTTTAGAATTAGTTTTTCAAGCTCAATGACACGATCATGGGAGACTTTCGAGGCCACGAGATAATTCATGAAATTTGGAAGCATTAATAGAGCAATTTGAGCGATGAAAAACACATCTTGAGCAACACATTCGATAATAAGATTCTCATTTAATGTATGCGAGTTCTTTCTCTCAATCTCATTATATTTTAGATGCACGCTCATAGTCACTAACTTCAACAACCATTGCATCAAATTCCTTTTCCATTCCCTTAATATCGGTTTCTATCCCTTTTAAGACTCTCAAAGTGATCTTTTAGAAGTTTAAAGAAGGGCATGACCTCGATTAAATAACATTCTTTCATTTGTTCAAAACCCTTTCTCCTTGATTATACCGATGGGTGTGATCCTTTTCTTGCAAGTTTTCTCAAAATCAACAAATAGTTGAAATATAACGTATTGGCTAATTAATGTCTTGCTTTTAGTGGCAATTGTTCTAGGTACAAGATGCATTGGTGTATTAGGAGGATACACGATCGCTCTAGGCATTTTCCAAAGGGAGGTTTGTTTCAACAATATTTTCCGCTTTTAGCTTATCTAAATCCTTTTTCGAGAAGACTTGTTCGAGAGTCAACAATGTCGAGGCTTAAACTTGTTTAAGGAAATCGATTTTCCTTCTTGTAATCATGAGGAGTGATAATTATGTTTTCTCTTTGCATTTGGGATCATTTTGTTTCTTATTCATCTTTTCCTAGTGATTTCATTTGATTTCTTATCTTCCTCGATGCACTCAACGCAACTAGGTTTACGCCTAGGCTTAAGGATTTCATTACCATCATAAAGCACCTTATGAGCATTTCTAGCCTTTTTAATTACCTCTGGATTTGGTTCCTCAACAAGGGAATGCTATGCTTATCGCTTAAGACTCGATGTTTAGTGACAATGTGAGCGATCGAATGGTGTTTCCTTGTATGTACAACTTGTTTTCAAGTTTGTTTTCAAAGTTTTCATTAGAAAAATCTCTCAAGAGTTTTGATTCCTTTGCATTAAATTCTTGCTTAAGCATTTTCACATTTTCTTGAAGTTCTTGTTTTGTTTAGTTTGTTTTAGAAAGTTTTTCTTGCAAGGAATTTAATTCTTGTTTCAATACTTCTTCTCTAAACTTACTTTTCTAATTCTTGTACTCACTTGGTCATCCATTTCACCTTTCACGAGTGGTCAACTCAAATTTTGCGTTGTTCATAAATAGCAACACGTTCCTTATAGGCATTTAGTTCGAAATTATGGAATCATCGGGAGCACATGCGGTGTATTCATCAAAGACATAGTCATTGTTGATGCGGAAGATGCATCACTTGGTACAACTTCACTTTCACTTTGTTTCACGTATTGATCGTATGGGACAATATTGATTATTACCCATATTTTCAACATTTGATTCAATAGTTTGATTGATTGTACTTTGTCATGCATCATTGCACATCGACATCATCGTATAGTTTTAATACCTCGAGATGAGTTTGTCCTTGGATGGGCGACTTGTGGTGAAGAAGAGACCTTGGGAGAAACCATTGGAGAAATGCTAGCCATAAAAATTGTGTGTGCGATGGGTCCATCATCTACATCAGTCGTATGCATCACGGTCGGCGACTTGAAAGGCATTCGATGATTGTGACCTATCTCACGAATAAATTGCTCATCCACATCGCATCATAGGTCTTGGCATTGCCCTCGGCAAAAGCAAATTCCTCTTCATCAGCGGCACCATTGTCACGAGCTTGTGCGGCAACATCTTATCTCGAAGTAATCGGCGTGCATGGGCGCTTTGGAGATGTGCGGTTCCTTGCAATGTGTCCTTCACCCCCACGTTGTAACATTTGATTGGCTTAGCTTGACCTTGGTTACCATTTCTTCCTCGATTACGGTTGCCCACATAACCTCTCCCTCCACCTCTTCCCGATCATCTTGTCTTTCTGAGCTGGTGCCCCATAATTTTCCCATCTCGATCAAAGCATGGTTGTGAAGATTGGATCGGTTCGGATCTCATTGAGGTGTGGGTTTGTTGGTGTGAGGTGAAAGTTCATGTTTTCTTTAACCATGAGAGCTAGTTGATTGATGAAATGTTCCATGTGTGCATTTGCATCGAGTTGTTTGAACCTTGGATCGAAATGGGTTTGTGATTATCATCATTCGTGGGTGCAACTTGTGAAGCTTTGGTGGAAGTCCCATCATTTGTGTAGAAAGCGGTTGAATCATTTGTAGACCTTGTTTCTCCCGACCTTTGTTTTGAGCGATCAAGAATCCTCTTTTCAAACATGGCATGTCTCTCATTACGAAGGAGGAAGGCATAGAGTTGCTCATAGTTTGTATCCTTCAATCCTTTAGTGAGCTTCACGGAGGTGACAAACTTGTGCCATTCGGGATTCATGTTGTTCACAAATTTTGAGTTCAATGAATGTTAGGCATAGTCATTCGATGTTCCTCATGTCATTCACTAACTTATGAAATCTCACATAGTACTCATAGACACTCTCATCGGTTTCATCTTGAAGTGCTCAAATTAAGTCATAGAGTTGGGATTCTCTGTCTTCCATAGTTAATTACGACCACGAGAGAAGCATCTTAACATTATCCCAAAGCGCCTTTGCTTGGTGTTATGATTGATCGACTTGTAGATGTCTTTAGGAAGACCTTGAAGAACAATGTTTGAAGCCACGATATACGCATCAAATCTCTTTTTATCCTTATCATCAAGCTCATCATACATCTTAGGTGCATCCATTCCGTAAGCAGAGTACCATCTTCATTAGTATCAAGTATGTCTCTAGTCGTCTCAACTCGATATGGTCCTTCATCAATGGATTTGAGAATGTTGACACCATTTTCCTTTCAAAGGCAATACAATCGATTCGTTGAGCCCAAGAATCGTAGTCGATTCTGTCAAGCATGGGTGGGCAGTATCTGAGCCAGTTGCTTGTACATCCTCGACAGCGATGGAGATGATAGTAGGGCGTTGGTAGACATGTTAACAGTTATACGGGTTTTATAACTCTATGATTAAGCGGAAATAGATTCTTTCACGGTTTTACTAAATCAAGAGAAAACCGTAAACAATCACTCAAGTCGCTAGAAGATAATGCACTAAGTCGCTGAAGATAATGCACTAAGTCGCTAGAAGATAATGCACTAAGTCGCTGAAGATAATGCACTAAGTCGCTAACTCTTAATTCGCTAGACAACTAAGTCGCTAGAGTCCCAAGTCGCTAACAAAAGCAAGTCGCTAAGTAGTAACTCGCTAACCCTCAAGTCGCTAGCAAAATTTTGGCGACTGTAAGATATAACTTTTCACATACACATCAAACCATAACACAAGGTGGCGAATAAGATGGAATTCTAGAGAGAAAGTTAGAGGTTTAGGGAACTTAGTGAGAGAAAGTGAAAGATATTATTATGAGCTCCAACTCTACCTTGGAAGGTAGAGTATTTATAGTCTTACATAACTCGCCACACTTTGGGGTGTGGATCGGGCATCTGATGGGTAAAGACCGTCCGTCCTCCACGGTGTTACTTAACTAAATTACTACTTAACTTAAAGAACTACGACTACGAGCTTTCTAACGATTACATATACTTGAGGTGACCGACTCTTTAATCTGGGAATTTCTAATTCCTAACAATCTCCCCAAGGAGGTCACCTCAATTTACATCAAAATTACATTGAATACAAATAGATATTACATTAACAGTTGATCTTGCATTCTTGATGTAGTCCTTTGCTCATAAGCTCGTAGTCATTGATTCTTCACATTGCATGTTTGGTTATTCCAAGTGGAGGTCTTTTCTTGATCCACGTGATGATGAGTTTGAGCCATCTTTGGAGATCATCGGCTATCAAAATCTCTACGAGACATCCATTGTGGTGTTGTGACTTTGGGACCGACATGCTCACATTACGGATCATGAATTCTTCTCATCGAGTAGCGGAAGCATTTGTTGAATCACGATATTGGCGGCGTAGCGCGAAGCATGGAGTGAAAATATCGAGTCATTGATGCACTAATCATGATTTCTTTTGAGTTGAATGTGTTAAGTGAGCATGCGGCTATGGATTGACCGCTTCATTACGATCATTTGCAAGCGTCGGGCGTACACATACAACGATTAGCAACAAATCGCGCGAAAGTGTCTTTGATCACTTCGTTGAATTGAGTACCGCGACCCGCGGTTCCCGTTGATCGATACAAATCTTGCTGTGATCGGTGGGATTCCTAAGAATCTCCTTGACGGGGTTTCGCGGTTGTTCTATTGTTCTCAAACGGAACATCTCAAAGAAGACAACACGGAGTGAGTGAACCGTGAATATTAAGTCCAGCGATTGATGAAAAGAGATTTGAAAAACAATCGTGTATTGCTCAATAGAAATTGTTTTGCAATACAACGAAGGTTTTATTGAAAATCAATTATCAATCATAAAAATACCTTTTGGTTTGAAAAATGAGTACACGATCGATGTGCTAAAGAAAAGAGTTTATAAGCACAAAGACCGGTTTTCAAAGGTATCCGTCAATCCATAACTTTGAACGGGTTTGATTCAAGAGATTGAATCGCCCCATTGTTTCATTCGGTTGTCACATGGTTGATCTATAAAATAGATCTCACATGCCACCTACCGAGGAGCTTGTTTGATGTTGGCTCGAGGCTTTCCATCTTCATTGTGAATATGTAAACATATCACTCGGATGTTACAGCAATACCACAAGGATAATCGTGGGACTCAAGATATAATCTCTCTTTCCACATTGTGTGAAGCAGAGAGTCTTCATTGAAAGTGTCCTAATGAGATTTATTGATGATCTCGTGGCTCTAGACTCAATTTGTGCATATTTGGATCCTATAACGGAGACTAGGGAGAGGTCTCCTTCTTCATATCAACCATCTCTAAGAAAGTCGATAGATAATGTCGGTTCCCGTGAGAATGAAACAAGTCCTTTTAAGAGGAACTTGAGTGGTTTGGAAAGTTGAAGTGCGGTCGTCCTTTGGGTCCATGACGTCTTGTCTTCAATACCGATGTTACCATCGGTAGCATATGAATTGAACCGGTTTACGCCTAAGGTTGAATAAATGGAGGGCTATTTGTTTTCACCCTTTTACATTCAATTCTTTTAATTCTTCAACCCCTTGATTGCTTACGAGACTTCATAGCTAGAACCTTGTTGGGTTTATTCGATACTAGCTCGGTCTTAGTCCGCACTCTTCCCATATCTCATTTTCTCCTTTTATCATCATACCTAAGGACTTCTACACTAACTAGTGGATTGTCCTGGTAGATCCCTCCGGTTACGGCGGATCATGGGAACACATACCTAACCTTATCATCCTTATATCACCGTACATGAAGTAAAGTTGGTGGGTCTATTTGGTATTGTTCATACGCCATGGATCCAATTGAAAACCATTTGAAAATCAATTCGGATACTTGTGATATATTATCAAAGCTTTTGTACTGAATTGTTTTGATATTTTAAACGAGAACTCCCCTCAACATGTGCATCAAGTATTGAAAATGTTTTGCACGGAGGCGGGAGAAAAATTAACTTCTTTTGATTACCATTTTCTAAAGATATCAACATCACTTCCTCAACAAATCAAGTAGATATAGCAATTCGGGAAGGATGAGGTTTCCATAAATTTGCTCCCCTCAATATGTGCCTCGAGGTTTGAAAAGAGTTTTGCACATACTAGAGGAACACACATTGGGATAAATGATCACGTTTTAAATCAAAGGTTTTAAGATAGATGCTCCCCTCAACATGTGCATTGAAAAATTGAAATCGTTTGTCACATGTGGGCGGGATAGCATGTACATCCTATTATAACCATTTACCTAATTATCGGTTTAAATCCAATTTAAATCACACATTCTCCCCGATCACAATTATCAAATCATTTGAAATTTGTGATCTCGTATAATTAAATTGATTTTGAAAGCTTTAAGGAGAATTGTGACTTGATTGTGAAAGTGTTTTAAGCGATAAGGATCGGATTTTGAGACTTTAAACTCCATTTATAAAACATGCATGTATATCTTTTGAAAACAATTTTAATGCCAAATAACTTTTTAATTTAATTGAAATCATTCTCCCCTCAATCAATGGCGTAGGTTGTTGATTGAGAGATAAGATTTTGACAAATAAGTCGATGATTATCAAAAATAGAGATTGAGTTATTTTTCAAAGCATTTAGTTTTCGTGAGATAAATGTTTATAGAATCGAGCATAGAATTTGAAAACATGGTAAAACATGGCTCTGTTCTTTCTTTAAAAGCGGGTTATTGCACGAAAATGACAATAAACCATTTCTCTTTCTCCCAAAAATATTTTTGATTTTTTTTTTTTTTTTTTTTTTTTTTTTTTTTTTTTTTAAAAATTCGAACAACATCTAAAGTCCGTGTCATTCTTTGAATGACAACACAAAACCGTAGATATTATCGAACCGAGAAAAACATGACAAAATGACAATATTTTTGAAGATTTTTGAATTTTTGATTTTATGGATTTTGAAAGTTTTATAATTTTCTATTTGATTTTTGAGGGTTTTATAATTTTGTATTTTGATTTTCGAATAAATATTTACAAGAGATAGATGAAGATAGACCTTTACTCCTCGTCTTCCTCCACGAAGGCGTTTGAGGATTCGGTTGAAGGCTTTTCAAACCAAGTCGTGGAAGAATAAACTCAAAGCGTTCTCTTGGAAGAGCTTTGGTGAAGATGTCGCTAGCGATATTCGGACCTCACAAAATATAGTTCCACCACACCTTTTCCACATTCACGATGAAATGATGTCGAATGTCGATATGCTTTGCTCTTGAGTGTTGAGCGTTGTTGCATGAGAGAGCAATAGCACTTTATTATCACGATGCGAGAGGATTTTGTTGAATTCAAAGCCATAGTCGGATAATTGAGATCTCATCCATAAGATTTGAGCACAACAAGATGACATGGCTATGTATTCAACCTCTGTAGAGAAATAGAAGTACTCATTTGCTTCTTTGAAGACCGACTCACAAGCTTATCACCCAAAAGCGAGCACCTCGGGCGTGCTTGACGTGTATCTTGACAACTGCATGATCGGCATCTGCATAGGCCGTTAGTGACATACCGGTGTCCTTGGTACCATAGTCCCATATTGATGGTTCCTTGGAATCCGAAAGACCCGTTTAAGCGCTTCAAGGTGCTTTTAGTAGGCAGCACGGTATCTAGCACACATGCACCTGAGAGAACAAGATGTACGGTCTACTAGCGTGAGATACATCGGGGATCAATCATACTCCTATATTTCGTTTGGTCAATCATGATCCACGAGAGGTCCTCATCTAGTTTGGTTCGGTCAATCATGGGGGTGTCAGCGGGTCACTTGAATCAAATCAAATTTCTTTAAAATCTACATTGCATATTTAGATTGATTTATGAAAATGCCTCGGGACTTTGTGAAATTTGTAATCCCAAGAAAAATGACATTTGTCCCATCATTGACATTTGAAACTTTGAACTCATTTCATTTGAAAAGCGATCACATTCCATTGGGTCGATCGAGGCAAAATAATATCATCAACATAAATTTGAACATGAATCAAATGTTTGCACGACTTCACGGTGAACAATGTAGGATCAATGCTCCTTTGATGAATCCGGTTGATAGAAGAAACTTTGTGATGTATCATACCATGCCCTTGGAGCTTGCTTTAAACCGTAAAGAGCCTTCTTCAAGCGATAAGCGTGAGTAGGATGCTCTTGATTCACAAATCCTTGAGGTTGGTGGCGTGAGCGACTTCTTTAAGATCTCCGTTTAGAAATGCCGTCTTTACATCCATCGATAAACCACCATGTTCTTGCTAGCGACATTAGCGAGAAAGATTACGATGGCCTCGATTCGAACAAGCTGGAGCAAAAGATTCTTCAAAGTCTATACCCTCCTCTTGGCGATATCCTTTAGCAACTAATCGAGCCTTGTTCTTCAACACATCACCATGCTCATCAAGTTTTACTTTGAAGATCCATTTTAGAGCTATAATCATAGCACGATCTGGGCGGTACTAACTCCCATACATCAAGTCGATCAAACTCATGAATTTCATCTTGCATAGCATTGAACCGACTATCTTCATTCATAGCGGTTTAACATCTTTTGGTTCGATCTTAGATAATCTGAGTTGAAGAAGCACCATAAGGCATCGGTTGCGAGTTGCTTCGGGTTGATCTGAGACGGGAGGATTACCAATGATGTTGTCTAATGGATGATCGTGAGTCCATTTTACGAGGTGTTCATGTGGCATTTGTTGAGGCGGGGTAGGCGAGTCGATGTCTCACGAAGAAGATGGTTCTGCGATGATTCGGGAGTAGCAAATATGTTTTCAAATGGAGCATCTTGAGGAGTTGCAAAGGGATTAACTTCATCATTGATGCGAAACATTTCCATGATGTACATTTGAAGAATGATGATTTGTTGATGAGGCGAAGGATCGTGACGGTGCTTCTTGACTTCTGAGATATTGAAGCGATGGATTGACTTCATTCACTTTGAATCGAGCATCCTCTGTTGTAGGGATCGATACCTCATTAGTAGTAGACTCATCAGTTCATCAAACATTGGATCAAACAATTTCTTTACATCATCTTGATGGAGGTACATATGGTGTTTCTTGAGAGGAGTTTGGAACAAGGGATGAACCAATAGGGCTTGTTATGAAGTGCGGGTCTGGTGGAGTGTCCGGGAGCCATTTGACGGTCGACTCATCAAGCGTAACGTGAATTGTTTCCATGATATTTCGGGTTCTTTTGTTGTAGATTCGGTATCCCTTTTGTTTGGTGCATATCCTACAAATACTCCAATGTCGACTTTAGCTCTAAGTTTACCCAAGTCTTGACCCTCATTAGTTGGATAGCACAAGGCACCAAACACACGAAGGAAAGATAAATTAGGTTTCTGTTGTGGACAAGTTCATATGGAGTTTTCCATGAATGGTGTGAATCGGGGAGCGATTTTGTGTGTAGCATGCGGTGGCAATTGCTTGACCCGGAGAAACATTGGAACCTTTGAGTAGATCGGCATTGTTCTAGCGGCTTCAACAAGAGTGCGATTTAGTCTTTCAACTACACCGTTACATTGAGGGGTTCGTGGAACACTTCTTTGATGGTGATTCCAACGCTTTCATAGAATTCACTAAGTTGTTTGTTGACAAACTCGGTTCCATTATGCATTACGATGATTACGGCGGTTTTGTTTAGTCTAACTGCAATTTGTTTGATGAGTTTGATGATGATATCGGGGTTTCATCCTTTGTCCTTAAGAACTTGACCGGTGAATCTAGAATAATCATCAACCACAACTAACACATATTTCTTTCCAAAGATATTACGCACCCTCATTGGTCCATAAATCCATATGAATCATATGAAGAACTTACGTGACGAGTTAGTAGGTTTGGGTTTATGGGCATACTTCTTGCTTTTTCCCAATTGACATCTTGAACAAAGATGATCCTTTTCATACTTTAGTCTAGGTAGACCTACAACTAAGTCCTTTACGGAAAGATCGTTGATGGTGCGAAGTTCAAGTGATTGAGGCGGCGATGCCATAACCATGACTTTGTTTTAGAAGCCTTTGATAACAAGCAGTTGGTGAAGCTCTCATCATGTCATCGATAGAGATAGTGTAAAGGTTTGAGCCACGAGTTCCTTTCAGCAGTTCCTTTCCATTAAGATCTCTAACAAAGCGGTATGTTTTACGAAGGCTACTTCTAGATCGAGAATCACGAATTGACCAGCGAGAGAGCAGTTATGACCTAAACCTTCCACATAATACACTCTAGAGATGACACTATCACCAACAACATAATCTCCATAACCCATATGCACCGAAATGATCATTACCAAATCTAACGATCCGATGAATTTGCTCACGAAGTTCATGAGCCGTGACGGTCTCGGTCATATGCTTGGAGCGACTGAGTCCGGTACCACGAGCGATTTGAGCGATCTGCGGTTGAACACGAGACAAGAATGGATAGCGGATATTTGGGATCCCCATGCAAGAATGGGTTCCATTTGGTTAGTAACAGCAGTTGGACCACCCGCATCGAAATAGAAGCATTCATATCGAGACGGTGAAGTAGTGGAATCATTGTGAATAGATGCAATACTAGTGTACGTATTAGCCTATTCTGATGTGTGACCACTTCTTAAGGAATAGTTCTACCGGTGGGCATCCATTTTCTAGTGGGCATTATCGATTAGTCTTATGACCAGCGGTATCAATAAGAGCCTATTACTGCTGAATGTTCTTCTGTGGGTTTCCATTGTTTTCTAACTCTCTTTCGCTTTTGCCTTTTAGCCTTTTTAGCATGAATTTTAGCATTAACAACATTAGCTGGACAATTAACATCATTAGGCGAACATTAACATCACATTCATGATTAGAAGCGAATTCAAGCAATCATCGGTACAAGGTTTGCAAATAGTATCGAATTGAATTAATTACGATGCGCCTATGGCTAATACTAGAATCAACACGATTCGTTTTATTCAATTCAAACTTAAGGTTCCTAGATTGTTCTTCTACTCTCTTCGGTGCACATTCTTAGCTTGAGAGGTCCTATCATTCCTTGTATTGTCTTGAGACTTTGACTGCTCCCTTTAATGTCATGATTACTCTGTAGAGGAATGGGAACATTAGTTTGTTTTACTACTCTTTGCACCACTGTTTAGATGTCTTTGGGATCGAACTACATGCGGTGCACTAAGGTTCACTTTCTTAACATTAGAGTCTTGAGATTAGTACTCTAGAAGGCACATTTGAGTTCACTTTCCTAGTATTGACAGATCTAAAATCTGAACTACTCATTGGTGCACTACTCCTCACATTCAAACCATTGGGAATCGAGTGCATGTCATGTTTGGCCTTAGGCATTGAGCATGGAATCAAGGGGTTAACTCTCTCACCTAATGTCTTTGGGCATATAGTGATCAAACATTCTAAGATTTCTTGAGATCGTTTGGCATATAAGCATGCATGTCCAATTGCATTATCATGAGGTTTCTCTAGCTTATCCTCTTCAACAATCTCACGCAGGCATTCTAAGCAATCCTTAAGGGATGAGAAATATGTTTGAATGGCAAGTTTGTTGTTCCTTAGGTGAGGGGACATATGTCACGAGATAAAGCGGATTATTACGAGTGAACCTTAGATACAACATTCTCCGCATTGATCATTGGCATTTTCCTTTTACGACTCTTGATTCTCAATTTCCTTTTGCAATGAAGTTATTTGTTCGTTGTTTTTGTTCTGAGTGACTTTAATTGATTCAAACAACTCATTGAAATGACGTTTAACCTTTTCATTCTCTTCTAGGAAACTTTCGTTTTCCTTTTGTAAAGCATTTACTAGGTTTTGAAGATGAAACGTTTGAGAATTACGAGAATCTAAAGAAGGAGGCATTTGGGAACTGTCATATTGTTCGTTTGACCCTTTAATTGAGAGATTTGGACTTTCAACTTTACGATCGTGTTACCTTGAGCATGAATCTGTTCATCTCGTTTGTTTATTTGAAAAGCGCATCAAACTCGGAACATCGAAGATGTCTTGAAATTTGAAGTTTTGACATTTTCTTTGAGATGTTGATATTTTAGTTGTAGATTAAAATACTCAACTTCTAGTTTAGAAAAATGTTTAACCAAATTGTCATGATCATCGGTTCAATTTTCTCATTAAGTTTAGAATTAGTTTTTCAAGCTCAATGACACGATCATGGGAGACTTTCGAGGGCCGCGAGATAGTTCATGAAATTTGGAAGCATTAATAGAGCAATTTGAAGCGATGAAAAAGACATCTTGAGCAACACATTCGATAATAAGATTCTCATTCAATGTATGCGGTTCTTCCTCTCGATCTCATTATATTTTAATGCGCTCATAATCACTAATTTCAACTATTATTGCATCAAATTCCTTTTCCATTCCCTTAATATCGGTTTCTATCCCTTTTAAGACTCTCAAAGTGATCCTTTAAAAGTTTAAAGAAGGGCATGACCTCGGTTAAATAACATTCTTTCATTTGTTCAAAACCCTTTCTCCTTGATAATGCCGTGGGTGTGATCCTTTTCTTGCAAGTTTTCTCAAAATCAACAAATAGTTGAAAAATAACGTATTGGCTAATTAAGATATTGCTTTTAGTGGCAATTGTTCTAGGAACAAGATGCATTGGTGTGTTAGGAGGATACACGGTAGCTTTAGGCATTTTCAAAGGGAGGATTTGTTTCTACAATATTTTCGCTTTACTTATCTAAATCCATTTTCGAGAAGACTTGTTGGAGTCAACAAAGTCGAGGCTTAAACTTGTTTAATGCAATCCAGTTTTCCTTCTTATAATCATGAGGAGTGATATTTATGTTCTTCTCTTTGCATTTGGGGTCATCTAGTTTTTGTTCATCCTTTCCTAGTGACTTCATCGATTTCTTATCTTCCTCGGTGCACTCAACGCAACTAGGTTTACGCCTAGGCTTAAGAATTTCATTACCATCATAAATCACCTTATGAGCATTTCTAGCCTTTTGATTACCTCTGGATTTGGTTCCTCAACAAGGGAATGCTATGCTTATCGCTTAAGACTCGATGTTTGGTGACCATGTGAGCGATCGAATGGTGTTTCCTTGTATGTACAACTTGTTTTCAAGTTTGTTTTCAAAGTTTTGATTAGAAAAATCTCTCAAGAGCTTTGATTCTTTTGCATTAAATTCTTGCTTAAGCATTTTCACGTTTTCTTGAAGTTCTTGTTTTGCTTATTTGTTTTAGAAAGTTTTTCTTGCAAAGAATTTAATTCTTGTTTCAATACTTCTTCTCTAAAGTTACTTTTCTAATTCTTTATGCGTGCTTGGTCATCCATTTCACTGCTCACGGTGGTCAACTCAAATTTTGCGTTGTTCATAAATGGCAACACGTTCCTTATAGGCATTTAGTTCGAGAGATAATGGAATCATCGGGAGCACATGCGGTGAATTCATCAAAGACATAGTCATTGTTGATGCGAAGATGCATCACTAGGTACAACTTCACTTTCACTTTGTTTCACGTATTGATCATATGGGACAATATTGATATTACCCGTATTTTCAATATTTGATTCAAAAGTTTCGGTTGGTTGTACTTTGTCATGCATCTGTTGCACATCGACATCATCATATAGCTTTAATACCTCGAGAGATGAGTTTGTCCTTGGATGGGCCACTTGTGGTGAAGAAGAGATCTTGGGAGAAGCCATTGGAGAGATGCTAGCCATAAAGATTGTGTGTGCGATGGGTCCATCATCTACATCGAATCGTATGCATCACGATCGGCGACTTGAAAGGCGTTCGATGATTGTGACCTATCTCTGAGCAGTTTGCTCATCCACATCGCATCATAGGTCTTGGCATTGCCCTCGGCAAAAAGCGACAATTCCTCTTCATCAGCGACACCATTGTCACGAGCTTGTGCGGCAACATCTTATCTCGAAAATGTCGGCGTGCGTGGGCGCTTTGGAGATGTGCGGTTCCTTGCAATGTGTCCTTCACCACCACGGTTGTAGCATTTGATTGTCTTAGCTTGACCTTGGTTACCATTTCTTCCTCGATTACGGTTGCCCACATATCCTCTACCGGCACCACCCTTCCACGATCATCTTGTCTTTCTGAACGGTTGCACCACAATCCTTCCATCTTTAACGGTGGCTTGATTATGTGGGTTAGATGCGATTCGAGGTTGTTGTTGGTTTGTGGGAGAAATTCATGTTTTGACTAATGAGAAGAGCAAGTTGATTAATGATGTTACCCATGTGTGCATCGGCATCGACTTGTTTGAGCGAGGATCGGGGATGAGTTTGTGATTACCATTACCCAAGGGTATGACTTGTGATGCTTTGGTTGTGATTCCAATGTTTGAGTAGAAAATTTGTTGAGTCATTAGGCGAACTTGTCTCACCACAGTTGGTTTTGAGCGATTGAGAATCAACTTTTCAAACATAGCATGTCTCTCATTACGAAGGAGGAAGGCATAGAGTTGCTCATAGTTTGTATGCTTCAATCCTTTAGTGAGTTTCACGGATGTAACAAACTTGTGCCATTCGGGATTCATGTTGTTCACAAACTTTGAGTTCAAGCGAATGTTAGGCATAGTCATCTTGATGTTCCTCATGTCATTCACTAACTTATGAAATCTCACATAGTACTCATAGACACTCTCATCGGTTTCATCTTGAAGTGCTCAAATTCATCATAAAGTTGGGATTCCACATCTTCCATAGTTAATTACGAACGAGAGAAGCATCTTAACGTTATCCCAAACGACCTTTGCATCGGTGTTATGATTGATCGACTTGTAGATGTCTTTAGGAAGACCTTGAAGAACAATGTTTGAAGCCACGATATCGCATCGAATCTCTTTTCTCCTCATTATCAAGCTCATTGTACATCTTAGGTGCATCCATTCCGTGAGCAGGAGTACCATCTTCATTAGTATCAAGTATGTCTCTAGTCGTTTCAACCCGATATGGTCCTTCATCAATGGATTTGAGAATGTTTACACCATTTTCCTTTCCAAGGCAATACAATCGATTCGTTGAGCCCAAGAATCGTAGTCGATTCTGTCAAGCATTGGTGGGCGAGTATCGAGCATTTGCTTGAACATCCTCGACAGCGATGGAAATGGCGGTGGGAGCGTGGGAATGTTGGTAGACATGTTAACAGTTATCACGGGATTTTATAACTCTATGATTAAGCGGGAAATAGATTCTTTCACGGGTTTTACTAAATCAAGAGAAAACCGTAAACAATCACTCAAGTTGCTAGATGATAGCGTGCTAACTCGCTGCCAAATAATGCACTAAGTCGCTAGAAATTAGTGCACTAAGTCGTAACCCTTAATTAGCTACGTCTAAGTCGCTAGAGTCCCAGTCGCCAGCGAAAAAGCAAGTCGCTAAGTAGTAACTCGCTCTGGACTAAGTCGCTAGCCAAATTTGTGCGATGATTAGCTACACAGTCGCTAGATATGCAAGTCGCTAAAGAGCAACTCGCTCTGGACTAAGTCGCTACCACAGTCGCTAACCGTGGTGGAGATTCCACTACTTGTGCTTTAACTCGCTAGCTCTAACTCGCTAGCTTTTATAGCTGTAAGTCGCTACAAAACAATGAGTAAGTCGCTACCAAGAAAACAAGTCAGAGCTAATTCGCTGGCTTGAAAAACCAAATAACCTTCACTTTTCAATCCAAAACAACCCAACCAAGATGATTCAAGCTTACCAAATGAAAACCTAAACACTTTTGATGATTCTAAACATAAAAGTACCAACAAAATTCAAACTTTAACACAAGAAATCAACCAAATGATGCAAAACCACTAAACTTTTCAAACTCAAAACCACCTAAAACCACTATAAATCCAAAGATGTGCAAGATATGATCTAACCATGGCTCTTGATACCAATTGTAAGATATAACTTTTCACATACACATCAAACCATAACACAAGGTGGCGAATAAGATGGAATTCTAGAGAGAAAGTTAGAGGTTTAGGGAACTTAGTGAGAGAAAGTGAAAGATATTATTATGAGCTCCAACTCTCTACCTTGGAAGGTAGAGTATTTATAATCTTACATAACTCGCCACACTTTGGGCATGGATCGGGCATCTGATGGGTAAAGACCGTCCGTCCTCCACGGTGTTACTTAACTAAATTACTACTTAACTTAAAGAACTACGACTACGAGCTTTCTAACGATTACATATACTTGAGGTGACCGACTCTTTAATCTGGGAATTTCTAATTCCTAACAGTGATAAATGATATAATCAAAGATCTCATGAAGTGTAGTTTCCTAATTACAATCATAAGAAAAGTGAGAATATAATATGATAAAGGCCTACAAAATAGTTCCTAGAAAGAAGATATGAAGTCTTTTAAGATTGTGCCATTAGTGGTGCTAGTGTTGGTGTCGGTTTACTAGTAGGATTCATGTGGTGATGGTAGATGACTCGAGATTTACAAAAGCAAGTTTTCGCTAATCCATAGTGGTGATGATTAGTGAAAGTGGTGATGGAAGGTGGTGGTGATTAGGTAGAAAGCTATTAAGGAGTTATAAACTCGTATGTATAGCAAATATAAAAATATGGACTCATGCAATCCTTTCGTCATGTCAAGTGACCAAAGCTAAGAAGAAAAAAAAATGTGAATGGACATTGCATTTCAATGATGCATAAGGGTTATGATTTGAATGATTTATTGATGCTAACAATCTATTGTTTTGAGCAAGTTCTCATATGCTTCAACCCAAGAGTAATCAATAATGCGTTCTATCTAAGAATATTATAATGAAGATACCAAAAAGTATAAAAGTGATAACATGAAGATAAATTCGTTCATTGATTGACACGAATTATAAAAATGACCTATTCTAGGTGACAATGGGAAAGGTAGTATTAGCATGGTTTTGACCGACATGGATGATTATCACTTTGAAAAGAAGTGAAGACAATATGGAAAATACTAATAATGAGTACCTATATGAGGATGAGAATGACATCATATGAGTGAGAGTTGGATGGACCAACGTGTTGGAGATGGCTGTTTTGATTAATATATCGTTTGCCCGACAAGGACATGCATGATAAGCGAAAAAGGATAAGATCCTATGATGGTGTTCTAAATAGTGAAGTTGTAAGGTGCTAGTCTAAGGAAAATCCTATGTGGAGATGAAGGCGTTTTGTAAAAACACATGATGCGTTTTCACTTGATGAGGTATTGGTGCGAAAAAGGTTGAACTAGTTGTGGTTTCATGAACCGGCTTTAGCTAAGTGGTGTTTACCTATGTGTTGGTATTGTAGAGTCTAAGAGACATAAAATTTGACAAAAGACAATTATGTGAATGGATTTCTCTCCCCCTTAATTGGTGGACATCCAACATAATGTGTAATGTATCAAATAAGGAATGACAACAAAGTGTTTAGGAGGTTATTTGGGTTAACGAAAGAGATGAGCTTAGTGAACTTCATCCTTAAAGTCACGTACCTCTTCTTGATTAATACGAGATGATCGTATGATGAGGCATGTGGTTTCCTAATATGAAGTGAAGAGGATTAGAGTATTGTTATAACTAAATAATGATGGAGTGATTTTGGAAGCGGAAGCAAAAATGAGATTTGGAAAGAGGTCGGTTGAAGACAAAAATACAAAGCCAACCTCTGAACTTAATTCTATATGCTTTTAAACTATATGCAAGTGTAGGGGTCCCATAAAGCATAGTAGTAATCTACGTAGCAATAAACGGATTATACAAAATGAGCATATAAAGTTAGAACCAAGTGAGATAACAAATAATTTGTTATCAACCTACAAAACAAATTTGTTAGTGACAAAAGATGTTAACATGATAGAAATCAAGTGATAACATATTATATAAGCAAAAACAACACATTGCACTTAGTAGACAAGAAATCACCGCACAAGATAGCATCAAAACAATCATATTATGCAAGAATACGATTTTATTCAAGATATTTCATTATGAGATTGTTTTGTCGTTAGACTTAGCCACTTAAGCATACTTGGATACACAATAATCTATGTGATTAATTTGTAAGATAAAAAGCTTCTAAAAGTTTGTCATACCAAAAGCACTTTGACAGATTATATGTGCACACGTAGCAAACAAATAGTGTGACAAGAAACAAAAGAAACAAAATGAAATATTCATGCAAGCCATGTTTAAAACATAACAATTTGGAGCATGTATCATTTGGATCGTACTACACATAGATGCAATGAATGCCAACTAATAGCTTTCAAACACAAATATATCATATCAAAATTATCACGTATCAAAATGGCATATTATGAGTTCATAATTAACATGTGAATCATACTAAAATAATTCAAAAGTAAGTATCATGCAAATAAAGTTTAGGTTTAAGCGTTTAGTAGCATGAAACAAGAATACAAGCATTATGAAGATAAAACCGTACTAAGGTTTACACATTTGACTAGTTATCAAACACTAAGATAATGTCAAATCAACTTATCGTATCAAACAAGAACATGTAATCAACACATGTAAGTGCAATGCAAGTGGTTTTAAAAGAAAAGTCTTATATACTACTTGTTTGATTAGTATTCCTAAAGCGAGGCAAACTATCAATGTTTTAACACTTACTTTAGGCAAGTATAGGAAAAGCAGATTTTTCAAGTTGGAGAATGAATATGAGACTATTACTAGCGGTGCTCAATTAAGGCTAAACACGACCATTTTACGGTGATTCTACATACCCAACTTCTCTCCGTGAAGCAATTCAACCGTTAGGTCAAATTGAGTTTCTAGTGCAATAGATTCTCCAAAGTAATCATTCTCATGTTAGAAAGATGGGAACTCCTACTTTTGCCTATTAAAGTGTATAAAGATGATAGTTTACCAATACTTGGCTTAATGTGACACAACTAATATGCAATATAACTAAGGTGATGAAGATGTCATGTTATACATGAATTTTAACAATGGTGTGTTGATAAACGATATGTTTTAATCTTGTGTTTAGAATCTAAGGTTTGTTCAAATTACAAAGCTAATTGTATGATCTAATGGATGACATCTTTTATGTTGAAGTGGATACTTTAAAAGTGATTTGATTATCTAAGACTAGGGAATGGAATATGTTAAATTAAGAATGTTCTCAAGAAAGTTGTTTGGAACTTTATTTGACAAGAATCTAAATAAGGTTACTAACTTCAATAGATCATGTGTATGTTCTAGAGATGTGTAGTTTCAACCTTGGATGTGCACAAGGTTTGAGCAAGGTTAGGTTATGATGTACGCTTGAAAGGAAATGAATACAAATAGTATCTTTCAAAAAATGAGATTATCGCATGGGATAAAGTTATCATGCTTATGAAAATAAGTATGACAAGATGAATTGGATATGCTAGTTCATAGAACTTTTGGATGTTCGTTTCAAGATCATTTAGCCAATGAAGTGTAATGAAATATCTTGTAACATAACCATATATGTCGCAAGGAGAGAATGATGCATAGGATATACAATATCCTTTCAATAAGATGAATACTTAACGCATGATTTCTTAGGCATAATGTTTTTCAAAACATCATGTTTTCCTAAATGAAGATATGAAGCCAAAGTGTTTGAATTGGATAGTCCTATCTAAATAAACTTGGTCTCAAGATTATATTCACTAGATGATGACAAGAGGAATTCACTCGAGTTTCTTATGTATACTCCTCAAGAGTCATTGTTGCTTGGGGTGTATGATGTTGGCTTTAGATTGCATTTTAACATATGTTGTTAAAATGTTGATTTGAATTTAACGAAATTTATGCAGAAGTTTAACGACAAAGTATTACTAATACTTTGATAATTTGTGAAGGTAGTACTACTTATACCTAGTGGAAATTGACAACAATTACCAAGAGCACCATGCTTATTTGATAGTTGAGGTTCTAGCCGTAATGAATTATCTAAGTCCTTATATGTGGAAAGGATGGTTGAGTTTGTTCAAACATGCATTTAATTCAATACAAGTGTTGGACACAAGGGCTTTTGAGCATTACACTCAACGAATTCAAATGATGGTAAGGATGGTGGATTGGTTGATCTAGGTGGTAAGTCTTCTAGTGTGTCTAAATAAGGATGTGGTGATGTAGGGGTTTGTTGTGCTATAGGAGTACTTAGGTTGATTATTTGTCCACGATGTTGAACACAAAAAGTATGATACTAATTCTTATGGTTCATTGGTTACTACAACTAGCGGGTGAAGTGCTTGAAGTTTTGGTTATGTCTATGAAGCTTAGGGGCTGAGGTATAGGTTCACCTGAAAGGGCGCGTTTGATTTAAAGGATGCTCTTGGAAATTCATGAGCAATACGCTTAATGGTGCCAAAAGATGGAAAAGGGATAGTAGGTGTCTAAGAGGATAAGTGGCACGATGGGTTGTTTGTTTTGGATAAGTGTTTCAACATGTGTTGTTAAAATACTTGGGTGTTGATTTTCTGGATATGACTTTTAATGACTACAATCGTAAGTCGCATATACTTGAATATTTGGATGAAATACTTAAGTTTGTCAATCCTAATTTGTTGAGATTATAAAGCTTAGATTGAACTCAAGGATAACAAGACTTGATAATATGTATTTAACATATGTGTGAGTTATGACTCGATGTAAATACTTATCGTCTTGAAGGATGACACATTATTTTCATGTTAACCAGGTGAGGCAATACATGTAGATACAAAACAATATCTATAGTCATATGTTAGACTTGTGAATGATATCTTTGCAAATAATGAGTCCAGGGTTATTAGTCTCGGTAAGTCATCTAAGTCATCCGCAAATGGGTGAGGAGATGTTGGTGGTGTTGCACAAAGTTTGATAGGTACAAGCTTTGGAGACTTTGGTAGTGAAGTCGTTTTGGATGATGGTGGGTGATTTTGGTGATGGAGTTGGAGTACTCAAGTTTAGAAAGTTCACATCTTGAATGGGTGATGAGATGTTGAGAGGTAATGAGTCTGAGGATGAAGAGCTCAAGTTAATGAAGCAACAAGATCGAATGCTAATCCTAGTGGTTTTCTTAAGTGGCTTATTTGAGGTTAAGGATTTAGTCATTTTGACTTTGCTTTAAGAAATGCTAAGCTTGAGGAAAAGTAACAAAGAAGGTGTGAAATGATCATCTTGAATGTGTCGATTTATGGAACTAAGTTCATGGATTTGATGTTAATCCATACAAAGATGGTAGTTTCTAATGAGATGGAAGTGTCTAAAGTCATGTCAAACATCCTAAGTTAATCCATTGAGGATGTGTTGAGTGAGGTATGAAAGATATGCATTAACAACTATCCTAGAAACGAAGTTTGGTAAATTAGATTGCGGATTTAGTAAAATTCAATAACTTACTTGTAGGATTCACGGCACCATTTCTTTACACAGGAACCCTTAAATTGGTGCCGCTTTGGTCCGCTGTGTATGGTATGGCGGTACAAAATCCATAACAGATGGAACCAAATTAATGGTGCCGTCGGTCCGTGGAGACCGTAAATCTTCTGAGACCCATTTTTTAGGTGTCGGGGACTTTTTGAAACACGAAAATTTTCTCAAAACATATGGCATTAACTATTTCTAGTTAGGAGCAGTCAATAACGCATACACAAACATAATGGAGCATTGATTTTGAACAAGGGCTAACGATTTTCACATATAAGTGAAAATGGGTAAAATTGATAACACCAGGTGTGCTATCCCCTGCATGAACCGGTTAGCATACATCAATGTTTTAAGTTAGTTTATCATCCTACTGAAGCAAAAACACATAAATGACATCATACAATGTTGTTTTGTCCTTGTACCAAACACTCTCTTAAAAACTCTATTTTCAAAGTACTTGACAAATTTAGTTAGTACTCATTGCTAAGTGAGTTATGACATTTCATAAGTTATGTGAGATTTTAGTATAACCTATGCAAAGAAAGTTATCTAATTCTACAAGTGATGGTTAAAACAATTTTTCAACTTAGTGCACAAAATCTAGCAAAGAACTATTGTGCATAAACATGAAATTGTCAAATCAAGCGAATAAATAACATGGCAAGATTGACACTTATATTAAGCAAACAAACAAGTGTAAACACCAATTTGAAAATAAGAAAGCAATATATATGCAAACAACATAAACAAGTGGTCATTTAGCATAGCATAAAATGAAAGACACTTTTACGTCATTTTATGTTTAAATATGACGATGTATACCAAGCTTGATTAGTTTCCTTTAAACATATTACCAAATTATTTAGTTTCAAAGGAAGTTGTATCAAAGTTCTAAGAATACCAACTTAAATTGCTTGATTCAAAATTTTGAGTTTTTATGTTAAAGCTTAAACTCAATATTTTAGACATACTGTAGTATTTGGTCTATTTCACTTATTTAAAATTAGACTCAGGCCATGAGTATTTTTAAATGAAAGTAGACTCAATTCCTTTAAAATGATAGGTGGTTCGACTAAACGGAATTACGGTTAATTAGTTATGATTTTTGAAGTTGTCCAAAATCAGCATCTTTACAGACGGATTCCACGGAACCAAATAAAGGGATCCGCCTTTATAAGATTTGGTGCCGTGGTCCTCTCGAGACGATTCACTAAAATTAGTATTTGACATAGAGAAAACGTGTGCGACTTACTAGATTTCATAGTAAACATATAATACACATATTTAACAACATATCTACTTATGTAACTTATCTTAAACATTTACTGAGGTGATTTTTCAACTAGATTTATAGTTATCCCAAACACTCCTTTAAAATCATATTTTTTAGTAAATTTTCTATGAGCACACAATACAATACTTACTAGTTCTTTCAACAAACTTTTTATTTTACTTTTCAAGAAAACCTTCAAGCTTGTATACAAAGTTACATTTAACAACAAAATTTCTAAGTATAACAAGCAAAGCATTTTCATATTATTTTTCGCTTCAATGGTAATTTGATACATGGATCGTACTCTATTTTTAAAACCATTTGTTTTGAAAATAAGAGCTACGTGGCTCTGTACCAATTGTGGAAACGTGAGGGGGAGGGTGAATCGTTACCGCTTTAAAAACTTTAGATCTTTAGTATCAAATCGCTTATTAAGCTTGTTATAATATGAAAGTACCAATTATTGTTTGTGATTAATATAAAGCATGGTAAACCAAGTTGTCACACAATCATGAACATCAAACCACATCACAAACAATAGTATAGTGCAAGTATAAAAGTAAAGAGATAAAGAAAGGAAAGTGCAAACCGAACACGGGATTTATAGTGGTTCGGTCACGGATCTCCTTTCCGCCTACTCCACTCCCCGAGTACCCAACTCGAGAGTTACTTCACTAAATCAACAAGCTCCCTTCTCGGCGGAGAAAACCTTACAATCGTCGCTACACTTTTTCCGCACAAAGCTAAATCTGGGTTCTAGTTCGAGGTAGAACCAACCTAACGCCGCTTATACAATATTTCCGACACTAAGCTAGATGTCGAGTTCTTTTACAAAGGTACAACCACTCCCAATATGTTTTATGGCCCAACATAATAAACCTTGTGTTTTATGGCATAAACACATAAACCATCTAATCTAGTTCGGTGAAAGTGTTGTTATGATGCAATGATGTTTACACTAATGATCCATGACACAAATTTATAATGGATATGAATAACTACTTCTAAATGAACTTCCATTGATAGGAAGCCTTCATGATGAAGATCACAAGTTCCCTAAACTTCTTGTGATAGATCTTCAACTTGTGGTGAGTGGGGATGGCTAGATCTCCAAGATTTCCTTGGTTGATCAAAGAGTATGCTTACAACAAAGATGAATGTTAGAAGCATTATGATCATGATCATTAGGGTGTTTAATGTGTGTTACTACATTGTTAATGATTGATCTAAATGTATGCAAGAAGGTGGAGAAGATGTGCTTTGAAGTGGTGAAGAAATGGGAAAACAATGGGCTTCTATTTATAGCCAAAAGTGATCGGGGCGATCCACGGACCACGGACCCTTAAAAGGTTCCGCCTTTATGCAATTTGGTGCCGTGGGTGCGACACAAAATCAAAAATCTTTCTTCAAATCTTTCCAAGATATTACCAAATCTTACTAAGATCACATTTGATATATTGAGTATCAATCTAACCAAAATATTCAAGTGATCTTCCAAGGATTTCAAAGATGATGCATGACATGATGTAACATGTATTTCCATTTTTAGATTAAAGGTTTATCAAGGTAAACTTGTAAAATGTATTATGTAACTAGTTAATAAAATGTCTTTGAAATACTTGTGAATGCAACATGTAAAATGAAGTTCAAATAGAATGGTTAACCTATTAAAATACTTAGTGACTCTAAATGTATTTGAAACATTCTAAATGATTTGTTAATGGGTTTGATCATAATGCCACATAACAAACATGTACGAACTCGTGTTGTAACATACGCGGACTTGAGACAGTGAGAGGTGTTGAATGTATGTTGAGACAAAGTGTGATTACAAGTAACTTGTACATTTTACGTTATGTATTACAAGTTACATGTTTGTCATCAATCAAAACAAACGAGGCGTATAGATTAAATATCATAGTATTTGCACTAACAATCTCCCCTTTTGATGATGACAAAGATATGTAAACGTAATAGAAAGTAAAATGTAAAGGTTACTTGTATCCTTACTACCTTTACCTTTTCGTTTACACTCTTCTCCCTTTGTCGAAACAAAAGGCGTGTCCTGGAGTTTAACTTCATTTCTCCCAAAAGGCGAGCTTGCATCATCCCTAGTGAAGTTAAATCGTCTACTTCAATCCGTTCCTTGTTAGGTAGCGGATCCATGGATCAAATTAAGAGGCTTAACCTACATCAAGGTTAGTTTTATGCAACAAAATTATGAGAAATATATGAAAAGAAAATGCATAGCAATGTTGGCCTATTTTCTCCACTTTTATCGAAGCACAAATGCTTGTTGAAAAGTGAGAATGATGCTAAATCGTGCATGCTCCCCTCGACAGTTGCTCCCCTTGTTTGAGGCGTGGGGTATGATTAAAACCTAAAAAAACAAATATTTGTGCAAAACTATATTCGTCATTGGACGAGTAAGTGATATACAACAAAGTGTGTATAAGATGCATTCAAGAAATTATTTACGTGATGAGGTTAAAATTTCATCTAATTTATCTATGGGTAGAGTGTCCCATTTAAGATGCCTAGCTTGACTCTTGTGGCAAAATGTACTTCTAAAACTTGAATAACTTGATGTCAAATAAAACAGTCACGTAGCTAATGAGCTCGAAATAACATTTTGTAGACGATAAGCTTATACTATTTTCAATAAGCTCGAAACAGATTCATATTTCGAAACACATGTGGCATGATTCCTTCATGTTTTAGATCCAAAGTGCACATCAAAATTCATATTTTAGATCTCAAGATACTCTACTTTGAGCTCAATCAAAAGGTGGTAATATGCGTAGACTGGAACGTTATTAATTCGGCGGTCGTATTTCAATAATGGAGTCAATACTGACGCGACACTATACGTCTCTTCTATAAAAATCATAAAAGCACTATGCATATGATATCATAAGAATGATCTCACTTTGAAATATCCTTACTTTCCAAAAATAGTAAATTAGTAATTGTAAAACTTGAAGTGTTAGTATTTATGAAATTTGGAGTGTGTTTAAAACCACTTAAACCCTCAAGGGCTCAAACAGTTAAAAGAGGAACGTACGGGTTTGACCAGAGTTGACCAGGTAAACACCACATCAAACCGAATGTTTTTCATTTTATTGCACACTCTCTTTCGGTTCGAAATGGCAAAATCTTCAAATCCAGTCAAACTCAAACTCAAACTCAAAAGTAAGTTTAATTTAGTAGGGGCTTTTGATCAGAACTTAATTCCGAGTATACCTATGTTAACACCATTTTGTGCTCAACTCTTTAACGTAGGGTTTTACATAAGTAGGTGCTTAGGGGGTGTTTGTTTCGGCTTATATAGCCGGCTTATGACTTATTTGGTTTCCGCCTTATGTTTCATAAGCTCACTTTTTTGTGGCTTATTTTCAAACTTTTCGGCCTTGTAAGTTTATTATGACATAATAAATTTATGAGAAATGATACATAGACCTAAACTTAGGCCTAAATTTAGACCTAAAACCAAGTGTCATCATCATGATGGGTTGTAAAATAAGAGGGTCCTGTCTGCAGCCATCAGGATGATGACACTTGGTTTTAGGTCTAACTTTAGGCCTAAGTTTAGGTCCATGTATCATTTCTCTAAATTTATATAAGCGAACAAGTTTCAAAATAAGCCACAAAAAATGAGCTTATGAAACATAAGCCGAAAACCAAATAAGTCATAAGCCCGCTATATAAGCCGAAACAAACACCCCCTTAGATTAGTGGTTTAACATGTTCAATAAAGGTAGATAATGCTCTATAAACATTCAAATTTGTTCCTTAGGCCCGAATTCAAAGTGTTTTTTGAGAGATATTTTGAGGCGGTATTCGACCGATGCCGAGCGTACGCGAGTGAGTGTTTTTTGAATTGTGCTGAATTTTATTATGAAATGTTGATGCATTGTTTGAATTGAGTATGTTTAGCGTATCGCACGTTATGTAGTTAAGGCTGAGGCGGTATTCGACTGATGCTGAGCGGACGAGAGTGATTGTTTTTTACTTCTGTTACGTTTTTTTGTTGAATTGTATTATTAAATGTTGTTGCATTGTTTGCTTATTGCGCTTGAAATAGTTAGGTCGTGAATAGATTGTTGTTGCGTTGTTTTTTGAATTAGTTTGCGTAATGTTTAGATTGTGGATTTCGCGTTGATGATGATGGATTGATGGAAGGTAGTAGATTGAATTTAGGTGATGTTTGATCATTTTAGTGTAGCGTTTTTCGTACGAATTAGCATTTGTGCGTTTGTTTAACGTTTAGATTGTGGATTTTGTGTTAATGACCGATTGATGGAAGGTAGATTGAACGTAGGTGATCTTTGACTGTTTTAGGATGGAATTGTGTGCGTGGAGCGGTTCTGGGGCAGACAGTAGCATATATGTGTTTGCGTAACGTTAGAATTGTGGATTTTGGATGTAGGATGATCGTTGGAATGATGGATTGCTTTTTGATTGAATTTTGTGTGTTTTGCGTTTTCACTTGTGAACTAGCTAGGATTTTGTAAGATATGCATTTGTTTAGTGAATAGATTGTTTGTGTAGCGTTTCAACTGTGCATTTGATTATGCTGTGATTTGATTGTTTCGTGAGTGAAGTTGTTAGGTTTTTGTTAACTTATACGTGTTTGTTTGTGAATAGATTACAGAAACCATTAGAAAATAGAAGTGGATCATTATAATCTATTTTAGAGCTGTAAACTACATTTTTATAAATAATTAGCTTCTAACTTTGCTGAAAGCAGCAAAAAATATTATAGCATAACGTAACTTTGTGGTGATCAATTTCAGTCTTATTTTCAGTTTTCTTATGTTAATAAAAGATGCAGGGTTTTATATTTTTATAAATGATAGTTTATACGAAATAGTAGATTAATAACAGTTCTTAATTCAGTTGATTGTGATTTTTTTCGTTCTTTAACATTTGAAGGCCTTAATTTTACATATGGACCTATAACAATAGCTGTATCGCTAGGCATATGACATTGTGCCACACCAAAAAAGTGCATAGTTTCATCTTTCTTTTCTTTTTCTTCTTTTTGTGTTTTGTTTTTTTTATTGTTTAAGTAATGTTTTTTTATTGCTTGTGGTTAGGGTTTTATAAGATTGTGCATAAGTAGGTCACGGCATGCTTAGATTAGTGGTTTAAAATGTTCAATAATGCTCTATAAACATTCAAATTTGTTTCTTAGGCCCGAATTCAAAGTGTTTGAATTTTAGGGTTTCGATTAGGCGTGTATGCTTGCTAAGCTTTGACCAAACCGAAATTTGTCTAGCTTTGAACAAACCGAAATTTCACCAAAGGTTGACCAAGCTATAATTGGACTAATCTCTTCAAACAAATGTCTTTTTTTTTTTTTTTTTTTTTTTGATTGTGTCTTTGTAGGTATTCTAAGTAGCGAGTCCCACTAGCTAAACACATTTTCATTCAAACATTAAAAGTGTTAATGTGTTACAAGTTAAACACATTTTTTGTGATCTTTAGTATGCTTGAATCTCTGTGATTGATGTTTCAAAGAAATCTGTCTTGAGTATGTTGGTTGAGAAAAATGAAATACGCTCTTTAATAAACTTCCAGTTAGTTACTAGGGCTAGTTGTTACATAAAAGCAAGCTGACAATGGAACTAGTCCACGTAACCGTGTCCCTCCCAGGATCTTTAGTGTAGAATTATATCCGGTATGCTTTCAAATTCTCTTAAAAGCTATCAATTTAGAATGCCAAGTTGATTCTTGAAAATTTTCATTCAAAACAAGCTATCACTTCACATTTCTGGAAAAAGTATCATTGAAAATAATTTTTTGTATTCTTTTGAAACTAACACACTTGCATCTTACAATCTCAGAACTCACAATGGAACAACAACCACAAGTCATACATGCTCAAGCTCAAGTGTACCTGGGTGAGACTAACGCGATTTTGACACTTTGCAACCACACGAGTCGAAGAAGAGAACGAAATCATCGTTGAAATTCTCGAAGACATCCCATCAAAACCGCGCTTACGAAACCGCATCGAGTACCACAAGTATACATCTACCAACTTTGGAACACCATCAAACACGACTCTCCAACCAACTCATTACGATGCATAATTGATCAGCGGAGGTTGAACTCAATCAGATCTTCTTCGACTTTGTCTCGCGACTCCTCAATGAACCGACAATCATGAGGACTTCTTACCACTTCCCACTACAACAACGACATCAAACCATTTCTTCTCGGACTTGGATATGATGGCGTTGATGGACACTGTGCATCCATCCAAGTTCCGAGAAAGCACTTACCACAACCATGGAACACCCTTTTGCTCTTCTCGTTCGCTTCTACAACGGGAAAAGAGACGAAATTGATGAGGCTCGCCTTTATGCGTTCTGATTATTCTATGGAGTTGCGAATGTAATTCACATTGATTATGTCTTGACGATATGGGAAGATATCGTCATGCGATACTTAATAGAAATAAGAAGAATAAGCCTTTCATACCATTAGTAAGATATTTCAAGCTTCTAATCAAGAGTGTAATGCATTCTTTTCCCAATATCGCACGGAGTGCAAAAGAAAAAGATCATGATGAAACGGATGACCCGATCATAAAAAGGCTTGTGTATAGTTCAAAATTTACCAAGAAGGGGTTGGAGATTCCAAATGTATTACTAAACCTTGCGGATAAGAATTGAGGCGTATCGGTATGTAGGTTAGACGTTCCAACGAAACAATCAAAACAACCACTAGGAGAAAATCTTTGGGAAGGAAGAAGAAGAAGGTTGGCGAGTCTAGTAGTGTTCAAAAAGAAGTGTCGGAAAAGAGTTGGAGGAGAATGATGATGATGAGCAAGCGGTGGATGAGAGTGTTTCAAAGAATGATGAAAGTACGTCCCGAAGGTGAATGAGGAAAGTATTTCACAAGAAAACCAACCGAGAGTACGACGAAGGAATCGATTATAGTTTTATGAAAGGAAACATGATGTTGTTTGATAAAACCTTTACGAGGAAGCCTTAAATGCAACCATCGAAGAAGATATTGATATCATTGTGGAGGTATTAGATGATGGCGATGTAATAATGAAAGAAAAGAATGTTGATAATGATGGAGTGCGGAAGGAAGTGATGATTATGCACGAGGAGATGGAGGAAAACCCATTAGTTGAAAACCGTAGTACACCCCTAGGCCACCATTATCGAAGATAACACCAATCTTGTCGACTTGAACCTCCTCCCGCAACATCGGGGGACCTTGGCTTCTGGTGGGAGGAGAACGTCTGGGTTAAACTCCCAGGCGGATGTCCCGAGGAGGAGGATCGAGGAGGACTCCATTGATCCAGGCCGTCACGAGCCGAAACCGGAAAAATGGTCAAGGGATCGAGAGGTCACTATGACCGATAAGGGTGGACGAACAAGGTAGGGCCTTGGGACCCAAATCTTCTGGACAAAGTCCCAACTCCGCCGAGATTTCTCCGGTGGAAAACTCGGACTAACACGCGTGCCTTTAGGCTCGCCCGATGTTCATGACGTTAACGCTAATGATCCACTTTCTAAAGAGTCGGAGGTTCATACTCCTCACCGTAAGAACGCAATGTTTTTGTTTTCCCACAGTGCGAGAGGATCAATATGCGCCTATCTCATTGCCATCAACAACTACAACACATAACCTTACAACAAATCCCACATCAAGACGTTCCCGAAGGAAGTTTGTCGTCGAACAATAACCAAAGACAAAGTCGCCAAACGCAAGAAAGACAACTCACTTCTCCAACGCCTAATGTAACAAGTTCAAGACTTGCAAAACACAAGGAACAAGTAGATGCTTACATAAACATCAAGGCGTGATCGATAATGCGGTGAAAGAACCAATCATGAACAAAGTAATTAACACATTCAAAACCATAATTCGGGATGAATCGAAAAGTCATTGTTCGACCACAACTCCAAAGCAATGTTCTACATCCCCGAGGATGAAACCATCAACTTAACAACAAGACCATCTTCCAAAACAACAAACCATCGGTTCCTCGGTGATGTCACATTGCTGGATATGATGAACAAAGATCCAAGCTCTATTGTAGACGAAGCTACCGTGAGGTCTACAATGCATTACTCAAAACCGGATGCAAGCAAGACAATCTTTGGAACGACCCATGAGGACCCTCATCATGATCCTCATGAGGGGAGAATCGAGAGAAAGCCAAGATTGTCGGAGAACCTTCATCCGCAAAGCAACCAACATCTACACAAACACGTGATCCTAACACTGACACCATCACAAGAACAACGAAAAGATGCGAAATGCGGATACGAAAACAGTTGTCTTGGATTGCGATAATGATGGTGATGAAGAAGTGATGATAAATGAAGAGATTATGCGAGCACGGGAAAAAGCGCATCGGTTATCATCTATTCTTCCGAGTAAGATTGATCATGGATCGGAGGATGTATGTCCCCACCCTCACTACCCTCCGGACTCTCAAGACAACCATACAAATTACACCGAAATCCCATTTTCGGGCTTTTATCGACACTTTGATTCCGGTCATTGCTACAACAACAAAACGGCTCTATACTTTCACTTCCATCATCCTCGATATTGACAACACACCCACAACTATGGGTTACATCAACATATACCACGGAGGAAAAATCGGAAGTGTACAAAGTCTATCATCGAGAGGAAAAAGCGTAAAGTGTCTCAAGAAGATAAAGTGGTGAACGAAGGTAGCAGATTAGTAATACATTATGTTTTATAACTCTTACGAAAGTTGAGGAACTTAACACTCTTGTGATGTAGATGAACAGGAGAATGAGAATATAGATACTTCAAATGATAAAACTTGTTCAAGATCCGAGGAAGCACTAGCATTTCACATGATGTTCTTGATGGAAGTTGTTAGAAGAATAAGTAAATCCGGTCTCGGATAAGGAAGGTATTCAAGATCAAACCAAAGAAGGTACCTATTTATAAAAATAATTCGCCAAAGATACATTGTTTTTATTTACGTGTGCAACAAAAGTCTAAGAAACCGGTATTTTAAATTTTTGAGGTCAAATGTAATATAAAATTTTGTTATATAGATTAAAGTTATTATAATCGGTGTAGATACTTCAAGTCAAGTCAACAACCTTAAAATTTTCTTTTATTTATTTGTTGAAAAGTCTAAGAAACCGGTATTTTGAATTTTTTGATGAACATTTGTGATTTTTATTCCATCTTCGTAGTGGTAAACATGTTGGTTATTGATGATTTCGTATGGGTTTTGAAAATTGGTTTTAGTTCCTTATATTAGTTATTTTTGCTCATCGATCGAGCTTTGTTTGATTCAAGCTTTCAACTATAAGGATGAAGAAATGGCGTTAGGTCACTTTCCATTCATGTAACCGATTTCTACGAGGTTTGTGTATTGCGTAACCTTAATTTTGTAACTTTGATAGTTCATATCCTAATAAGTTTAAGAAAGGATAAACTGTTGGATATTTTAGTGTAATTGGATTAACTTGTTTTGACCAATTTCATCATAATAATACATCATTTAGGTTTGGAGGTGCGGTGCACACCTACTGAATTTATTATGATCTTGGGGCGAAGCCCCTGGACAGTCGGGGGCGCGCCTGTCAGTAGGTCAGGGGCGGCACCGGCAGGTCCAGGGCAGAGCCCTGGTGGGTCGAGTGCCAGGTCGACTTGGAAATTTTATTTCCACTAAGTTGTTATGTAAAGAATTCATCGCTGAATTTTCATTTCTGCAGAGTAGTGTGATTCTCTTGAAGCATTATGTTCTCACTGAAGTTATGTTTGTTTCTTTGAAGTTATGTTTCTCGTGATTAATTTTCGGAAATTGAGGGACATAACTTGACAACTTAGAAACCCTAAAACTGTATTTGGCAGTTATCCCGTATCTTCATTATATATGGTTATTTGGTCGTTATTATTAACTAACTGGTTCTGATATCTCAGACACACACATACAGAAAATTCTCATTCTCTGAATTGTATCCGATTGAATAATTTGGTAGAACCGCCAAATTGATTTGATCTGAAAGTGATTACACGCCTTTCAGAGATTAAGATATCCACCTGGTGTTCGTTATTACCCTATATCCCTACATAAACGAAGTGTTAATGATCGTGAACTCTTCTTCATTTGCTTTATGCATACTCTTTATGAATATATGCAGTTATCCGTAGCTTCAAGGTTATAGAATGAGAAACTCATGAAATTCTCGAACTGTATGTGTGTAATTGAGCTGTTAGCATTGTTAATCATTGTCGATAGGCCTTTAGTGACAATGAATTCCCTAAAGACAATCTTACAGACTGCAAAGAGTGATTTTTCTTTTGAAATTTCTAAGGTCTCACATATTGTGTAGTCAAGTTAGAAAGCTTTAATTAAAAGGTTTTGGTCGTCGGATTTGATTTCGCTACTAAAATCACTCATTATTTTGGATAAGTTGAGCAACATCATGTGAAATGCTAGGGTTGTATAATTGTTTATTGGTTCATTGAATTCCCTTGATAAGTAGGTATTTGTGTTAGTAATAAAATTCCAAATCTATCTCATCTTTCTTATTCCTTTTATAAACCCAAAATTTCATATAATTGATAAGCATCAAATGGTATAGGAGAAAGGTGTGCAAAGAAGAAAGAGTTAATACCTTATGTTTCACCCCATTTTAGTAGTTGAAACAACGTTGGTTGATATGTGTTTTGCATAAAACATGCTTCTTATAAAACGTGCTTCCTATAAAAGCTTTTTTTTTAACGCATATTTTCTAATGAATCATGATCAGGTAGTTTACAACATCAAATATTTAAAAAAAAATGATTCAAGGCTCATAAAGTATGCACAAAGTTCTTTGATTGTAAGCTAAATTGAATCTTACTACTACAAGCACCAATTCAGAAGGTATGTTACGTCTCTTTTATGTTTTGGAATTTAGGGGATGGATTAGGGGTGTTCATCGGTTCGGTTATCGGGTTATTCGGTTCGGTTTTTTTTTTTCTGGTTATAACCGAAAACCGAACCGAAATTAAATTTGATTCAACCCAACCGAAAACCGAACCGAATAACCGAAAACCGAACCCCTATAACCGAAAACCGAACCGAATAACCCGAATTACATAATTTTAATTATTTTTATTTAATTATATATATTTTTAGCACAAAATATTTTTCAAGCTTAAATCATGTTATATTTATACTAAAAAGAGTTTTAGTGGTTTTTTCATATATATACATAGAAAAATATATTTTTATATGAATTCGGTTTCGGTTTTCATTGTTAAAACCATATCCAAACCGATAACCAAATATTTAGTTCGGTTCGGTTCGGTTTTGACCGATTCGGTTCAGTTATTTTCGGTTCGGTTCGGTTTCGGTTTTCGGTTACTGTGGATATTACCCAATCCGTGAACACCCCTAGGATGGATTGTGATTTTTAGTTGTTATCAAGAGTTTTAGAATTTTTAAGAACCGACCATGTTGTATTATTGCCTCAACTGAAATACGTTTTAACTCTTTGGTTGGCAAGTACTTGCAGCATAGCTCTCAACCATAAACTCGTCAAATTTAGAGTTCAGTAAGTACTTGGAACTATTTCGCATATACACACCACATACTCCACTAAAGGCACATAAAATTGCAAACTTTTGTGTCGTGAATTTGTTACAGTCTAATGCTATAGCCTTTTCTGAAGATTAGAAGTTTGAATGTGTTCGAGACTTTGAGTACCTTAAATTTGTTTCTGTTATTTTTCCTTATCTAATTAATAATTTTTCTATCATAAACAGTATATGAAACCTTAACATGTGATCACTAATATACTTGCAATACATGTTAATGCCAAATAGTGCTAATATATTTTAAAAAGTATTAGATTTAATAGGGATGGAAAACGTTGTCCCATGTTGATTGTTAGTTGTTTATTCCATGATAAACATGTTGATGTTTATTCTCTTTACTAAAAGATGTTTTTGATCATGTTGACAGGGTGACAGGTGGTTTTCGAGAGTTCTGCATTCTGTGGAATATCGATGGGTTGGGTAAGGTAATTTGTGAGAAATGATTTGAAGTTGTCATATAATTTACTATAACTTTGGCACAAAACATATTTAAAATTTTCATATGTTTGAATCAAATAAAGTTGTGGGTTAAATTGGTTAACGCTAGCTATGCTACTGCGATTTGAAAGTGTTAAGCTCCTTAATTTTGCAATTTTGGAGGTTCTTTGGCACAATTTGTATTTGGAGGTTGAATCTTATGCTAAAGTTTTTTTTTTTTTTTTTTTTTTTTCTCCTTGGTTTGTTTTAGGTTTATTTTATTTCAAACCAAATCATACACCAATTAAAATTATTGGTTCGGTTTTATTCGGTTTTGGTCCGGTTTATTTATCGGTTTGTTCGGTGTCGAACCAAACAGTGAATGCCCTAGATAACTTGACTGTTTGATATGGATTGATACTTGAGTGAATGTACTACATTGTTGGCTTTAGTATATTATAGTAACCAAGTTTTTTAAGTGTTTTAATTTAGTCGTTCAAAATTATTAACCATAAAATTAACCATAAAATGATCAAAGTTTCAATTTTGTTCTTTTGGGTGAAAATATGCAAAATGACTTTGTTTAAGGTATTTATACATGCATTGTTAAGTTGTACAGATTAATACGAGAAATATTATATCCTCTTACACGCTCTCTTACTTATCTTCCTGTTTAAGGTATTTATACATGCATTGTTAAGTTGTACCTGAGTAATAAGAGAAATATTATATCCTCTTACACACTCTCTTACTTATCTTCCTGCCGCTTAGATGTCAATAATCTAACGGAGAAGGAAAAAGTTTGACCATGTTTATGAGGTTATGGATGATTGACAAGATAAATACGAAAATATATCATTTCTTTATTAATAAACACTCACCCCCGAATAGCAATTGATAGAATGACTGTTTTAATAGAATAATAGTACAATGCCAAAGAAAATCATTAAAAAATACGTAATAATTTCTGAATATATTAACCCTTATAATTAAGTCAAGATTTAAATGGAATTTAGAGGGTTGTTTTTATTGGGCTTTTGGTGTCCATTGAGAATGCAGGTGGTTGAAATTCTACAAATAAATGGGCCTATTCATAAGCCCAATAACTGAACCAGAGTTACAGATGACCAAAGTTATCAAATATATCTAACAGACATTTTCAGTTATAGTTCGGTTTTTTTACATGTCCGAAGTAATCAAAAATCAATTAGAAGAGTACCCGTCTTGCTTCGTACGTGTAAAATTGGTCGAGTTTCAGTCGACTTTGCCTTATTACATGTAGTTTGTTAGATACTTTTGAGCGATGCGGCTTTCAAGTTGAACTTTATCGAGCATATCTGTAATGAACATTTTCAAATGTAAGCTTCTTGTGGTTAAAAAACTCGTCACTTTTGAACTCGAGCTCGTTCTTATTCCATCAAATCATATGTAAACCTCTTTTAGACTTTTTTTAAAGCTCTAGTTTGTCTATAGCAACGACACTAATATTATACGCGGTATACTGGATAGAAACTCGATATATAGACTTTTCATTACGAGGTGACCAAGATGATTTCATTTACACGACATAATTTTGAGTAATTATAAGGTGGCACATTACGTGATGAGGTAAAATCTCATCTAACTTATTATTATCTATGGGTAGAGTGTCCCATTTAAGATGCCTAGCATGACTCTTGTGACAAAATTTACTTCTAAAACTTGAATAACTCGATGTTGGTTTTTGTTTTCGAATAAAACAGTCACGTATCTAATGAGCTCGAAATAACATTTTGCAGACGATATGCGTATACTATTTGCCATAAGCTCGAAAGCGATTTAAACATGTCGATCCTGGCATAGTGGCATATATATTAGGTTTGATTCGATAAATGTTTATTAACGCTTGCTAAAATAGATATATTACTAGTAATCGACCAGTTTTAATTTGTCGTTGTCAAATCAGATAAACAAACCAACCATGACCAGATAACATACCACTGGTAAAGACGAGCTTAAAAATAATACTTCAAAAGGAGAATGAAGAGCTTTATAAAACTTAAGCGAGCCGAGTTGAAGCTCTCGGCGGGTTCGACTTCACCGACTGCTTCTACCCTAGGTTTGAATCACAATATTCCTTCATGTTTTAGATCCAAAGTGCACATCCAAATTCATATTTTAGATCTCAAGATACTCTACTTTGAGCTCAATCAACATCTTGGATTTAGATCTAATATTATTTTAAGTTATAAAAAAACTCATTATGAAGATAAGGATGAGTATACATTTAAGTTAATGAAGAACAAAGATGAAGTGACAACTAAAACGACATGTTAATACATTAGCTTGAATGGCAATTGTAGCGTGTAATGACTTTAGACTTTTAGTGTACGGAAAAAAGTTTTGCCAACGACAAGTGATGTATAAGTCTCTAGAGTAAATTACAACTCTTTGCGGTTTGCGTTGACCGACATAGTTTGTCTTTTGACTCGAAAAAAATCACTCGTCAAGTGACAAATTACCTCTACGTGTTTATCTTTGTCTCTAACGGTCGTTTCAAATTTCTGTTAAGTCACCTCACGTTAAAGGGAAAGATAAACGATGAAGGTAGTTTGAGCTATTTTTCGAGTCAAATGACAAACTTTGTCTTTGTCAATCGACGCAAATTACAAAAACGAACCGTTCATTTACTCTAAGTTTATTTATTTGAAACTCATAACTTATTATATGCACACTAGATCCTTACTAATGTTTTAAAAACCGGGTTTTTCTAGCCCGGCCAAGCAACCAATTCATGGTTCGGCCGATTTAATGGCGGTTCAACAACTTTTTTTCAAAACCGGCTTCCAATTACTCAATCAGTTCAACCGACCGAGTCAACCCGGATTTTAAAACACTTCCTTACACATTTATGTGAGTAGAGTAGAACTTGTTATTTAGATAGAAGCAAAGGCAAAGTGGGATTATTGATTTGGAAAAATGCAAATTTGCAAACTCAACATAATTTAAGTATGTGGGGTGGGTGTACATTACACACCAATTAAGGACCCACTTTTCCACCATTTATGGTATACCATCTAAGTAATCTCAATTATTTTTGTAAACAATAGATTAGGTTATATTAATTGTTCATCTCAATCCATTTGGCTAAGCTAACCTCATACTCCATTATGATTACTTAAATCATTTACACAAATACAAACACATATTTCTTAAAAATTGGTTTGTTTTCTAGTTTTTGTTTTTTGTGTTTAACAATAAGTGTAAATCACGTGTTGCAACGGGTTTTTAATACGTATATTCAGGGGTGGAAATAAATGGTAGTTGTCATGAAAAGTTTGAGATCGGATCGGTAAAAAGACGAGCAAATGAAGCATAAACGAGCTCGGCTCAGTTGAAGCTCGTTTATTAATCGAGCTCGAGTCCGAGCTTTACATACAAAGCTCATTTGGGCTCATGTTCTAAACGAAATTATAATATTTTAAGTATTAAACATATATACGAGCTTCAACGAAACTTATTAACGAGCTCAATAAAGATATATTCTGAAAGGCTCGAGCTCGAGCAAGTTTTAACTTTTCTTTGTCAAATTGTATAACGAGTCGAGCTCGAGCCGAGCCCGAACCTATATGACATTCCACGAGCCGAGCTCGAACTCAAATTTAAGGCTCAAACGAGCCGAGCTGAGCTTTTAAAACTTAAACGAGCCAAGTTCGAAACTTTCGACAGCTCAATCTCGGCTCATTGGTTTCACCCCTCACGATATTGCTAACATAGTGTCAAAAAACATTAGCTAAGTTGATTCTGTTTTTTAAATGTGCAAAAAAGAAAAAGACTTACTAAATATTTTTAATCTATCTCGTATAATTTCATTTTTCTTACTTACTTATAGGCTGAGCACGATCAAAATATCATATCGGACCAGACTAAAAACTGGTTTCACCAAAAAAAGGGCCCGATGTGTTCGTTATGGTTCATCGATTGAGTCCGGTCCAACAAAGCATATCGACGGGTTTCCTTAAAACCGAACCGAGGACCGAATGTCATAAAGTTTTTAAATCGGTTTCTATATAACTACGGCAAGTAAAAATTATATATATCGACCATTATGGAAAATGTAAAACCTAATGGCCCCATTAAAGTTTTTAAATAGGTTTCTATATAACTACGGCAAGTAAAAATTATATCAAAAAATAAATTTCCTTGATTAATAAGGATGGATCAATTTGACCAAATTAAGTTTTCAAACTTGGATGATTAATTAGTGTGCAACTCTTGTATTATTACGTTTCATATGTCACTATATATAATTTATAACGTGCAGCCTAAATGATAGTGGTCATAGCACGTTTTTTTCTCTTTGACAATTTATACATCTCTAATAATGTTTAAGCACCTAAAAATGTGGAAAAGTATTATTGTGTTAAATATACATTTAAGTAACACATTATGCTAAATCACTAATTTGCTTTACAGATTGTAATGGATGTGTTGTTCATAAGCTTATGGACATAGTGATAAAAAGAAAATATTAATATAAGAGCATGGACGGATTCAGAATTTTCGAGAGGTGCTATACAGGAAAAAATTTGTGCACAAAACAACTGTTGAGTTAGCTTATAAAAAATTAAAAGTCTCATATCCCGAATAATAGATATATAGTGATAGAGGCACTTGATGTCGATACAATCTTATCAATGTAAAACGAAAATTTCTTCGTGGTCACGGATTGAAAAGGTAGACTTTTCGTCACTCGTTTCACAATTATTCAACTTCGTAACGGTTTCCTAATTTCTATTGCAATGTGTAATGAGGACCATTGTAGTGTACTAGCTTATTATCACCTTTTGTTGTATATGGTTCTAAGTTTAATCATAGTTATATTATCTAACAAAATAATTAATTGCTCGAGCAACGACTCAAGCTCTCTAATAAAGCTCGAGCACGTATCAAGAAAACTCAAATCGAGTTTGAGTTTCAGCTCACCCTGACAGTCCACATGAACTTAGCTCGTTAGCAACCTTATACAGATGTGTATATTTTTATTTTTGTTAACGACAACTAACTAATATCACAATTCATATAAAAAGTTTATCTCACAAATTACAAGCATAACTTGAACTCACAACTATTTCGTTTGTAAGATTCTCACAATCTCACACAATAAGGGTTTAGTGGGACACAATCACTTTGGTATTTATGTCTTCTTTTTTTTTAACGGCAATTTTTTCATAATTTATACCACCTATCTCACAATCTGTCTCACAAATGACTGCAGCAATACTTGAACTCATGACCTTTAGGTTGCGGTAGACAACTCACGTACTACTAGATCAAAAGCATTGGTTATCGCTTTGGTATTTCTCTTAAGACTTGTATGTATGTGTGTTAGTGTGTATGGATAGTAACATTGTGGTGCCCATTAGATAGTGTTCACATATAATATGGTGAATTTGAGTGTGGTCAAAGCTATAGGTAGTTGGAACGTATGAAAAAACTTAAAGTTGACAACTCTCTTTGATAAGAGCACATTTCAATTTATGGTGGGGTTCATGACCGTCAAAATTAGCACAACCATTCCCTTAAACACCATCAAGGAATCAAATCCAAAGTAATTTTATGGTAGGGTTTGGTATTATTTGGACGTTTGGTATTGCTAATTATTGGTTTTTAACTTAATTCTACTCTTTATATGATGACGTATATTCTCTTGGCCCGATTTTAATTATTAGATGAGCTTCGGAGGTATCTTTCGGAGATATAATTTTAATTATTTACGCAGGTTCTAATCCCTCGCCATCTCTATAGTATACAAATTCTCTCTATCGGAGGTTCTTACTTGACCGTTGGACGATGGTTTCAAGGATTCGACCTCGTACCCCTTCTAACCTGTTGTTTCTATGTTGTAGCATGCTTTTGGCTTGAGATGACGATGAGCGACGTCATGAGAGTCGTAAAGACCATCTCGACGAAAATTTGCTTCAACACTCTACATTATTATTACTGTATGATTTAAAAAATGTTGATTAATCACATAAGTCCAAGAAATTGATAACTAAATAAAACAAGTCATGGTCTTAAGTATATGTACACATGTATTGTTGACATTAGACTCGATGGCAAGGGTAAGGTGAGGGTAGGTGAGCCCTCACTCACCCGTGAGTCTCCATGCCTATCAAAACCATTCTCACCTTACTCACACAACCCAAGACACATTATTTCAAACTCACATTCAATTGGTCATCCAAGGTGAGCGACTCACCTCTTTGGTTTTCCATGCATCTATATCCTCCACTAACCTAAATACAAAATCGCGTAAAAAGACTGGCCCACTTAATTATTTATTTAGTTTGTGAGTGTATGTGGGATATTTAGTGGGGTATATTTTAATAAAGTTGGTATTTTAATGAAAGGTGAGGGTAAGGTTACCTTGTCCACATTAAGGTGAGTGAGAGTGAGTGGAAGAGAGAGGTGAGAGAAAGCTGATGTGGCGCTGATGTGTAAGGTGACTGAGGCATTGCCTTGCCTTCCAGCCTTATATGTACACATGGTTGTCTTTTCTTTTATGCAAAACCATCTCAAAACATGATCAGTTTGCTGGAAATAGTCAAAATCTAATAGTTCATTTGTTAGAGAAAAAAATATATGAGTTTTGGCCAACTAGACAGTTGGTCTACTATGTTATGCAAAGTCAAAAGTCACAACAAGTTTTAGTTCATCTAAACTAGATGTTTCAAAACGAGTGTGATGTTAGACCACACTTTGCTACGGTCTTTAATGTCAAGCTCGGGGTCGAGTTTGATGAAATGATCGAACTCATCTCGTCTCAGCTTGCTAAGGTTTAACTCGACATTGTTACATAGTGCATGCAATTCCATGTACGTTATTCAAATATGGTAAAATGCAAAATACTCCGTAACAAAATCGACTAGGCTCGTGGGTATCATACATTGAATAACTTAACGCTCAAACACGACTAATAAGACCACATAAATAACTCGAACTCACTATAGCATAAATCATAGACATTATAATTCATTTCAAACATTTTGTCTTTTTAACAACTTTGTTTTCATAGGCTATATCATTTATTTTAAATATATCTAATATCGTTTTTTTCGAGACTTGAACCTACAATATCTTAGAACAACTCACATCATTAGACCGAATGACTTAGGTGAGCATTTTATCTAAGACTAGTCACAATTGTTGGGGACATCACCTATCTTCCCCCCTCATGCATGACATTCACCAACATCACCTGCGTCGCCATTTGCACATAATGGAAACCACTCTCATTTTTTTTTTCTTTCTTTCTAATGTGTGTTAGGTATTATATAGGATATGTTTGTTAAAATGAGTATTTTTAATGTTTATAACTAAAAAAAGATGAAAGATAATGATAACAGTAATATGCTGAATGATGATATGACGCTGACGTGAAAATGATACTAGTATTCACTTTTGACCCTGTGTAACCGGCCTAAACTAAAAGTAACTAGCATATTGTAATGGATCACACAAGCATATATTCACACGTTACCAAAGACTTGTCAAGTGAGAAAAAAGAGACCAAAAAGTATGGTGAAAAGACGAATAGTAGTACATGGAGCTATTATACTATAGTCGTTGGGTAAATAATTACCCGCCAAAATAAAGAAGTATGGGACCCACAAGTAGCCAGGCTGCTATTCAAACATTATACATATAACTAAAAGGGGGATTTGATGTGGACACGACACGTGTCTCCGCGATTTATTGCAAAGTTTTGACTTGTGCAGAATGGCACTCGAGCTTTAGGTGTCATCAGCAACCAAGTCCAAACATTAATTGCAAAGTTTCACAACTTGGCAAAAACGGTCCCCGAGGTTTAAGTCTTGGTTCTGAAGTTAGTCCGAACATTAAATGCAAAGTTTCACAACTTGGCAAAAACAATTTTTGAAGTTTAAGTGTCGCTACAAAATAAGTCCTGAAGCCAAATCCGCCAAGAACGCTACGGTTTCTACACTGTTTGCTTCCATTTGTGGGCATCATCTCTTGAGTGACCACACGTGCCTTCTTTCATTGACAAATCACAAATATAAAATTTGGCACAGTCGTGACTGACACAGACCTCGCCACATCGCCTTTCTCTCCGACGACCTGATGAGGACCAAATTGCCACAGTCGTGACCAAGTTATTTTTTTTTTATTTTTTTTTTTCATTTTTTTTAACATGCAAAAAAGTAAACGTGTTAACTACAAAAACTTACACGTTACCATGCAAAAAATGCAACCGTGTTATTCTATTGCTAGATGTGTAATCCACATATAAATTTACACACATTTCACCATCACCCCATTGTTATTCCATGCAAAAAGTTACACACATTTCACCATGAATTGTATAAACATTTGCACACACACTTAAAACACCATAAACCGCTGTGTGTTCTCATTTTCCTTCTTCTTCATCACGCCTAATCCTTTTTCACTTAAATTTGGCAACAACTTTGGCAAGCATGGTTTTACCTGTGCCATTCAATGCACACACTATGTGATCAAATAAAATAAAAAAAGAAAATAAGAAAGTAAAGAAAGAATCGGTCGAAAATCCAACCGATGTTGGAAAATTTGCTGCCTCGACCGATGTGACGACCAAGTCCCACACTCGTGCCGACCGATTTGAATATCGGTCGTGGTTGGATTTTTTGGTTGCCCGACCGAGTTTAAAACTCCCACTGCGTCCAGCCTAATGCAAGTCATGTCTCAATAAGTACTATGATTTTATTAAGCTTCAACCGGCCATTATCATTTTGTTAGGTATGATTAAAAGCTTATTTAGGCTACTAACAGTCGTGACTTGGTTCATCGCGTGTCACATCAGCTTTTTTTCTCGGGTGACCAGACACGACTAAATTGTCATAACTAATGGTCGATTTTTTTTTCCTTTTTATTAAATATCAAATGGACATAGTTTTTGTGTGCAAATATCGGTCATAAATTCGACCGATTGTGTTTTTTGGATGCCACGACCGATGTTCGACTTATCATCCTCACTCAACTCGACCGATTATAAAGTCGGTCGTCATACCTGACCGACCGAGTTTTTCAGTCCTGTTGTGCACAGCCTTATACTTTTGTTAGTGACACATCAACTTTTCATCCCATCACTTAAAATCTAGGGCTGAGCGAACCACTTGAACAGACTGAACCGACCAATGGATCGACCAAGACCGGACCGGACCGACCACATTCGGTCCGGTCCTCGGTCTCGGCATTTAAACTAATCGGTCTCGGTCTTGGTCACCGAACCGACCACAAACCGACTATTTTGCCTTGTTAGACCGGACCACCACATACGGTCCGGTCCCTGTCCCTTTTGACTAATTCGGTCTCGGTCTTGGTCGGTCCGGTCCGGGACCGATGCTCACCCATACTTTATTCGCCTTTTAACAGTCATAGTGCTAATCATCTAACAAAACCAATAAAAAAACAATACTTTATACAGAGTAAGATTCAGTGAGAATAAAACTTAAATGAGAAGGATGAGAAATAACTATAACCACACGTTTGAAATGCATCGACTTGAATGGATGCATCTCTATTCAGTTAGATGCATCCCAATTAGTTTCGGATGTGATTTTGAAGTGAGAACGATGCAAAATAGTACTAGCAACACGTTTGACGAACAATGGATGAAATATACGTAGGATTTACCTAACTTGATAAAAATGAATTTAATATATGTATATGCATATAACTCTAAGCTATAAAATATATTAGGAAATACTATGAATGTATATAATTCAAGTTGATGCATATTAAATGTGAGTTATAGTTATTTATCATTCTTCTCATTTTAAGTTTTCTTCTCATTTGATCCTAAATCACTTTATACAAACATAACACACTACCCCACTCACAAACATAAAAACATACCATACATAACCTCTGTTTTATTTTGTTAGGCGAAGATCATCACCTAACCACCCCCTTTACCTCCGAATTCGCACGCCAAACAAGACCCCTAGTCATGGCCTTCACGCGGCATGGATGGCCTTCGCGTGTGGTCGAGTAGTTAGATAACGCCCCGCCTAAGAATTTTAGAGTTTAAACTTTCTTATATACACATTTGAGATGGTAAGGTCTAGAAAATAGTCACTGAATATCTGGTTAGACTGCATACATTAAAGTCAAAGACTTACATGGCTTGAACAAGAAAAACGCTCATTCACTTACCCGTTACAGTTTTTCTTTTAAATGATAAACATATTACGATGCAACGCCAATAACTAACAATATTGACCGGTTTGTAGGTTTTGCTCCAAGAATAGTATGTGGCACACAACTTTTAGATTGGCTCGATCGCTCGCTCAAAAAAGAACGTGATCATCTTTTTGCAAACTTTCTTTTTACGATATCAATTAAACTACTTAGGGTTGAGCAACGGGTCAAACCCGAACCGAACTGACCAAACCCGACCTCAACCGAATACCGATTTTGAAAAAAAGTGAATCTAGAACCGAACCGAAGCTAACCTAGCGAAATCGATTTAGATAGTTTAGATGTATTTTTCTTGATTTTGACCGGAACCGAACCAAGTAAAACCGAAACTGAAAACCATAATTATATAAAATAAAAAACCGAACTGATTAAGGTCACTTGGTTCAATTCAGCCCGATTCAATTCAGTTTTCGATTAATTTTGCTCAGCCTTAAACTACGCAGTTAAAAGTTTTCCCTTTTTAACATATTAAGCCTTATCACTAAACTATATCCTTTTATATTAGGCATTAACTTTTTGCCATCAATAAATCTTCATATTCATTTATTTTCAATAAGTAATGTATAGTTATTAGTTGGTGTTGTGACATGAAAATGCTTATAACGTGATTGTGGCCCAATTTATATTGATGTGAAAATAATGGAGATAGATCCATAAAACATGCACTAAAGGTACCATACCTATAGACAATGTAGACTTTTACATGTTTCCATTGATATGTCAACAATGTCAATATCATTTTCTAGATCTTGCAATGTCTAAAGGTGATAAAGGAGTGTAGTGCAAGGTTTGTTATGAAAAAACTACTAGTAGAAGTTATTACAAGTTTAAAACTTTGAATGAATAGCAAACATATGGCGATTTTTAACCAACTTAATATGAAAACGCATATATTCAGTTAGTTGAGTGAGTTCGTGACACATTTAACATATTGTCGTCATAACTCAGTTTCACATTGCCTGTCACATATTGTTAGTGAGACGGTGTATATGGATCGGTGAATGTCGCTTAATCTACAATTTTTTTGAGCTTAGCGAAATGATAGATTATGCGGATCCATTTAATTTTACTCATAGGGTGTGTTTGGCAAAAGTAGTTGTGAAGATAATCTCGAAGCGATAGTTGTGGTATGAAGAAGATGAATACATTTCACCATTCGCTTCTTAAAGCGTTAGAAAATTGAAGATTCAGTAAAATAGAATAGTAAAAGTTCATTCTTTTTTCTTGAACGACTACTAAAAATCAAACGTCGTTGCTCACCGCCATCGCCCAAAAGCTTTCACACCGCTCCACGCCAAACATAATCATAATAAGATACGTTGTCCCAATCATTTTAATCTTAACCAGTCCTTTGAAAATCATATCGAATCGGCCGGTTGGATCGGTTAAACTGAAAAAACTCGCAAAGAACCTGTTCAACAGAAGAAAATTAGAAAACCGGGAAAAAAGGGGGTTTGATGTCTTGTTCGGGTTTGAAAACCATGATCTTAATACAAGGAACCTTAACACGTACATCGAATCAAACTAGGTCGGCTTATTTTTTTTAGAAAGGCAAACTAAGTCGGCTTATGATCCTAGTTAAAAACAGAGAAAACTCAAAACCTAATAAAAATTTTATCCTTAGATTGAATCTTTCATAACCGATTTATTATTTTTAGAAGATTGGAATCTCTAAAATTAGAATATAGAAAAGTTGGCGATGGTTATCGGTTATATCTCCAAGAAATAAAGTTGTGAAAACATATCACGTTCAAATAATAAAAGTCAGATTGTGAAAATGAATCGAGGAGCGTGATTCCAGAAAATTTGTTTGCTGGGTCGCGTGTTCTGTGGATCCCACTATCAGTGTTTTGCTATTTTCAAAGTTTTTCACACCATGTTATATTCCACTTCTTTAAAATGCTACTCCATACAAAATAAATATATATAAAAATAAAAAATTCATAGTTATCTCATCCGCTCAAAAATAATTGTTTTTCGAAAGGAAAATAAGACACAGGTTAAAAAATAATTGTTTTTTTTTTCTTCTCAAATTGTTACAATCTCTTAATTGAAAGACTCATTAAAACTACACTTTCTTCGATAAATGACTAATTAAAACATTTTATATGTAACCACTTAATTTAGTAAACACTCTTTAAGTCCTTGTTACAAATAAAAGAAATGCGATTCAGTTCTTTATTTATATTTGCATTTACGTTTTCCGAATTCTAAGTCTAGGTTAAACGAAAAGAAGTTTTAGATCAACAAGAATTTTATGAATTTCTATTTTCGTTGAGGGCTCGACGACTATTTTCATTTTATATTATCGAACTATTTGGAGATGATCTGAGACTAAGTCCTCGCGGTAAACTACGAAAAGCAATTTTTCTTTCGTAATTTTTATTTTTATATTTTGTTTTAACGAATGAAAATTAGTTGGTTTGAAAACATGAAAATAAGAATAAAATAGTGCGTACAAAAAATGTGTGTTGGCTTTAGCCATGAGAGCACAAGGTATCGCAATAACGAATAAACGTTATTGGTATGCCATCTCAGCGCCACATCATACACTTTTCAATAACATATCAATAACTAAAACACCCTCCTTCATAACACACCATTAACATGTTATTTGTCCCACAAAATATCCCACCAAATATATCAGTCACTCATAATACAAAAAATAAAAATAAATAATAATAATAAAATAAAAAAGAAGAAGCTGTATTTGGCATGAGCCATTGCAGTGGCTCAAAGAGCATTTGGCTTACGGATGGCATTTTGCATGGTATCACGTTTGACATGTTATTAGAAAACTTTTATTGTTTGGCGTGTTAATGGAGTAGCATACCTGCTGCTATGAGGAAATAGTTTTTAGGTATGTGAGTGAAAATAGATCTTTTATTAAGTTGACATGATATGACACTCAAAAGGAGTAATGGTTTGAGCCATGACACCCAAAGCTGCAAAAAGAGTGTATGGCTTAATATCACGAAGTCATCCCTTTGATACCGCATTGCGTCTTTAAGCCAATAAGGACTAGACATCCGTCCCGTGTATTACATAGGTTCACTCCGTCCTGTCTTGGACTCATCAGGGGAGCGGCCCAACTCCCTAACAGTGTTGTGTTATATCAAGTGCTTTACTCGTGACATGCACCACACCAGTGTTTTGAAAGGCTCAAGGCGCACTAAGGCGCGAAGGGGACCAAAGAGCCTCGAGGCGAGGCGCATACCAAGGCGCGGGATTCATGAATATGAGGCGCACTAAATACGTTAAGTTTTTTTAATAATATATGTGACAATTTATGTAGCTTAAATAACACAAAGTAACATTAAATACTCAATACATGACACATATAGCCATTATAAAAATTAAAATGGATCAGTTGTCACTTCTCAAATGGATCAACTATTTGGCTCGATGAACTACATATAGATTAAAATCCATATCAGACTAAATATGCTTGTTTCCTACACTTGCAGACTTACATCTAACAAAGTTCACAATTTAACCCAAATATCAAGCAAGCAACATATTAATATTTAAGGCATAATGCAAATCATACAAATACTCACCCTATGACGTTATTTACAAATCAATAAAATAAACAATCAATAAAAATCAGTTTAAGATATAAACTTATGACGTGAGAGAGATTACATATTTGTAAAATGATCAGAATCTATAGTTACCCACTTGATTGTGTGTTTTAGTTCTTTTTCAAATTAGGGTTATTAGATATAACTTAAAAGGCTCACGTATATAACTTATAGTATGATCTTATCTTAATATTTAAAAAGCATTTCAAACTCATTACATCTACGAGATGCAAAAAGCCCCAAGGCGCAGCCACAAAGCCCCAAGGGCTATGCTTTTATGGGATTCATGCGTGTCGTGAGCCTCGATCCAAAAATCCCTAGAGCTTGAGCCTTAAGCGGTAGCACAGGCTTATGCCTCAAAGCCGCTTTTAAAACTATGCACCACACATTTATTGTTGGGCAAAACTAACATAATAAACAAAAAAAACACGCATTTAGCATGCTTTCAAACAAAACTCGACCTTATCAAAATTTGGCTCGTAACTTTAAGGGGCCGTTTGGGTCGCTGTAATTGATTGTAATCCGTTATAATTGTGATATGAATTACATTTCAATCATGTTTGGTTGACAAGTGAAAGGAATTGTAATTCAGATTACATTAAGGTGATTGTTTGGTTTACGTTGTAATTGTAATTTAGTCACTTCAATTACATCAAGTGAGGGAATTCAGATTACATCAGAAATTGAATGGAAATTTTTGAATTACGTTGTAACTTAGAATTTGTATATTTAAAACACCAATATATATATAAATTATTATTATTATTATTTGATTATTATTATTATTATTATTATTTATTATTATTATTATTATTATTATTATTATTATTATCATTAACTTTTTAAGTTTTATAAAAAATTTAATTTTATTATGTTATAGTCACCAAAAATTTCATTAATTACAATTACAATATATTTTAATTATTTAAATTACAATTACGTCAAATTACAATTCATTTTAAAAATTACAATTCTTTCTAAAACATTATGTAAATCAAACGTTCCATAAACCAGCTTAGCTGTTTACCGCTATAAAAAGTAAAAGGTTAAAAGCACTTATTTTTATTATTTAAAATAGCAATATATTTAGAAAAAAAAGAAGGTGATGTAGCAATATATTTATAAAGAGTGGTGATATTTACGCCAACAACGGACTCCAAAACTAGACCTCTCCATTCATCTTTCGATGTTGTAATACACTTTTCTCTTTCATCATTTCCCACCAATCAATTTTTAAATCGCACGTCACATCTTTAGATCTAATATTGGCGTGAGGCTTTAAAGACCCAAATCATTTTTCATTTATAAAATTAAAAAAAAAGATATAAAATGGGTGATGATATGATATTCCCAACTTCCACCTCCATTCCATGTATAATTATCATCATCTTCTCTTGTAGAGAGAGTACATGTTTGCGTAACCACCACCGCACCCACCCACCCACCGCTCCTTCAATTATTTCTCCCCTAACCCATCCATCCATCCCCCCACTCCTCCCATTCCTTCACTTATTTTTTTTTCTCTTCCTAAAAACCATCACATTCTTTCTCTACAAATAATAAAAACCCTTCATTTTCACACACTTTTTATAAACCATATATTCTTTTTAAGGTACATAACTCTTATCTTTTCTTGATTCAAGTTACGATCTATCCAGATTTTTTTACCTCAAGGTAATTTTTTTTAACTGTTTTTATGCTAATTGATTGATTGTTAGGTTTATTGCTCTATTATTTTATAAAATTAAAATATTTTTAGTGTAATTGTGTCTATTAATAATTGATTCATTTTTTTGGTTTAATGATTTTGATGACTATTATTTGATGATTATTATTATTATGTGTGAATTTGACTATTGTTATCTAAGGTTTGAAACTGTGGTGGTTAGATTTAAGGATTATGTTTTTAACATGTGGTTTGGTGGATTGGTGACTTATCTGTTTATAAATCTCATTAATACAATATCAAAAGTCTAGCTTGAGCATCATGTACACTTGCCTTGTTGTTATGTGTGTATTTGTTTATGATTAGCGCGTCTTTGTTGCTTGTGATAACTAGTATTACAACGATACTAGACTGCTTGCATTCCGTATAAGAGTGGATATAACAAGAAGGGGTGTTTGGTTTCAGCTTATATAGCCGGCTTATGGCTTATTTGGTTTTGGGCTTATGTTTCATAATCTCACTTTTTTGTGGCTTATTTTGGAACTTTATATAAGCTTATTATGTCATAATAAACTTATATAAACCGAAAAGTTTCAAAATAAGCTACAATAAGTGAGCTTATGAAACATAAGCCCAAAACCAAATAAGCCATAAGCCGGCTATATAAGCCAAAACAAACACTTTTTATGGATTTGATATTTTTTTGTTTGGAAGCTGAATTCCAATATTATTACCGTTAAACACGGACATTGCACATGTATTATGTAATCTATCTGTCAATATTCAGTGAGTATGGATTTAGCGGAAACATACAACTACTTTTCAGATTTTTAGCATTGACTCAGTTTCACGGTTTTAAATCATAGAAATTAGTTTTCTGCTAGGTTTCAGTTATTTGCATTTCTGGTTTGGCATATCGGAATCTGTATAACTGCGTGGTTTGTATGTTTCTATAGTAAAGTCACTTGTTTTAGCATTTGCAATTCGTGGCGTGTTAGAATATAACTGATATCTGTCATTGTTTAACTGTAGCTAGATTATCTGTTTACCGTTTAGAGAAAGATGTTTGGAGGAAGTAATACCAATTCTTTAGTTCCTGTATATCTTGACGAGAACCTTTTCCAGTATCCATCAAACCAGTTGCAGCTGTTTGGAAATGGTGAGTTTTTATAACTATAACTCCCAAGATAACTGTGCTTATGTTGGACTGCTGATCGTGTGTTATCGTTACAATGTGTGGTTCCTTATGTTGACGTAGTAGTAATACAGTACAATGTTTGTAACTTAGTTTACTTTTAAGAATTTATCTCATTTACTACGCGCCATAAATCTGCTATATTTTTGCCATACAAGTTTTCATGCATTCCGTTTTTATGAATAATAGTAGTGGTCTTTGTCTCAAGACAGGGTTAAGTGTTTCCTGCCTGATTTAGTATTCTGGACCTAAAACATCAAAGGCAGTCTATATTGCAAACTTTTTATTGTTGTACATGGAATTAGATTCCAAACACAATCATTGTATGGTATCTCAATCATAATTTCGCTCTCATACTTGATTTAGCATCGTGTTTGATTCTATTTTATAAACCTGACACGTCAAATGCAAGTTGAAAGTGCACGCCTATGGTTTTATACATGATATTAAATTAAGAAGACATGATCACAGTATGATTATGCACGTGATATTACATATTTGTCATACCTACCCTCTGTTACCTTGCACATGGTGTATGCGACTCTTTTGGTTCAACTTGAACCATCATTACATTCTTTCAACTTTATAACAGTTGTTTGTTGAATTGCTGGATGTAATATTTTTAGACGAGACATAAGTTAAGAGATGGCTGGTTAGGATATGCTCTAAGATCACACAAGAGAATTCTCCGTTTATTTACTCTGACAGTCGCATCACGATGAAATATAATTATTAGATTTAGGCATCTCTCAATTCTTGGTTTGACAGCTCTACTGTGCGTAAAGAGTTCTCTTTTGCTAATTGAACTGTTCTGCTGGGGTCTCACCGTTACTTTAGTCACCTCAGGCTATAATGTTGTATATTTTCCCACTTAAATGGCATTGCCAGTTAGTACATAGCCACTAGAATAGAAGACTTTTTTTCGGTGATAGCTGGTTAAGATTCTTTTGGTTGACACACTGTCTTCTGTAGAGTTCATTCTTTTTGAGGTCATTATCTATTACTGTATGCATTATGGCTGATAAAGCTCTACATACTTTCACCTAAACATGCCGTTAAGTCCCTGAAGTATTTTTGTGGTTGATTTGGTTCGCAAAGACATATTTTTATTCAATTAAATATGATTTTTTTTCCTGCGAGTGGTATTCTTTAAACTTTGTTATTGATTACCGATTACACCACTAAAGATTGTTTATTTAATTTTGTGATTTGAGGGACTAAATCGTGTCTTTGAACTTGGAACCAGAGAATATACTTCGAGAACTTACACGGTTAAACCACATTTACGGTGGAAGTATATATGTTTTTTCTTAACGATAGCCCGTTTTATGATGATTCACTGTTTATCGGATCTTTGATTCTCTGCATTTTTGTTCTTGTGACAGTACCAGCTGTTGATCCAGTAAATTATTCCAGTAGAGAGCGAAATAGCCCTGTTTTTCAGTCAAATAAACGACCAAGGGAAGTCGAGGCTAATTTAATGCAGAAGAAGCTTCAGATATCATTGAACCAGAACTATTATAACGAAGAATCTGACCGGCCATCAAGCATTCCAAATCCGCATGCTGTATCTACTGGTTTAAAGCTGTCTTATGATGATGAGGAACGTAACTCCTCAATTACCTCGGCAAGTGGAAGTATGACAGCAGCACCATCAATTATGTCCTCTTTTGGTGATAGTGTCACAACTGAACTTGATCGACAGAATGAAGAACTTGAAAGATACGTTATGCTTCAGGTATTAATTTCATTTCCGCCCTTTAAATGATATTACTCTTTAGGCATCTACAAGAGTAACTAGACCATGATATAAGTATGGGTTACGGCAAGGAAAAACAATGTACTTCTCACTTTTAATTGTTATATGCAACCTACCTATATATAACCATGTAATGCAACGTTCTTACCATTTCTTACCGATTTAATGTAACTTTCCGGCTTATAACCATTTAATGAAACAAATTGCATAGTGTAATATAAAATGGCAAGTATGATGTGAATTTAATGGTTTAAAAATATCTTTACATATATTGAGAAAAAGTGTATATTGTATTCCGGCAGTTTTGTCATAAACCTAATGTTAGTTTGTTCAATATTGTTGTGTCAATCTTACATTTTACTTTAATTCATCCGTTTACTTTTTAGTTAACGCAACAATTTGTGTACACGGGTATATTTGCATTTCTTGCAGTTTATCCTAAGCATAATGTTAGTTTCATTTAAAAAAAATTCTAAATTCTGTGACCGATTCATTACATGGCAATCAATAGTTTTCATATAATTTTCTAGTAAATTGTGGTGTTAGGATGGCAACAGTCTTATAACTTGCATATATGCTTCTACTTAACAGGGAGAAAATATGCTGAAAGGAGTGAAGGACATAAGACAGAGACACGTGGCTTCAATCCTAGCCTCTATTGGTAAAGGGATCGACCAGAAGTTGCACGAGAAAGATCTTGAGATAGAAACAATAAACCGTAAAAACAAGGAACTCGTGGAAAGAATAAAACAAGTGGCAAACGAAGCCCAAAACTGGCACTACAGAGCAAAATACAACGAGTCAGTAGTGAATATGTTGAAAACGAACCTGCAACAAGCACTAGCACAAGGAAACGACAATCAAGTCAAAGAAGGATTCGGTGATACAGATCTAGAAAACGACGCTGTATCATCTATCGACCCTAACAATTACCTTGGGTTGACTACCGCTCCTTCAAAGACCCGTAACCATGGTATGATATGCAGAACATGCAATATGAAGGAGGTCTCGGTTCTGGTGATGCCGTGTCGACACTTGAGTTTGTGTAAAGATTGTGATAGGGGTGTGAATGTGTGTCCGGTTTGCCAAAATGTGAAAACCATTGGTGTTGAAGTGTACATGTCTTAAAATATCAACATCAAGGGTTTATGGTGTCACTCAAAGTTTTAACTTGTGAAATGATGAAAGCACTCTTATACATTTTGCTTCACTTGATGTATATTTATATATCATATGAAGAGATTATGGAATCATGGATAATGTGCTTATCTTTTACTCGCTTCAGTCAGATGAGTAACGTGGAATTAGGCAAGACATCGGAGTTGAGTCCTTAGGCTAAGCTCGTGCTTGATGTGGTACCTTGACGAGCCTTCATAACGCACGTTCAAGTCAAGAATGACGTAAGTACTATATTCAATAACCAAACCTAAATGGTGTGCAATGGTAAAAAACTGGAGCCAAATAAAGTGTGTAAATCAGTGTGGTATGCTTTTGTTAGAATACGACTGGTGACATATTTTGAATACTTAACATAATATCTACCGAATATAATCGGATGACTAAGTTTAAGCTGATCGAATCCATTCGATCGAACAACATACTTGAGATGTGATTCGCAGAGCCGTCTGCCAGGTTTTTTAAGTCAAAATTTGGAGGTTCTTAATTTTTTGAGACTGTGGTTGCACACTTTGTACGTATAAGATTTATACGGCTCTGTGTCTGATTTAGCTTATTTACATTTAATAGGTGCTCTTGCTGTCTCAAAAAAATGTCCACAAAAAAAAAAAAAAAATGTCCACAAACAAAAAATGAAAGAAAATATAATATGTGTAATGAATACATGTTTTGATTTTAAAAAGTTCATTTTTGTCCTCACATAATTACAGATATTAGAAATTTGGATTTCTTACGTTTTTACACGTTTTTGTCCGTTTTATACGTTTTCAACCGTTTTTATATGTTTTCGTCAGTTTTTATGTGTTTTCGTCAGTCTTTATACGTTTTCATCCGTTTTTGTATGTTTTCGCATGTTTTCTTAAGTTTTCATACGTTTTTGTCCGCTTTTATACATTTTCGTTTGTTTTTAAATGTTTTCTTAAGGTTTATCCTCTTTTATACGTTTTCGTCCGTTTTTATCAATTTTCATCCGTTTTATACTTTTTGTCCATTTTATCGTTTTCATCCGCTTTTATCGTTTTAAATCTGTTTTTACATGTTTTCCTGCTTTTACACGCCGTCCGTTTTGCACGTTTTCATTCGTTTTACGTTTCGTTCGTTTTGCGTATTCGTCAATTTTGCATCTTATAGTCAGTTTTTACACGTTTTCTTTCGTTTTTGCATGTTTTCGTCCGGTTTTATACGTTTTCGTTCATTTTTACACGTTTTCGTTTTTTTTTTTTGCATGTTTTTGTCTATTTTTACACGTGTAAAAGCAGTAAAAAAAATTTCGAAAGTACTTTGTTAAAGTCATTAAATAAAATAATACATGTTTCAAGTAGGGATGGCAACGGGTCGGGTTCGGGGCGGGTTTTAGTGAAACCGTACCCGTACCCCGTTTATAATATCCACACCCGAACCCGCCCCAATATCCGATGGGTACTCGATTATTGTTATCCATCGGGTTATCGGTTTTCCCCGCGGGTATCGGTTATCCTCAATTAAATCATCGTGTACAAATTTGCGAGTATAAAGTTAAAAAACTCAACCTAAAAACAAACCAACACTCTAATATATTCAAAGTTTTAAGTTAAATAAAACGACTTCAATAATTGTAAAGTTTGAAGATTAAAGAATTAATATGTCATGTGTGTGAGAATTAAAGCGTCAAACGTGAGTGTTAATTAAATTATTTGTAATTAACAAGATATAGGCTATTAGGGAGTAGAGTAGAAATTTTTTTATACAAGGTTAAGAGCTCAAAACTTATTTGGACCTTATGGGTATGTTTGGCAAAATTAGCTGTAAGCTGCAAAGCTGTTAACATGAGCTACAAGTTGTATATATTTTTTTTCTTTCAATAAAAGTGTTTGGTGAATTAGCTGTTAAATGTAATTATAAGCTGTTAACAATTACTTAAAAAGCTTCATGAAGCAGCTTTTTATTTTGGAGCTACTTGTTTAAAATAAAAGCCTGAAGTTGATGTATCCAAACAGGCCCTATATAAATTAGCCAAACAAAACGGGTACAAATTTGGGTATAGGGGTACGGGTAAACGGGCAGGTCTTACTAAAACCCGTGTGAACCCGTGACTAAAAGAAAATAATATTTCTACCGAACTGAACCGTATCTAAACTCATGAACTCGCCCAAACCCGACCTAACCGGTTCGGGTTTCAGTTTTCCCCATCAATTTCGAGTGCTTTTGACATCCCTAGTTTCAAGTGCTTTTACCCCCATAATAAATGATACATCCACAAAAGATCTCTAAAAAAAAAAAAATCACACGCTAAGGTCGATCCTATAAAAACCAATCCCACCGACACATCGACTTAGATTGTTTTTGGAAGATCCGTGGTATATCAAAGGAAAATTCTAAACGCCCCAATTGTTCTTGCTTTATTACCCAAATGTCCCACTTTTTTTCACTTCAAACGCCCCACGGGCAACTCTCCCGTAAACAACTCTATCAAATATTTGGGCCCGTTGTCTTACGTAGTACAAAAGTAACAAGTTGTCTGTTGGGCAACTTTGACATATTATATTGAAGAATCGACAATTTTTGTCTTTTAGTGAAAATTAAAATTTATATTTTAACTTTATAAATACAAATAAGTTGGGCAACTTGGCCCCACAAATATGTATTTTAGGCATTATCTATAAAACCAATTTTAAATGCAAATAAGTTGGGCAACTTGGGCCACACATATATCTTTCGGGCAACTCTATAAAATACCACTCTATACCATACAAATACACCTTTAATAAACCAAATTACATACCTCAAAAATTATTTATTATCCTAATACACCTAAATACAAAACACAAAATACCCAAATCATCCCAAACACACTCCTTTACCCCACACACACCTTCCTCTCAAAGCCGAAAAATCATCCGCATTGGTGAAACGGATATCCTCTCAAAATCAATAATCCAGCGCCCTAATCCTACTCCCTGAATAGTTCTTCTTCCATACGACGCATATTCGTACATTCAAAGCAATCCGAGCGCATATTCCTACACTCAATCGCGGTTCTTCAACATCTCAAGAATCCACCACGAACATGTTTGATGCAAAGCTAACGGTCGGATCTAGATTAGAACATATTGGTACTATTAAAGGTGCATCGAATGTTAATAGAACCAAATTGTTTAGAAAACCGTCTTTGGCCCTGGTTAGATTTTCCTAAGTATTCCCGACAACCACTTATACCATTATTTATATCAAAATGCGGTTGAGGTGTCTAAAGTTCTTGATTGTTGTCCACCTTTAACTTTTGTACTAGGTGATAATGTTTTTATTTTGGCCGTGAACAATTTAGTCTTCTAACCGGGTTTCGTTTAGGACCGATGATAATAGTGAAAGTGACCACGCCATGTTGTTAAGGGTTTAACATATAGTCCTTTTTGATCGGTTGTTTCGATAAAAAGAAAACTAAGAACAAAAAGTTAAGGGTGATGACCTTTTGGCGTTGGTAAAGTCGGCGGAAAGGTGGGAATTGTTATCCGATGAAGATCTTGTGAGGTTGCTTTGTTGGTGATTGCAACATTTGTCTTTATCGGTCGGGAAGGAAGGTTTAATGTTCCCGACCATTTGCTAAGGAATGTTGAGGATTTTTGTGTATGGAATGAGTATCCATGGGCGAATACATGTGGGCTCATCTGTATAAAGAGCGGTGAATGTTGTTCCTAGGCATCTTGAGGCGAGAATCAAAGCCCGTTTCAAAAGATCCAAAAAGAACAAACATACAAAGGTGTATGGATTTACATGGGTGTTGAAGGTTATATTTTACTTGTAACATACATTATTTGTGCTTGTATATATTCGATGGTTAATCTTAATAATGTGTTGGCATTGTTCATTAGCCATTGGCTTGGTTCCCTAGGCATTTTTACGTAGTCGGTGTAAGTGTTTGTGTAGATTTAAGGATGTTATGGTTGATGGTTTGGCGGTAGATAAATACATAGAACTCATTTGTAAGCAGTTGGTTGAAACCAGCGACAATGTGTCTTCATCCATCGCTAGTTCGAGAAGAACCAGCACCGCAACAACACGTTATGTAATTGTATCCTGTTACTACATATCCCTGTTACTACATATCGACCTTGGTATCCTAACCACTATAATCACAAACAAGTAACTCTTAATTCAATGTATTTGTTTTTTCATTTGGATTATGGAGACATTCCCAAACAGCTCCAGTTACGGACCAAAGACCGGAGAATATCCCACGTTGTCTAGCTTGGTCCAAAGTAAAAACTTTGAAAAAAACATTATACAATTTTATTTGATCCGGTAAGTAAAAACTCAAAATTAGTTAAGCGTTGTATGTTTTATTCCATTTAGCATATCGACTTATCTCCTTTGTTATTCGGGCTTTGCACCACTCTGAAAGATTGTACCGACAAATGCCGAAATGAGTTGTCCGTGGTACATTCGCGATATGGAGTACATCCGTCAACTAGATTCCCAACTTGTTGAAAGAAGAAAGAGTTGGTCGACCAACCGATGGTGGAAGAAGAGGCGGTATGGTCCGATGCGGATGTATGCGGTGGAATTGAAGCCGATTTAAATGTCCACTTTGTGTGGCCTTGATGAAGTAGTTAGAAGGTCAAACGTCTAGTGTGAATGACAAAGTCAGTTGAAGAAGAGATTGTTGATGGGCTTGGTGAAATGTTGAATATGAATGAGCCCGAGAAGGTTGAAGATGTTGTGGCCGTAATGTTGAGGTTGCGGATGGGATCAAATGTGACAAAGCGGAATCGTCACATACCTTAGATAAAGATGACTTCGTCTTGAGCTTAAATCCCTTAAGTCACAGGTTGGTACTATAGAAGCACGTGTAGGAGTAGTTGGTGTATCACGGCTCTTATGTGAGTTACAACAGTACAAAGAGAATTGTGGTAATTGAGGATGCTTTAGGAATAAAGTCACAAGATGATGTTGGTGAGATTAAGGTAAAACACGTTATTTGAATTTTGTTACTTCATTCCACCAAAATGGTGTCTTTGATTGCCTAAGTAAGTTAACTTTTTACGGTGGATCTTGTTGATGGCAACAAACCGTTGGCTACTACCGATGAACACACCCCGGTCGGGAGTAACGTGGGATCCGATGACAAGCGGTTGTTGTATGCGATTCCGATGAGTTTACCGGGCCTATGTCCCAACTTATGAAAGTCGCTTTATCGGAGGTCTTGACGATGCTCATCATTCCAACAATATAATGCGGTGGATAACAAATTTGATTTTCTTTGCCTTACCAAATTTGAATGATGAGTTCTCGGACATTGCTTATGATGGGTTTGATCCAACTCACATTGACGTGCGCATATATATATTGTTTTTTTTCCTTCTTTTATTTTATTCGTTTCAAAATCAAACCCACATACCCTTTATCTAGGAATCGATGGATGTGAATGGTGCGGTAAAGATAATGGCGATGCCAAGGGTAAAGAAATTGTTGTTTGGCGGCCACCTCTTTGGTGGGAATGGTTTGTGCGGTTTACGCTTACATTGTTAGACCGTGGTGCGGCGCAGGGCTTTACCCAGAGACAACGTTTATGATCCCGCGCAAGTTGCTCCACAATTAGACACATTGGATATGGATGTTGAGGAAACGGTTATGGAAGGGCGGATACACAACTGTTGAAGTTATATGCATTGATGATGAGGATGGGCGGGATGTTGTCAAGGTACATTTAATTATCTTACCAACAAACAAGTCCTCGCCATTTGATTACTATATACATTAATACATTTGCATAGATAGCACATAAACATACATTAAAGCAGGTTTTCGACAACTAAAAACAAATATGATACTAAATACATAAATGACCATCATCATAATCTACATTTTAGTTCGAGCTCTCTCCTTGCTTTTCTTAATTGCTTTGAGTCGTTGAAGCAGTATTTCAAGACTAGTAATCCTATTTTCCAAATTATAAATATCTTCAAATAATGTAGGATTATTCACATGTTGCTCGACTTGGTTGTTATCATCTTCTGCGTTTGTTGCACCACCTCGGTTCTTTGCATCACCTCACTTTGAAACTCTTCCTCTACCTCATTTCTTTTATCGACGACCTTGCACCACTGATTCGACCTCCTCCTCATTCTCTAGATCTTCCTCATCTTCATATTCTTCCTCCTCTTCCTCGTCAACTCCATAAATCTCATCCCAGTAGAAGTCTTGGCGACGCAGCCAAGTAAGGATATTTGTCCTCATCCACACACTCACTTGCCTATATGAACCATATTCGACATTGGTTCTTCACCAAAAGCATCTAACAACTGCGTCAAAAAGCAAATCGTTGTTTAAGACAAACTGTACTCTTCTTCATCATTTTGAAAGTTTCCATTTGGTGCTGCCATTGTTCTTGAGCGAGAATAAGAGAGAAGAAAGTGAGATCTGTGATAATAAGAGACCAGAAAGTAGGAAAATATTATGTAGTAGGATATGTAGCAGTAACAAGAATCTTATCTTTTACATTGTGCTGTACTTCACTTAGAATAAAATACTGTCTTTTACTGTGTGCAAAGAATCTTATCTTATCTTTACAATGTGGTACAGTTGATATAATTATTAAAATATTAATTTATCTTTTTCATTAATACATCACTTTTACAACATAGGAAACATGCAAACTATTTTCACTTATGGTTGACTTGACTCTTTAAGTGTCTTACGACAATTCATTTGCTTCGAACATTAGTTTCACGGCTACTAGGACCAACATCTTGCGCATTGGCTCCCAACCTTTGTGATTGCTTTGAGTTACCAGCGCCAGTTGGTTCTATAACTTTTTTTTCAATACCGTATATCTCTTCTTATGTCTTCTAGCACTTGGTGGTAATCGGTAAGTTGGTTCGACATCGGTCCATATAATTCATATATTTCGTGAAACATTACCTCTCTTGCTACCTTTATCGACCACTCCCTTTCATCGTGGTTTTCCTCAAACCTAACTCCTTTAGAACTCGACATAAATCAATTAATGTTATCGAAAAATTGTTATGAAACTGAAAATGGATAGGAGCAAATATTTGATGGAAATATGGTGAACAATAAGATCATGGTTTCGCTATTAAATAGACACCACGTGCTAAGTCACATGTAAATAGTTAAACATACATAGTCAACTTTCGAGGATTTTCTTTTGAAAATAATAAAGGGCCCTGAGCAGACAGGTCATGCTTTGTTGTTCTTGTCCTTAAAATAGACACCACATGGTTAGTCATGACTAAACCAATTTATGCCGTAGAATAACAATGAGCATTGAAGTTATTTAATTGTTTGGATAGTCGAATTTGTTTGTTAAAAGATGAATCATTTTATTTTTAAAGGTCAAAATATCATATTAGTTTTCAACTCCTTAAACGTAAGAGGAAGCCAGGGAGATATTGCACCTCACCCTATACTACTCCACCAGCCACTACTCCAAAGAGAAGGCGTTCAGCACGGATTAATTGTGAAACCCCATCCCCTCCTAACGCTCCAGATTTTGATGATACATTGGAACCGTTTGTGGAGGTATTTGACCGTGTCAACTTATATGTCTCTTAGTTTGTAATACAAACATTATCTAAAAGAGTTAATTTTTAATAATTTAGAATCTGTCGAGAACTGGGACTGGGAAGAAAAAAACCAAAAAGGTAACTGTGCCATGTTCCGTTCAAAAATTTTTGAAAGAGAATAATGGTACTAGGTTTATTTTCCCATGGGGCAATGAAGACACTATTGCTGATCTCCGGTTTTGGGACTGTTTATTGGCTACGGGTGCAAACAAGGATGGATGGCTGAGGGACGAGGTGCGTATAAAATCAGTTGTTAGTATTCTACCATAAATGTTTCTTTGTGATTCCCACATGTTTTTAATAATGTGCCCAATTGTGTAAACAACACCTTGACATATGGGTAGATTTCTTTGTGGCATTCCGACCATCGGATGCCGATGGGCTATGGTGGGTCCCTTTTCACTGACTCAAGTAGTTAATGACCGGGTGCGAACCTATTGGGCAAATGGTGTAAAGTACCCGGTGCCTTGGGCTAATGTTGAAAAGGTATTTATTTCTTTCCATATTGCGTAGGTGTGCGAAAATGTTCGTGGCGTGCGTTATCCGATGTCATAAATGATGTAGGTACTATTTCCAATAAACGAACGACAAGCATCGGGCGGTAGGAGAGCTGCATATCGATCTGGGTGTTTTGACATTGTATGATTCGTTTCGACCTTTACAAGCAGGCGCATCGGTGGAAGGATACCATGCCCGCAAAATTTCAGTATTGGTGCCAAAATTACTAGATGAAACGGAGTCTTTGCGACAAAAGGCATAGATATCAACGCCTATCGGATTAGCTTTCAAAATGTGTTGGCGTCCCCAAACAAAGCGGTCAATACGGTGATCATGGGATATGGTCTTGCATTAACCTATATAGGTGACTCATAACATGCCATTAGAGTCGGCGATCCTGCGAAAAGCGACTCTTGCCTATCGTGAAAGAATGTTTGAGTACCTATGGAAATACAAGATTGAGTATCTTTGGTCATTGACTATATTTATTACAAGCAATGGTCATTGTTTGTGTATGTATATAATTGTACATAAAGATGTTAGCTCATAAGAAATGGTCATTCTTTGTGTATGTATAATCAATTGTAGTAACTATTGGAATGATAAATCGTAAATATCCAAAATGTTTTGACAATGTTTGTAAATATTTTTAGTTGATATTATTATTGCTTGTTTAAGTTCTAAAAACTGATTACATATAAATTATGATATTACATTTAAACCATCTTCCAATCTTCTACTAGCCGTGGTTTATTCTAAACTAGCCGTCGTATCATCTCAACTAGACGTGGTTTCAACAGTCCTTATAGCCGTGGTTTTGATCATACTTGCCGTGGTATGTTTGCAACTAGACGTGGTTTTTATCTGAACTAGCCGTGGTTTCTTCATACTAGCCGTGGTTTTTATCTGAACTACCCGTGCTTTCAACAGTTATTATAAACGTGGTTTCTTCATACTTGCCGTGGTTTGACCCACCAGCCGTCTCAGACATTCTTTCACGATACACCACCCATTCTACTTAACCTTCCTTGAGAGTTTTATTGCCAAAGGACCTTGTACACCAGCAATCTTTTGAATCTTCAATAGCAATTGATCTACCATTGGATTTGTTGATATGGTTCCTTGTGGATCAAGCTTCGCTTCCAACATTTTCCGGCAGCAGCTTTTGGACAATGGATAGGCTTTATCAATAAACATGAAAAACTTATCCTTAGTAGATTGTACAGCATGTACTGGAATGCTCATAAAGCATCCATTCAACTACTTCAAATTGTTTCCAGAATTTGGCCGATGGATTAGGTTGACACAGGTTTTTCACTGATCTCCACACCAACCTTGCTAATCCTCCAGTTGGCCCATGCTTTCCATATCTAAAATCAATGACTTTCCATAACTGTTCCAAATCCTCTTTTGATAGAGAGAAAAACAAGCTTCCAAAATCTACGTATCTACTTCTGCATCCATCTGCTCTTGTTATTTCAATCACTTCTCTACCATTCTCAGTGATTATTTTCAAATCATTAACTGGTTGACCGGCGTTTAGTGGTGTACAATTAATCGGCTTTTGTATATCAGTCACCTTAAGATAGAAATCCATTCTTTCTTCCCTTTCCATCCCTTCACCCAATTTCTGTTTCTTAGAACGCACATTTTCCCGAATTTGTGCCATTCGCTTTTGTTCGTTGTTGATCCAATCTGCTTATTTATCAGAATTCATAGGAATGAAATCATCTTTCATTCTTAACCAACTACAAGGAAACAAGACATCCTAATAAACCGCCATATCACGATGAGTCTGCAAAATAAGTGATTCACGAACGGTTTGAGCGTAAAGGACCCAACATCCCCTCAATGCCCAAGTCTTTGAAAGTTCCCGATGTAAGCTTGTATAGTACAATGCTTGCGTTAAATCCTTCTGGTTTCCAATTTCAATTCACAATCGTCGTTGTCGTCAAAACCGATTAATTTGAGTGCTATTGGGGTGGTAATGCTAAGAAGTGTAGCGGATGCAATCCTACCACCCCAACCGATAAAACCCATATAGAAAAACAGAATCGACATCCCTTGAATGTTTCCGAAACGACCAGTTGTCTCGTATGTTTGAAACATAGAACGGTAAAGGAAGGTTGCCTATTAATTCAGCGGTATGTCGGGACTTGGAAGCGGTTGGTGAGCAAGTCAAAGACACAATCAAATAGGCTGCGAATGTGCTACCATCGTTAGCATACAACCGGCCGATAACCACACCAATAAATGTAACCCCAACATTAGCTTGACTTGCTTTTTGATTACGATTGTGTTGGAAGCAAGCAATCTTGATCTAACACCGTCCATTGTTTAGAGGAGAAGGTGAAAATTAAAAAAATTGCATGGTGTGTTTGATTGAATGGGTATGAAATTTTTAGGAAGGTCGGATCAAAATTGTCGGGGCGAATCCCAAAAGCGATAAAGCGTTTTCATACTCTGTGATGTCAAAAGATAGGGACAAACGTGGCGGTGATCGGTTGATGGAAGGATTCCAAGCGACCGCCATGGTATCACGGACAATTGGTCCATAGGTAAACCCAAACTCCATGTGACCCGGCCAATTGGTTTGGCGTCGAAAAATGAAATGTTTGAGGACATAGGGTGCAAGTCAAAATGTTGATTTACCAAACCCACGTAACCTTTAAACCTCGCTTGTACATCAAAGCGTATGAAACGGTGGAGTGATTCGAACACCAAAGCGGACGGTGAAATGCATGTTGTCTATGCAAGACTTCCAAGCCTTGCGAACAACTGCGACATTGAGCCACACACCTCACCGAGAGCAGTTAACTATGTCCATTTGAACTTCAAGTGGAATGTTGTCGACATCGTGAAATTTTTTGAGCAACCGTGAGATCGGTTAAGATGGGCAAGTTTCACAAGAAATGGGGATGGGCAACTATTAAGCTGTAAGAGTATTATAAATAATAGAACAATTAGAGCATTCATATCTAGGGACCAACCCATAAGATATGCATTTAAGAAATAGTACATGTATTAAATGGTTAAACAGTTAAGTTCGGTTTAAAGAGTTGACTTGTGCTTAATACTACCATGAAATTAATGATCAAGTACAAGGGACTGGTTCATAAACACTTGAAAGTGTATGTTACATAATTAATTATAGTTGGGCAACTATGACGCATGGGCAACTTAGTCAAGAACTAGTTTGTTTGTAAGTACTAGTTACAAAAATGTTGTTCCTTTTTTAAAGTCTGATAGGCAACTTAGTGAATAACTAGTTTGTTAGTCAATAACTAGTTTGTTAACTTTGTTGTGTTGACAAACATTTATCAATTAATGACTTATAAGCAATGGTACCTGTAAACATGCACGCATCTTCTTGTACCAAGGACGCCACTCTACTTCAGGCTTATAGCCACTGTCGTAAAATGTTACAACCCCCGTCCTAATATGGAATCGAGCCAGAAACCAATGTTTTTCCTTTTCATTTATAGGCATATAAACCTGCCGTATAACACAAAAGGACAGTTTTACAAAACACATAACAATATATGTATAAAGCCATGAACACAACTATTACCTGTTCAACATCAGCCCATTGGTGTTTGTACTTTTCCCCATTAACATACCAAATGGGGATGGAGTCTTGTAATAGCAGCTGAACAAAGTATGCAGTTACCATAGCCCAATCAGGCGCCATCGGGCACGAAATGCAACATGTATTCCACCAGCGACTCTATGTGCTATAAATCAACAATAAAAATTGATTAGGGTATAAAACCAACAATATCAAATGAATATACCATCGGGGTGAAAGATATGTGTGACTGTTACCTTGTCCATAAGCCAACCTTTCTTAGGAGGGTCTAAACACACTAAGGATTCCCAAAATCTCCGATCCACACGAACTTCTTTGGACCAAGGAAACATACATCGAAGGGGCCCCTGCTTTCCAAGAAATTCGTCTTAGTCATCAGTAAGATGTACTTTGTCGATAGCCTTGTTCCTTCGGGAAAGAACCTACACAAACGTAAATTAAAAGCAGTTTTAAAAAATATATATTAAAGTTGTTTTAATACCTCAACCTAAGGTTTAACATTTTTAACTGTGCGGTCATATCGGATCCGGCACCCATGTGTTCGATTATTTTGATTCCACAAATCTTTTGACCGATGTCTGACGACTCGCGCCATCTTTTTTACTCCTCATGTCGGTGTTATATCCGCCTTGGCTCTTTTCAATGGTCGAATTATAGAAAGCTATAGACCTCTTTTCTTTTCCTTCTCAATCTTCAACAACTTTGCCTTTTGCAACTGCGATTCTTCTCCTCTATCATAGCCATTAGAAAATCCTTTTCCATCATCTTTTGTTCTTCCATCCTCCACCGTTCTTCCTCTTCTTTCCTCAACCTTAATTCCTCTTCCAGCAGATACTCACGAGTAACAGAGATGCATTTAAAATACATTTAATACTGATTATGGCAAAAGTGTACATTTGGATATCACATTACGAACTACATCATCCTCATCATCACAATCTGCGGCTCGAGCAGATGCTAGAAATAAGAGAGTCAACCAATTCGTGGAATTCACGATTTAGTTGCTCTCGAAACTCATAGTTGAGGTGGGAAAAGGATGTAGTAAAGTCCAATTTATCCCGTAGCGAAATAAAGTGCATTGTAAAAAAGCGGATAGTTCTTTCAAAGAAATAAAGATAATACTTGGATGAGCTGGCGTGCGAAATCCATGAGTTCTTTCACTTGCAAGGACCTACAAAGTAATAAAGGGTATTATCCTTAAGAATAATTCTAATATAAGCGTATAATTATTATTTAACATTGACTAGCAAATTACGAATAATAGCCTCGAGTTTGAAAACACAAGAATTCAACTCTTGAATGACACAATCCTTGAGGTGATTTACGTAAGAAGACTCTTGATGCACCCTAGACACAATCGGTAAATACTTTTTTTCTGTCCTACCACGTTTCCGTGAAGCAGCCAACTTCTGTAGATACACATCGTAATCATGCGGTAATTTTGTTGGAAGACTCCTTGGTATGTAGTGCAGGTAAAATTCCGTAAATTGACTATACCACTCCGACTGGTGCTCGTCTAATGTTGGTTTAAGATCATAAATTATCTTCGAGTCCTAAATAACATCATCAACAACAAGGAAATTAAATTGCATATACCAGTCCGACTCGTGCTCGTCTAATGCATGTGTTTTACCTTGCCAAATAGCAATCCATAATGCGATCTTGTAAACATTACTTTCCTTGACCACGCTACTGCCCTTGGTATGACATCTGGGACTTTATTCCACCAACGACTGCTTCTTTCAAACGACTCAAGAATCCATATCTACAATAATAAAGATGCATTACTCTCATACATTGGGTTCAATAATAATACTAAGAAAAGATAATATAAATAGGATTAACCTTGAATGCCCAAACAAATCCACCAACCGTGTATGTGGGAACATACTTCGGTCTCTTTCGGACCCTTTAGGTGTTCCCACTTGTGGTTTGATACAACGTCTAGTATCACGGTCATACAAGTGCCTCCAAATGTGCTCCCCATGGAAAGGAATTCCATGCTTCTAGGTCTTCGACCAAGCGAAGGAGTGAATCATCCACCTCTTCAACCAATAAGCGACCCATAAAAATAACCTCTAACGATAACAATAGACACACACTGATCAAGCGTCTTCATCGGTTAATTTACGAACAACTCTTCATCCTCAATAACACCAACAAGATCTAAGTTGGAAAGTTTTACCCCTAATTTTTTGGAAATACCCTCAACTTAAATGTTAAATCCTCGAACTATATAAATCAAAACTTCTTTGTCCCAAAACGAAAGCTCTGCTATCGGAGAAAACTCCGGTCGACCAAAATGTAGACAACGACCATCAACGGTATATATAAGGGCATGTCATAGCTTGTTTTATCCACGAAACCCTGTTTTGTAAAACATAATCTAACATATGTGGTTCATGGTCAAAGAAGAACATATCCGACCACCATCCAAAACAGGTTGTCCTAAACAATTTCTTTCTAGTATGATTCGACTTTTCTTTAATTATTGGAAAGTATTTCAATTTGCTCCTTACAATGACATTGGCTTCAGATTCTAAGAAATAAAAAAAACATAAAAAGCAGTTAACAATAATTATCTTGACTTCTAATCTTGACTTCCTAATCTGCGATCATATTTAACAAATGAAACATTACTATCATACTCACACCAAATAAACAATGGCCCAATAATACACAACTATTTAAACTTTTAAAACTTAGCAATAGTATATAAGAAGTATATCAGACTCATATAAACTTCCAAAGCGAGTGTGCAATGTAATATGCATTAACAAGGGTCAGATATGTCCAAAACTAAACCAACTACTTCAAACAATTACCTATGTAAAGGAGTTGCTTAACATAGTTGATTGTCAAAATGTTATAAACAAGTGGATAAACGTTAGTACTTTGACCCTCCACTCGAAATCCGATTGCCATGTCAAAACCCATTGCTATGACAGTGACATAGGAATGGGTTTTCGAGGGGAAGCTCAAAGTACCAACGACCTTTCTGCAATTCGTGGATTCTAGAAAAGCATTTCAGTTGGATAATCATGAAGTGTGGCGTGTCATGAACATTACACACTATCGTGATCATTTAGAAAAGTCAATTTGAATGTATGAAGTTGCGATGCGGCACATTCTTACTTTCAACTTGACTTTCAATCCACAAGTATATCATATCCTTTCCTTCTTTGTTAAGTAACTCCTTTACATATATAAACTAATTTTAATAAAAAGCTATCGAGAAGTGAGGCTCGAATATTTAAAACTAGAAAGGTGGTGCAAAGGTTTAGCTTCCTCTCGAGTTCATAACTGTATGTGATGTTAGTGTGTAATTTTGGTGTCAAACTCTATATGTGTGTCGGAGAGAAGCGATATGATAAGAAGGCAGTTAAAGGTTTTGTAATGATATCGCTAGAATAGTGCGAGTGAAATGGGGTTAATGAGGCACCTCACAAACCCTTTCATATCTCTCGCCACCATTCCACCACTATCCTTACCATGACCTTGACATCTCTTTTCTTATCATTTCGACCTCTCTTTCAGATGCAACCACGTATTTCACACCAAAATTACACACTAAAAACACCCACACAGTTATGAACTCTGAGAGTAAGCTAAACCCTTTTGAACCACCATTCTACCCTCATAATCAGTAACAAAATATAAAGATAATATAAAGTGATCATATCAACATATGAAAAAATTAACTTCCCTAAATGGACCATGGGCAACAGTCGGCTTTGACATTGGTCTAAAACTCCTCCATATACTTGTTTGTTCACGTGCAATCCAGGTTTGGTGATTGAATAGCATGTCGGATCTAGGTTGATTTATGATTCACACAAATTATCCAGTGCGACATGCCATTCAATCAACAAAGTCAATTGTAATAAACAAACTATCGACATTTGATTAACGTGCCTCCATCTAAGATATAACCGCCATGGTACGCAAAACGAAGAGTCCGTAGATCCATCTTTGATCATTCATGTGTTAGTTTCGTAACATAATACGGAGGCTCGGATCTGTATAAATCAATAGATTACATAACATCGGATACAACCGTCATGGTTGCAATAGTATAGAATTGCCGCCATGAAGCGGACTATCGCATCATTGCATGATTTAATAAGATACTTCTCATCACGACCTCTTACCAATTAACAAAGATATATACATAATGTGTTGCCATAGGCTCGGATCCGTAAACACAAAACATCGGGGATATAACCGCCGTGGTCGCAAAATAATGTATTAAAATTGCCATGCCAACATCGGTAAATCATATCATTTGCATATCAAATAAGATAATCATCATCACGACCTCTTGCATGTACTAAATACAAAATACATTTCAAACCTTCCTTCTCAAGTAACTACAATGTGGGCCCAATAAATAAGCATTGGCAATAAATAAGCAAACGTTGCCATAAATCGGGTAGTAACTACAATGTGGGCCCATGTCAAGTATATGGGAGAGGTTCCACTGCACCACATTTATTGACATATTCGGGGTAATAAATTTTCAAACTTACCCACCTTATATGTGTGAATTTAAATTCAAGTGGTGTTGCTAAATAGGTTACAAAATTCTATCAATAATGTCTACAAAGACTTGACCAACAATTTAGGGCTGCTTCCCAAGAACAAAAGACTTGACCAACAGTTTAGGAACAAAAGACTTTGGCCAACAAATTGATGAACAACAACTTTTAATAGAAATGGAGGAGGTCGCTATTAAGGAGGAAGAAGAATGGGAGATAGCGAAAGACAAGTCTTTGTTAGAGATGGAGTAAAGGGCGACTTATGCTCCAAGATGAAGAAGTCTTGTTAGAGATGGGCCAAAAGGAGCGACTTATGCTCCAAGATGAAGAAGTCTTGTTAGAGATGGAGGAAGTTGCTCGGACGGAGAATTCAATGCATTGTATGCAGAGTGGGATGAGCGTGATTTGAAGGTTGCTACGAGTATCTTTACGACGATGGTTACGACTCTAACAACTCTCAAACTTGGGATCACCGGATTATATTTAGTTGTGTCGCAATTTAATTTTACGTGTATTTTGTTTCGTTAACCCAACCGGTTGCACCATCATTAGAGTGCTTTATTCACTTACTACCACTTATCTTACGTTGGTTTGTCAAACTTAATAAGTAGCAACAAATCACTAAAACCACAAGAACAATGAATCACCCAATAGGTTACAAGTTATCTTACAGAAACAATTAATCACCCAATAAGTTAACCCTAAAATATCGAAACCCAAAATCAAACAAGAACAATTACGTTAAAGTTAACCCTAAATTAGCGAAACCATAAATTATCGAAACCCTAAACTAGCGAAAACATAAATTAAGAAAACCATAAATCAATAGATGAAAATACGTAAAATTACTTACCCTAGCCCTAAAAGTTTTTCTGATAGACATTAGATCGGACGATGTAGTCCGATGTCTTGCTAATGTGATCGGACACGGTGTTCGCTCTAGGCGAGAATTGTGTTGAGGAAGATTGTGTTGAGGAAGCGTGTGGTGGCGATGTGGTGGATTCAAATAAAGTGTGTTGAGAAGTTTATCGTATAAATGTATAAATGTATAAAGGGATGTATAAAGGTTAAACTACTTATACCTTTTTAAAATTTTTATATCTTCAATACATTCAACACTTAATACATCATAAGTTGCTTAAAGACAACCTTGTGGGACCCAGTTGCCCAATTTTGTGTACTTTTAATAATAAAAAAGCATTACTTTTGGCTAAAAGCAAAAATTGTCATTCTTGCGATATTAAAAGTCAAAGTTGTTAATCTGCAACTTTAAGACACTTGTCTAGATAAGTCTGAGGTTGCCAAAAAATGGGACACATGTCACGTATTTGATAGAGTTGCCCAAATATTCGATTGGGAGAGTTCTTGCAAGGCATTTGAGAAGTTAAAAAAGTGAGAACTTTGGGGTAATAAAGTTGAACGGTCCGTTTAGAATTTTCCCTATATCAAAATTCCCCTAGTTTAACACCCAGTATAATTCAATTCCGCTCTCAAAATAAAATCACAACAACACACAATTCATTTGCGCGGGAAAAAACACTTGAATCCATCCAAAATCCCCAATGAACAACGCATCATCATCATCAGTTGGTAACTTCTGTCAACACGTAAGCTCAATCACTCAATCTCATTCTCATCACAATTTTTATATATAAAAAAAATTATATAAAACCTAATCACATTTTTTTTTTTTTTTTAATAAATTTCAGTTAATCACATCGGCGATTAAACGATGCCGCATCTCCGGTGACCTTTGCCGATTATCCGTCAGCTTCAAATCCTCTCCGTTAACCGATCCTCCGTTAGTCCGTATCTCGAGTACGTTAAGCGCTTTTCGTCACGTTTATTTGTTAGAATTTAGCTTAATAAACATACACTTATCGAATTCGCATTATTTACGCGCTTTTCGTTACGTTTATTTGTTTAAATTTAGCTCAATAAACGTATCGTTATCGAATTTGTATTAGTTTCTGTTTCTAGATATCAATTTGTTGCGATCTATGTGTATATTAGTTCATATTTCAAGTATGTTACGTTTTCGGTTATGATCTATGATGTGTATATTAGTTTGAATTTAGGCGAAGCTTAGTACACGTAATGGTTTAAAACTTGCATTTTTTTGATCGATTATTGTGTATGATTATGTCGTGTACGAGTTTGTGTTTCTAGATATATCAATTTGTTGCGATCTATGTGTAACGTGTATATAAATTATTTTTAGCACGTTGTGGTTGCGATCTATGTGTATATTAGTTTGAATTTAGGCTAAGCTTATGTAATGATTGTAGGATCATTATATGCGGTGCCGTCTCTGAGTTTACGGAGGCCCTGTGCAGAATTCAATTTAATAACAAAAGCGGGGCCTAAAATATAAAGTAAATAATTTATTAAAGAGAAATACAATGAAATTATTGTTTTCAAAGTGCTTCGGCTAATGGAACTTCTTAAATCAAATACTTGTAGTCACTTTTATACATATCATTCCAAAAATTTGAGGCCCCTATAATTTGGTACCTGGGGTCAGGGTGTTCCCGCCAATCTACACCTTTTTGTGGAATTTGGAGGCCCTGTGCGACAGCACACCTTGCACACCCTCATATACGGCTCTGATTATTGGACGAGTTTGTTAGATTGAATTTAGGTGAAAGCTTAGTTCACATAATGTTATGGAACTTGTGTTTGTTTGATTAGTTATTGTGTATTATTATTTTATGAATGAGTTTTTGTTTCTCGATATTGGTTTGTTTAGATTTATGTGTATGTTAGTTTATATTTCAAGTACGTTACGAATTTATAGTATATGTGTATATTAGTTAGTTTGATTTTAGGTTAAGCTACGTGTATAGGTTATCTGTTAATGATTGTGTATGAATGCTTTTTTTTTGTTGGTATACCTGGGTTTCCGACTCGACATTGCGAGCCAACTAATCCCATGGCGACTACCCTTTTGGATAGCCCAGAGTCCGCGCAGGTGAACCTCTGTGGCCAATGGGGGATTAATTTTCTCCCCAGGGTTCGAACCCAAGACCTCTACGCACTTTCGTCCTAAGAGGCTAAGCCCTTACCACTAAGTCACCCCCATTGGTTATTGTGTATGAATGTTGATCATGATAATACGAGTTTGTTAGATCAATTACTATGATTTATTATCATGGGTACGAGTTTGTGTTTCTCGGTATCAATTTATTAAGCTCTATGTGTATATTACTTTGAGTTTAAGAAGTTTAGTGCACATATGATTATCGAACTTTCATCTTTTCAGTTAGTTATTATGTATGATTATCGATCATCTATAGCGCATTTCTCAGTAGCGTAGTAGCGTTCATCTGTCATAATGTACTTACGTGATACATATACAAGGAACATGTGTTTTAGTTTATTTTTTAGAGATTGGTATACTGCATGCTAAAAGGTGTGATCAGGTGTGTTTATCTGCATCCGTTGTGTAACCAAATGAAATCATCGAAGTGTTTATCATTTGGTTTTGAGATTTTATGTGCAAAGGAATGAAGTCAAAATGGCCATTTTTGTTATTGTTTGGTTTTGAGATTTTATGCATTCCTAAGAGTGTGTTTGGCTTCATGATATGACTAGTTTCTGACACGGGAGTTGGAAGCTACGCCGAGGAGTTTCAGGATATGAAGCATATAAGTGAGTCATTGCTAAATATGATACAGGGTAAGAACTTGATTCTGCTGTCCTTATATTTCTTAGATCTTATGAACCGAATGGAGGACTAATTAGTGAGTTAATACGTTTAACCAGAGGTTAAGAACTATTGATTTTGACCTTTTTTTTATTATGATGTTTATGGGTAAAAATGACTTGTATTTGAATCACAAATGGAACACAATATACATTTTTATGCAAACTGGTAGCTTGGATCAACACAGAGTACTGCTTCTGTAAGATCCTGCTAGTTATGTAATAGATTTTTTTAACTGTTAGACAAAGATTCTGCTAAACATTACCATGAAATTTGATTTTATTTTTATTTTTATGAGAGTGTGATATTCAGTTACATCTGTAAAGCTATTTGAACCTAAATAAAAGTCGCTGTCTTGAAAATCTAACATAACTTGACCTCTTTCAATGTACCATAATTAACTGATACGTAGCTTTTCTATCTTATGCAGATGGAGTTATATCAATTGCCACTACCAGTAAGTATTGTTCTTGTTCGATTGCGTTACTTAACATTAACTTGCACTTTCAGCTATTATAGATTTATTTTTCAATTAACATCAGCATATGATCCACATATATAGACGGAGAGTACATGACTGCAAGGTGACTTCATAATGTAACGATGTTTCTAATATACAATTCCCCCTTTTCATGAATATATTTATAGCAAATAGACAATTCACCCCAAATTGAGTTGTTAAAAAGCATTTTTACTGCTTAAAAACACTTGTGGCATTAATCAGTTGAGCAAAGGTCATACTTGGAACTGAGAATTGGAAAATGGCTTCACTTTGTATCAAATTAGATGGAACAAACTGCAAGGGAATTGCAATATTGCATAGTATGTCAATGTCTTGAATAAAGCCACAATTAGTAATGATACACTAGCTCACAACTTATTGTTTATCTTTTGTTATTAAGTAATTATGTTTCAAGATATTAGTTTGTGTAACCAAAGGCTGGCGAGACTAATTTATTTCCAGGCTTACCAATTGACAAACAGAAAACATTTACTGTCTTTATGCTATTTACTCAATCTGTTTGTTTTGTCGTAATTCGATCTTGCAGGCAAGTGTGACAATAGAATATTTCACTACAATATAGATCTTAAACAAAAAGATCGCATGAAAAGGGTAGCTAAATTACCACTAAGCTCCAAGAATGGAGCAACATTCAGGCATGTTATTAGCCAGAAGTTATTTAAGTTAATTTTAAAACTGTCTAGACATTCATTCCTTAATTGCTTTCTTTCAGTGGGACTGAAGTATCATTTTCAACATTTCATAGTGTCGATGAGTTACTGGCAGATATTACTTTCTTTTTCCGAAAGGTTTGTTGTCCATGTCAACAAACTAACTAGCGCCGAACCATAAACCTTTTATTATTTTGGGCTGTTTCAAAGAGTCTTTGCTTATGTTTTGTTTGTATTGTTGATTCTGCAGATGCTAATTATGAAGGTTCCTGTAAGTATCATCTCAAAATCCTTATTAATTTATTATAGACCTTTGCATAGCTGTTGCCCGTCCTTCATTTACAGCGACTGCAAATGATCTGACATAATGTTTGTGTGAGGTGGATTTTTCTTAAGGTTATTATAGAAACTACATATTAAGTCATAGCAATTCAGCAAATTGATACTGCATTCATGTGTATTGCTATGACTTAATTAATAGGTGGCCTCATTTTGTCCTTTTACATCTCAAAGTGGTAGTTATAGCTAATCTTTCTCATCATAACTACACGACTGTTATTACTTTTGTCTTATCAGAAGGTTGGAATTGAGCTCATTGTTGACAAGGGAGAACTTTCTGAGCAACCATCTGCAAATGTTATCGTGGTGAATGAGTGCATTGATTTACCATCAGAAGAAAACGCTGCATGTCTTCAGTCAGGCATTATGGATTATGTTCTCAAGCATGGGAATCAACTTGATAGTACATGTCACTCTTGCTTTCCAATCGGGTAAGTTCTAAACAGACTATATCTAATAAGCGGGTCAAATGGATATTGAAACGCTAGTATTGGAGTTTATCTCCAAAAGGTCAAGTTAAAGTCTATTCTTAATGCATGCAACCTTCTAAATCGTTAAATACTGTGGTTTTCGTAATCATAGTTAATGCATCAGTTACTATATAGATATGTAACAAAAATGTCCTGTTTTGACCCCAACCCGTATCAAAAAGTCCTAACGACTTTTAATTCCAAAATCATACTAGTAATCAATAGTAACCACATTATGTGATGTGTATGGCTGACTTTTCTGATCTGTTTCATTCTTGATTTTGTTAGGGAACACTTGAAAACTGGAAGTGGGGTGGCTTGCAAAAGTACAAAGAATGCTGAAACAACGATAGAAGTTGTGGTTATCATCAGTGAATTATCAGAGCTGATGAATCCGTCATGTTTCAGGGTGTATGGTACTAAAACAGAGGTCAGTCCGCACACAAACACACACACAAAGGTTAACTACGGGGAAATTTTGTAATGAAAGTTAATCTTATTGTACGTCTCTAACAGTATCTTCTCATATGTAAAATAATTAAAGACAAGATTCTCCTTTGACTTGTTGTATTTATTTTCGATTTTATAACTTTTAAAATGACTACATGCTTTTCAGGTACTCTACTTCAATGACTTCTTAATTAGCCCGATTTCTCAATCATTGCTAGATGCATTGAAAAGCATCGACTGGAAATGCTATGGGATAAGCATAAAACGCATCTCGGATGAAGATGGCTGTGCATTTATTGAATGGGAGGATTTGCCACCAGGTTCACATATTGACATTGCCATCCACTGTCACCGCAAAAAATATCCTTTGCTGACTTTCCATATATTTGCTTGTAATATCTGACTAGAGGTGGCAATCCAACCCATGTATAATTGCAATCATATCTGACACACCAAATATGTTCAAATGAGTATAAAATTACTGGCCAACCCAACCTAACCCATTTTGATCCGTTACCGGACCCCCCTCCCCTCATCTTGTTACCTCTAGTCATCGTTTTGCTAATAACTGAGGTGAGTATTGTACCTTTTTGTATGTTTTTTTTATGCGTTTCTTTAACACACACCAAGCTTAATCTGGGCTCAGCAAAGGCAAGCGCTGTTGATCGGAATCTTGTTAAGAAAGCTGTGAAGCTTGCATTGACCGACATGAAAGAGAAAAATGACGGATTTCTTCTCAGCGCGAATGCAGTCAAGGTACACCTGATGCTCCTACATACCTATTTCATTGCGGTTAAATTTTAAATTAAAAAATACGTTTAAAGGAATAGTCAACACTTTTTATTATGTAAATGTTACTCAATAGAAACACGACCTCTTTACAAATGTCTAACTGGTCCTAATACTGATCGTCATTGCTGAAAGTATCGCTTTGGTGGTTCTTAGCTTCTCATTATGGTTCTCGTGCTTTAGCCCATGTCCAGCTAACATGATGTTCTTAGCTTCTCATTATGGCTCATCTTATGTGAAATGGCAAGTGTTATTTTTGTTTCAAGGTTTAGTGTACATATCTGATATGTGATTCTTCAAAAAGTATCGACTTTGAAGTGTTCTTGACTGGTGTTTAGTTATGTGCAAGCCAATAGATAGTCTGCTATCTCTCTCTGCTCATGTTCTATGTTGGACGTATATCAACATTTCTGTTTTCTTTCTCTTGTCTACTTCATAATTTTTATGCTTCTGTCCCATGAATTTAACAACAATAATTTTAAGATGTCGACATTCCTGTTTTCTTTCTCTTATCTAGTCCTGTTTTCAACCAGAGGAGCATTCCTAACAGTGTGTTTGTTTCTTTAGATTCGCGGTTATGCACCAGACCTTGCGAAAACAATTGCAGGCCTGATCTCGACTTCCAACGATCTAAAATTCAGAGGAGAATGTGCTTCACTTCTTGGCCTACATTCCCATGATGCAAAATCGATTGAAGATAGCCTCAAACAAAGGCTTATTTCAGTTATAGACCGCAACGACAGAGAGCCTCAAAGAATGAGAGAAGCTGCACCTCTTCTTTTTCAGGATGATTGTTTTGACGAACCAGAATATGTAGATGAGGAATTTGAAGACTGTGAGGTAAGTTTTTCAGCTTTTGATCAATAAAATTAGATTAAAGTCAATCCTTATCAATATGTAGATATGAAATTTACAATAGTTTACGAGTTCTATGCCTATTAGATACTATTGATCTTGTGGTGCTCGCATAAGCATTATATGAGTTATGATATACTTTTTTTATTTTATCTGTCAAAATATAAGAGGGTTCTAGGATGTGCGTTTGATACTGTTTATTTGTTTCTTGCAATTTCAAGTCGTAATCTCCAGTTTGCACCATAAATGTTGTCTTTGAATAACCTGTTTGATTTACTAGTAGTCAATAATCAAGAATGTTTTAGGTGCAACGACACTGATTATCAAATGACTTATTTTAAGGTTAATTGCACCCAAAATGTAACATATTTTTCATATTGTCATTGTATACAAGAAACTTTGTTTTGTTCTGTTTCGATGTATGTAAATGTTTATACTTTATATACTGATGTAACTTTAAGTATGTCACACACCAGTTGGTAAAAATTGAAGTATCTTGCATTTTGGTGCAATTATTTTACCTGCAGTTGCAACTAGATGCAAATATTGTTACATACGATGTAAAAAAAGGAAATATGTTCTAATTTAATGCAATGTGCGATGAAATCACAAACATCTCAAACTCGATACGACAAACCCATGGTTCTCCCGGCCTTCACTTAACTGATAAATCAAATAGGAAGTTATAATTTAATGCCCATAATTTATGTTACAAGTAGAAAGTAAATAATGAAATAGCATTGGGTTTCTGCATTTCTTTTTGGAGATCGTGGCGTCTGCATTTCCCTCCATTTTTGGTTGCAATTTTGTTAAATTAAATCATGTGCATATAAAAAGAGCGAAAAACAAATCAGAATAAAACCGATGGACTTTATAAGTCTCGATGTTATTCTATCATTTCCTTCCTTTTTCTCTTGTGTCTCCCCTCATTGTCGTTGGCATCTCCCTCTCGCTCTGACTCCTGTCCCTCTCCCTTTCGTTGTCATCGGAATCAGAAGATACATGGCTTTGCCTTTTACTCTTAGCTCTCCCTCCATCGGAACTATGAAACACACGGCTCTCCCTCTCACTCCTTTTCCTCTCCACTCTCCTTCCATCGTCGTCGGAATCATAAGATACAAGTCTTTGCCTTCTACTCTTAGCTCTCCCTTCATTGGAACTATGAAACACACGGCTCTCCCTATTCCTCTCACAACTTTTCCTCTCCACTCTCCTTCCATCGTCATCAGAATCAGAAGATAAATGTCTTCGCCTTTTTCTCTTAGCTCTCACTCCATCGAAACTGTGAAACACAAGGCTCTCCCTCTCACTCCTTTTCCTCTCCACTCTCCTTCCATCGCCATCGGAATCAGAAGATACGTGTCTTTGCCTTTTTCTCTTAGCTCTCACTCCATCGGAACTGTGAAACGCAACGCTCTCCCTCTCCCACCTTTTCCTCCCCACTCTCCTATCGTCATCGGAATCAAAAAAAGAAACAACGATTCTTGTATCTCCAATTTCATTAGTATGTCTCTTATTGAGAATGTAGTTAAGCTTTGATTTATTAAAACGAGGACTGGAGATTAAGGAATTCCATGACTTACATACAATTTTGCATCGCATGAGATCGCTAACTTGCAATCTTATGAGTATCTCTTCATGAATTTTAAGACCAAGCTCTGTCATTGAAACCATAGCTTAGCTCTAGACTAATCGATCGTAGCTAGGTTTGGTATTTGAATGAATAAAAACGTACAGTCGACATCTCCTTTTATACTTGATATTGTCGGTTAATTCTCTCTTAAATATAGTAATGAACTAATGATCATATAACAATCGTATCTTTTCTTTACTGGGCTTTTTTTTTTTCCCTTCTCCTCTCTCTCTCTTCTCACTTCATATTTGGTTGCATTATGGCTGTTCGGCTCACTAAAACCATACAAAAAATGTCCATTAGGATAATTACATGTTGATGTCCATATCCTTTAATATTAGTTAGAGTTTGAATCTTATTATAAGATTAGTTTAACATTTATCTGGTTGTACTAACTCATTGATTGATTACATTATAATACTTTTTATTCTCCCAAACTTGTGTTCACAACACGTTATCAGCACGCTCTTAAGGTGATTTTTGATTGAGATAAATTTTAAACCATTCTTCGTATCTTGTTACACCATCAACAGTTTTGTTTGCTACTAGTAATTATTATATGATACATGCTTGCAATCTTTGATTACGAGTTCATGTCGTTATTGATTTTTGATTTCTTAAAAATATAACGAAACATACGTATGTAAAGACGGAACCAGAACTAAATATTACCGGATGCACAAAAATTTCTGAACTTAAATGTCGTTACATTAAGAAAAATCGATATTTTTTTCAAAATTTAACACTATATCAAAAAAATTCATGAGGTTCTCGTAAACCCCCTGGCTCCGTCCCTGTACGTATGACAGGGCTGAAATGACTCATAGACTGACAAACAATAATTATAGATAAAATTAAACAACAAGGTTAGCATGATCTATGCATGTATTATATTGAAAGTCTTTCGAACAATGTGTATACACTTTGTTAAATGTGTATTGCTTTTTTCTAATAGTTTATGTCATCATCCACGTATAATGTGTATTCTCCTGTACATGGTACTCCCTCCGTCTCAAAATTATTGTCAGGAGACAAAAAACACACACTTTAATAAATGTGGGACCACTATCATTCTCAACCACTCAAATAGAATATTCTCCACTAAATTCTTTAAACTTACTTAAAATAGTAAGTGGACAAGATATTTTGAGGCACCAAAAAAAATATAGACAATATTTATGAGACGGAGGAGTATGATTTAGCCGAACATTATTATAAAAGAAAATCATAAATAATTAGTATGATCTTGAATACTTGAGCGTGCTTGGTTAGGGGTTAAGAGGGTGGAGAATGGGTAAAAGTATTCAAAAGCGCCACATCACAAATAAATTGATGCTTGGTTGGGGAGGGTAAGGGTTTGATTACCCGTGTGGGTAATGAACCATTATAGAGTAAATGGGGTAAGGTATTGATTACCCACCTCACTCATTCTTTTCATTCCTTTCCTTTCCTTTTCCTTTCCCCACTTTGAACCAAGCGGACCCTCATATTAATTAGCTACTGTGTATTGTATGCATATATACTTGTGTGTTAAATCATAGGGCTAAATATTAAAAAAAGTACTATATTTGTCACCATTTTCTTTTCAGGGTAGCGAACAAATTTTTTTGCTTCCGTGGGTAATTTACTTTCAAATTCATCTTCTTTAGGGTATTTTGCAAAAAGTAAGACATTTTTGCCCTCTTACCCACAAGAGCAAATGATGGCAAGTTTTTTTTTTTTTTTTTTTTTTTTTTTTTTTTTATCATTTGCCCTAGTTTTTATTATGTTAAATTTTGGATATGTATTAAGATAATTTATTTAATAATTTATAATTGTGTTAAATCTATGATAAAAATGTTTTGTTTTATCATTTGCCTAATTCACTTCAAGTTGTTTAACGCCTGCGTTAAACCGATTATGTTTAACGCCCGCTAAATTAGGAGGAATTATATCACAACCTGAAGTACTTGCATATAAATTTCTGTTCGTCACTTGTTGAAGCATAGACTAGAGAGTATACTATGACTAGATTAAGGGTGTGTTTGTTTGATTAAGATGTTACACATCTGAATCTGACTACCGCATCTGAATCTGACTACCACATCTTACTAATAAGAGGTAGCTATAATGTCTGAATCTGAATGAAAAAGTGTTGTTTGTTTTTTATAATTGTCCGAATGATTTTAATTTTCCCTTTTTTAAGTATATATTAAATTATTACAAATACGATTAATAAGTAAATAGTGTAAACTTAAAACAAAACATTTTTATCATAGATTTAACATAATTATAAATCATTAAATAAATTATCTTAATACATATCTAAAATTTAACATAATAAAAACTAGGGCAAATGATAAAAAAAAAAGTATCATACTTGCCTTCATTTGCTCTTGTGGGTAAGAGGGGCAAAAATGTCATACTTTTTTGCAAAATACCCTAAAGATGATGAATCTGAAAGTAAATTACCCACGGAAGCAAAAAAATTTGTTCGCTACCATAAAGAGGAAAGGGTGGCAAGTATAGTACTTTTTTTAATATTTAGCCCTAAATCATAATACATAGACTTTAACTATTATTGTATGCTAATAACAGAACAATTCATTTTTCATACAATAGTATTATCTATTTATCTTCTCTTAGTCAAAACATGTAATTATCAGTGTTGGTGGATTTTTATAACTTTACGGTATAGTGGCACCCCTAAGATTGTCTATATGCTTAAATTTGCACTACTGTATGAGTTAATAAACATTTCGTGGTTAGTATGTGTTTAACAAGTGTAGATATGAATCTTATATAAACACATATACGTGTGGAGTTTATGCATGTTTTAACATTATATTAAGATTGTTATGGAACTTACGCCGCACATGTTATAGGATAATTCTCAACTTGAATAACTCTATGAGTGTTGCTATAATGTATTGATTTTCAATACTATTTAAAAGCCATCGATTCAAATAACACAGATGCATGCCAAAAGACTTTAAAAAGTCATAGTGAACATTTAATGGGTATGTTTAGCAAAAATAGATTGTGTTGGTGCTAGTTCTATTGGTGAAAAAGAATATATAAAAAGATTATTTTTATAAAGGCTACGTGAAGAATATTCTATTTTCGTAGATTATTAAAATTATTTTTAATATTCTTATAAGTTACATCGACAAACAATTTTTTTTTTTTTTTTTTTTTTAAGTAAGTAAGTCAAGATTTGTTTAATTTCCGCTACAAAAATAAGGCATAAAATCCAAACACCCCAAAACCCACCATCAATTGCGCTGGAAAACCCCAAATACCAGTTCACACCGACTTCATAAACATAAATTCATAATTTCAAAATTTTAATTAAACACATTTATTTAGTCATTTACCCAATGAACAACGCATCAAATACATCGGTTCCTAACCTCTCAAACACGTAAGCTCTTTCTCATCTCAATTTTTATAAAATTTTTATATAAAACCTAATCACATTTTTTTATATAAATTTGATTAATCACATCGGTGATTAAACGATGCCAGATCTCCGGTGTCCTTTGCCGACATCCGTCGACTTCAAATCCGATCCTCCGTTACATCGTGTCTCCAAGACATTACGCACTTTTCGTTACGTTTATTTGTTGCAATTTAGCTTAATAAACGTATAGTTATCGAATTTGCATTAGTTACATTATATATTACTGTATCTATTTGTTAGATCAGGTATTCTGTTACGATTTACGCGTTCATTTGTTCGAATTTAGGTTTAGCTTAGTGAACCTAATGTTATCGAATTTGTATTAGTTACATTATATATTATCTTTAGTTTATCATATACTAGAAGGGTACCCGCGCAATGCGGCGGCGGTATCCGATGACTATTTTGTAGCGAACAAATGTTTTTCATTTTTACGTCTAATTCAAGTAAGTTTCTCTTTTCAACTCCGCTTCTTCCCGACTACTAAAGAAAACTCATAAAAATATATCAAAATGGATGTTGAATTAAAGAGCACAAAATTTTAAAAAATATGGTGAAATTAGATAAAAAAAAATTAAACGGATTAAAAGATATTTAAATTTAAAAATAAAGGTGATTAATTAGTTAGGAAGTGACATGTGTCACCCCATTATTGGAACTCTTTATTTTAGTTTGTTAGAGCTCCTCCCTTTTTGTTATTTTTTAGTTAGAGAAGTGACACATGTCACTCAATGATTGGAGTTCCTTATCTTATTTTTATTAATTCTTTCCATAATAAGCAAGTAAAAAAATCTGAATTTTTAAGCCTTTTAATTTTAAAAGGCCTAAATGCATTATAAAGTAGTATAGACATACAAGTTATATGTAATTATTTAGATTTGTTAGTCCGTATCTCAAGTACGTTACGTGCTTTTCGTCATGTTTATTTGTTAGAATTTAGCTTAATAAACATATACTTATCGAATTCGCATTATTTACGCTTTCTATTACGATTTACAAGTTTATTTGCATAAATTTAGCTTAATAAACGTATCGTCATCGAATTTGTATTAGTTAGTTACACATAATTTGCTTGCTGTTAGTTTCTGTTTCCAGATATCAATTTGTTGCGATCTATATGTTAGTTCATATTTCTAGTACGTTACGAATTTATAGTATATGTGTATATAGTTATGTTAAGTACTTGGTCAACTAATTGATGTGTACCTAATACAGAAAAAACCATTGTTATAACAAACCTTTGAATCATCATCTACATCCATACTACCATCATTTTGAGTACCGGTCTGAAAAAATTAAAAGTTAAATTACATTTGTTAATTAGGATCGGAGATTTATTACTGTCTACATAAAAAATATGGTTTTATTATACATAACAGTTAGAAAACCATACAAACTCAAACATACAAACAACTAGATAAAAACATACAAACTCTAACATACAAACTAGGTCGAGCACAAAACCGAGAAACCGAGCCGAACCGGACCGACCATTTTGGTTCGGTTTGGTTCTATGTCTTATCGGTTTCGGTTTTCGGTTCGGTTCGGTTCGGTTCGGTCCGACCCAAAACCGACCAAACACGCACCTAAAGCATGTAAACTGGTCGAACCGACCGAACCGATAAAACCGAACCGAACCGAACCGATTCGGTTCGGTTTCGTTCATGTTTTGTGAAATTCGGTTCTCGGTCACGCCGGTTCGGTCGGTTACGGACCTTGCTCACCCTAATACAAACAACTTAATAAACCGAACAACTGGATGCGTAAGCGGTAGCGATTCGCTGAAAGGGCTCATGAAGAAGGACCTGCGTCTCCTTCAACACGAAGATTAATAAATTCTTGTGACAGAACTTGGAAGACTTCAAGAGTGTGATCCATTTGGTAAGGCTGATCAGATTCAAAAACTGGATCCCCGATCTTCGTAAATCCAATTAATTTTAGTAAATGTGGAATGAAAATATTAAATAGTGTTTTAAAGGATTTTATTTTGTTACCATCCAACATTATCTCCCATAAACAGGCCGTGTGCCACTGATCTCCAATCATGTTGCCAAAAATGACAAGAGACTCTCTTAGTTTTGAAATGTAGAAAGGTCTTGGAATCCGATTAAGTAAGCTGTAAGGTATATCTAATACCGAAAAGCTGTGGTTAACCAAATCAAAAGAGACAATCATATAAGATTTTTGAGAAGAGCCTAAAGTCCGTTGAGAAGCCACCCAGTAAATAAAACTACCTAATACAGCCTGACTTGACCGTTTAAGTCAGAATGACCGACAATGCATATGTTGACTTTCTAACTTCTTCCAAATACGGGAGCTCAATAAAACACCGAAACATTCCATGTTCCGTGTCCATCAAGCGGATATGAAATCCTTAAAATGGTAGGGTCAAAAGTGATCGGATTAACACCAAAACCGATAACTACTTTATCGATTGATTGACTTAACCAACCGGGAGAACTATAACAACCGATTTTCTTATTGACGGGTTCCAAAGAACCGCCATCTTAAAAGAATCGAAAAACACCACAAACCATGAGAGGTGCCAATTGGAAAAGATTAAAAACATGAGACTTGTATTACTATGACTTTAGGAAAACTTGGAAAAAGAGACGTTCTTTGGAACAAATTGACATTATCATCAACAAAAATAAAAGCGTGACTCAACAAATCCTTGCGATAGTGAATAAGGAAACTACAAGGCAGACGTGCGAACACCGAAACCAATAAGGAATTTGGGTCGTCGATGAGCGACTTCCATGTCTTTGAAACAGTTCTAAACTCAAGTAAAGCATGTACGTGAAGTTTAGAAATGATTTCCATTTGAATTTCAAGGAATGTTGTCGGACATTTTTAGAAACAATGGAAAATAAAGATCGTGAATGTGTAGAAGACTATGAATGTGTAGAAGTGTAGAAGCCTTATTTATAGAGTAAGTAGTTTATGTGAAGTTAATAAACTAATAGTGTAGGTGAAGTTATTAAATACAAAACACTAGTGTCATAAATGAACTATACTAGTTTAGGTGAAGTTTTATTAACTTTACAAAAACTAAAATTTATAATTTACAATTTACTTTTTATTACTTAAAAGCTATAGATTTTAACCAAATAAACTATAGTAGTTTACGTGAAGTTTTTAAAATGCATATCCAAAACTATATCATACCACATAAAACACGTATGAATAAGTAATACATCAAATGAATCCGCATATAAGCAAAACAAAATATAGAAACAAATTAAACGGATTGCAAGAAATATAACCTTTTCAGCAGACACGCGTGCAATATCATATTCACCCCCATTCTTCTCACTAACCCCATCAAGCTTCAAATTCGTATGGTTATATTTCTGAAGTTCATCAATTTGCCGTTGCATATTAGCCATCTGATCTAAAACTGTTGCACTAGGTGGCAATTCTCCATCCATACCCGGAATCAGGCTATCCCCATCAGGCCTCAAATGCTTGACATTTTATGTAATTGATTAATTTGTTTCATTTTAGCCATTTGAGCAACAATTGTTGCTGTAGATGGCATGATGTCACAATTCTCAAATTCCGGTCATTTCTTAAATTAAATATGCATCATATTAGTTCATTCATGACATTTTATTTCACATTCAACGCGTAATTTTTATATTTAATAAACTTTATCGCGTGAGTTATTATTTTAACATTTAATCCGTTACTTTCAAAAATGATCCCAAGGTATTTTTAAACTTACATTTAGTCTATAAAAACTATATTTTTAGTTTTTCTAATGTTTCAAATTTCTTTGGTACTTAAATCGTTAAAGTTTAATTATTACGTCGTTTTCTTAAAAATTTTACGATAATTATTTTATCACTCAATTTTCACAAGGAAAGTAATTTTTACAATTTTTATTATATCATTACAATCTATTTTGAACTATTAAAAACTTACTTGTACCAAAAAGTTATCATTTACCTTTAATTATACATTTTTCCTACACATTACTTACACTTTTCCTTATAAATTACACAAGTATATGTACACAATACATTTAAAAGAAAAAAAAAATATTTTGGTTGAAAGACAACCCCTAAAAACCGGCCATTGATGTAGCATTAAATGGGTTTGGTTAAACTTTTCTTGTGATTGTATATTTCTACACTCTAAGTGATATCTTCACTTCATCCTTTTACCATTCATTTCATTATTGATCAAACAAAGATAATAAACTTTTTTCTCTCCTTGTTTCTCCCCATCCTCAACCGGCCATCCATGAGTTTTCAAAGGATCATCAAAATTTTTCTAGTTCAAGCATAATAACAATCTAGTTTATACTCTTTTTATGGTTTTGAAATAAAAACCAAGAGTATTTAGGATAATCCTTGTTACTTTCACCTCTTCACTTGCACTAGTAAGCATATTCTTATCATTTTTAAGTTTCCTTATCATTTTCATAAGTTTCTTATCATTTTTGGAGCTTATATGCATGTTATGTAGTTTATACCATTTATTTCTTGATTTTTAAGTTATATATACAATATGGTCATCCTATAATTATTCCCAAGTTATTCTTTGGTCTTGATGGTGATTAGGAACCCATGACACCCTAAGAAGGTGTATGGTAGGATTAGATTAGCTTTGGAGTTGATTTGAAGGGATTAGAATAGGTTTTGTCCGAGAAAAACTATTTTCGTAAACTATAATTTGTGATCTGTCCTTAAAACGAAATTCTGGAAAAACCCACTGATGGTACGACATTTTGGCCTTGATAATTAGAAAATATACTTTAAAACGAATCCGTGGCCTTTTGAACGGATAAAAACGAAGTTATAACGAAGCCGTGGTGAATTTTTAAAGTTTGACGACGAAATGTTTATTTTTCTGAAAATTCAGCATGCAGTTTTACATATTTGGGTCAAAACGAGCCTTAAGCTTCACAAATTATTTCGACTTATCAAAAATATATTAGTTTACTTGATACGAAGCTAAGGACATATTTTACGTGAAAGCGGATTTAAAACGACAAATATATGCACGCTTTTATAAAGTTGCCGTAAATATTATTTTCGAAAAACTATATTATTTTTACGATTCAAGTATTTCATTAGCTATAACGTCCATGTTTGCGGCGTTTTTAACAAGGTTGTGAAACTTTTATAACAAAATGTCTTCTAGTAAAATCAAGTTCACCGCCATATTTTTCAAAACAAAAGCCGTTTGTCAAGCGGAGTTATGATAAATTATTTACGGATGTTCAAACATTGGCGAAACTTATTTTACGCACAACATTAACAAAACCACCATCTTGAGCCTTTGATATCTTTATGATCGAGACCTTTTGGACGAAAACTCCTGAACTGAAACTTTTAGATATCGATGCAAACTTTCCAAAACCGTCGAGTTCGTTCTCTAACGATCGACGTACACCGCTTTTACGACCACTTTTCCGGAGCCATTTTGTTACTTTTATAAAAATTCCGACGACATTGTTTTGCGACGAAAAGTGGTAATTTCACCAAAATCATTATAAAACCATTGTAGGATGACATTTTGACGTAAAACATGTAAAGTCATTTTGAAGGGTCAAGACGTCAAAAGAGTATTTTTCGACGACGAGTAATATTTTCAAAACCCGTAAATGGTATAAATAACATACTGAAGTGCATGCATAACATTACATTGCAATTCATGACATATCATATCATTGATAATAGGTCCGGTTGACGCATCACATTATACCTTGGTGTACTCACTCTTGTCATCGCCTCGCCACCGAGTGAGTAATCACAAACCCCTTTTACCGCTTTTACTATATTTTGGGGCGAAATGCATGAACCTTTCTTGAGCTAAAATGTTTACTACTTTTATTAACTAGTTTGACTAGAACTTGTGAATTCGAATCAAATCCTTGAACTTAATTACAATTTATGACTTGTTGGAATTTATTGAACTGTACATGTTATGACCTTGTCCCAAAGTCTCGCCTTATTGGTAGGCGTCTCAATAAATCTCGCCTAGGTGGTCGAGTGACAAAGGAGTCTCCTCTGTTCGAGCATCACTATAAAGTCTCGCCTTATTGGTAGGCGTCTCAATAAATCTCGCCTAGGTGGTCGGTGACAAAGGAGTCTCCTCTGTTCGAGCATCACTATAAAGTCTCGCCATATTGGTGGGCGTCTCAATAAATCTCGCCTAGGTGGTCGGTGACAAAGGAGTCTCCCTTGTTGGAGCGGTGCAAAGTCTCCCATGTTCGGAGCATCCCTATATTATTATATTCGTGGTACTATATTGTGAACTATTATGACCGTTTATACTTGATCTTTAGACATACTACTTTTGGCGTTGGGTTGTACACACAGGTTGCAAGTTTTGTATGGGCGAATTTGGGCCGAGTGGATACACAATGCCTTTGCTTTGAGAACTATTTTCGTTGACCGAAAGCTTTGAATATTTCTTACGATTTTTCTTATTTCGCTAAGCGTGTTTACTCACCAACTATTTTCATAGTTGACCCGTTTTTCTCTCATGCATTTCAGGTGATCGTTAGTAGCTTTTCTATCAAGTCTTGCATAAAGAAGTTTTCACTTGTCGCTACAAGTCGTATGTAATAAAACTCAATATTTTGGAATCTAAACTTTGTAATATATTTGCCTATGATGGCTAAACTAGTATTGTAATGGAGTATTATTTCTTTTTAATATTAATGTTGGTATGTTCTATTATCTTGTGCTTATGTTCCTTCCGTTACACCTCGTGTTTCAGCCTCCGGAGGTGTGACAGATTGGTACCGAGCCAAAGGTTATAGAGAATGCCGATTTTCAAAATAAAAATCACAAATATAACCGGAAAAATTTTTATTTTATTTTATTAAACATTGAACATCATCCGAGTCAACTAGTCCTATCGTTGCATCGTTACTCATAAATTATACATAACCCGATCAACTATGTCTAATTTATGAAGAACCATGCAATGATAAGAGTGGTAGTTTTAAATCATTTTAGTCGAGTCTTTAAAGTCCGGTCACCGAAGTTGCATTGGTCGGGTGGGTATGCATGGTATGTTTTACGTTCACGTCTACATTACCGTACCTTGTTCATATCTTCTCTTTCCATCTTTCGACTTGTTAGACATAGCATGTCTCTGCTCTCTGTCATGTTTCGATCACTATAACACACATTACCACCGCTCGCACCTCATCGACTCCGTTCGAATGTCGTTTACTCAACCCGATGTTTTGGTCCACCAGAGGATCATGGTCGCAAGAAACACACGCTCGGGAAGCAACAAAGAACGGCAACCCAAACAAAGAACGGCAACCCAAACAACAATGACCATCCAAACAACAACGCTCTGGAATAGCGGATCTACTCACTCAAATTATAACACATCTCGATGCTAGAGCAACCAACAACGGAGAAGGTTCTTCAAACGCGGTCAAGGATGCGCTACAAAACTTTCATGACATGCAAGCCAATGGAATTTCATGGTGCGAGGGTGCCATTGAATCGCTAACCCGGTTCGAGAATGTTGAGTCGAAGCTTAGTATCACGAAATGTCTTTGAAGGAAACAAGGTTGAGTTCTCTGTTTGGCTACTACGGTCGAGCATTGACCGGTGGAACAACCAACTACGAGACTAGAGGAAGAGAGGTCGCAAATGCATTATCTTGGGAAGCATTCAAGAAACTACTAACCGATGAGTCTGCGAAAAGATGAAGTGCGAAACCGGAAGAAGAATTTTGGAACCACTTGATGGTAGGAGTAGAGATCGACAAGTACACAATCCGGTTCCACGAGTTAACTAGGATGGTTCCTCACATGGTTTCCACCGTGGAGAAGTTGATTGACCGATATATATGGGGATTGATACCGAAATTAGGAGGATGTCACTGTCGAAACCAACCACTCGCAAGCCACGTGAGTATGGCGTATCGCTTGACAAATGATGTGATCAGTGCGGAGAACTAACAAAAGCAAACGACAATGGACGAAAGCGACGGAGGATCACCGGAAACCGAGACCGAATCACCAAACAAGAGGCGTGAATAACTCGTAACTATGGGCGACCACCCAGAACGCAAAGGATATGCGGTCCCCATCCTTTGTGTACTCGATGTAATTATCATCACTTAGGAGACGCCCAAGGTGCGGCAAATGCGGACGACGGGCCACTTCGCGAAAAATTGCTCAAACAGGCTGGAAATCAAGGACGAGAAAAGCATGTTACGAGTGTGGAAGTCTAGATCACCTTCGCAATACCGCCCAAAGTTGAAAAGAACTCCCAATCAAGGAGGTAATCGTCCAAACTGGCGTTGGCAATAGAGGCCCACAAGATCGAACATTGAAATTCCTCCCGCACGTGGTCGAGCATTCTATCCGGGCACCGAGGAAGCCCGCAACGCTTAACGGGTACATTCCTTTGAACAACTACCTTATTTCATGCGACATGATTTTGAGTGCATAACTTCCTTCCAATCTTTACACGTTCACGACATTGATTAATTTGAGACCTATTGATATCGACCTTAGTTGTTATATATTTTGTTGATTGGATTTGATTGTGTAAGCAAATCGAATATCGGCGAATCTTTCAAAAGACTTCATTCAAGGATGTGGCATCCTACCTTTCTAACAACTTGTTTCCTAGCTTGATCTAGTGACGCTTCTTGTTTGATGAGTTGCGAAAATCAAGCTAAGAGACAAGTTTACTCAAGTCGGTTTAGTTTAATCTCATGACGCTTCTTGTTTGATGAGTTGTGAGATTAAATTAGAATCGACTACCTAAAGGTCTTTTGAGAGCTACGTTCGATATTGGATAAGTTTACCCTATCAAATCGATCACGGGCACGCACTTAGTTGAATGGGAACACATGCGCATGGGCATTGATATGATCATTTAGACTGCTCATACGATCATGAACTTTTAGAACTCTTGTCGAGGTTCGGACCATAGTATCGTTAATCGAATCACGGGACGTGATTCCACGACATGGGAAGAATGTCACAATTCTCAAATTCGGTCATTTCTTAAATTAAATATGCATCATATTAGTTCATTCATGACATTTTATTTCACATTCAACGCGTAATTTTTATATTTAATAAACTTTATCGCGTGAGTTATTATTTTAACATTTAATCCGTTACTTTCAAAATGATCCCAAGGTATTTTTAAACTTACATTTAGTCTATAAAACTATATTTTAGTTTTTCTAATGTTTCAAATTTCTTTGGTACTTAAATCGTTAAAGTTTAATTATTACGTCGTTTTCTTAAAAATTTTACGATAATTATTTTATCACTCAATTTTCACAAGGAAAGTAATTTTTACAATTTTTATTATATCATTACAATCTATTTTGAACTATTAAAAACTTACTTGTACCAAAAAGTTATCATTTACCTTTAATTATACATTTTTCCTACACATTACTTACACTTTTCCTTATAAATTACACAAGTATATGTACACAATACATTTAAAAGAAAAAAAAAATATTTTGGTTGAAAGACAACCCCTAAAAACCGGCCATTGATGTAGCATTAAATGGGTTTGGTTAAACTTTTCTTGTGATTGTATATTTCTACACTCTAAGTGATATCTTCACTTCATCCTTTTACCATTCATTTCATTATTGATCAAACAAAGATAATAAACTTTTTTCTCTCCTTGTTTCTCCCCATCCTCAACCGGCCATCCATGAGTTTTCAAAGGATCATCAAAATTTTCTAGTTCAAGCATAATAACAATCTAGTTTATACTCTTTTATGGTTTTGAAATAAAACCAAGAGTATTTAGGATAATCCTTGTTACTTTCACCTCTTCACTTGCACTAGTAAGCATATTCTTATCATTTTAAGTTTCCTTATCATTTTCATAAGTTTCTTATCATTTTGGAGCTTATATGCATGTTATGTAGTTTATACCATTTATTTCTTGATTTTAAGTTATATATACAATATGGTCATCCTATAATTATTCCCAAGTTATTCTTTGGTCTTGATGGTGATTAGGAACCCATGACACCCTAAGAAGGTGTATGGTAGGATTAGATTAGCTTTGGAGTTGATTTGAAGGGATTAGAATAGGTTTTGTCCGAGAAAAACTATTTTCGTAAACTATAATTTGTGATCTGTCCTTAAAACGAAATTCTGGAAAAACCCACTGATGGTACGACATTTTGGCCTTGATAATTAGAAAATATACTTTAAAACGAATCCGTGGCCTTTTGAACGGATAAAAACGGAGTTATAACGGCCGTGGTGAATTTTTAAAGTTTGACGACGAAAAGTATATTTTTCTCGAAAATTCAGCATGCGTTTTTACATATTTGGGTCAAAACGAGCCTTAAGCTTCACAAATTATTTCGACTTATCAAAAATATATTAGTTTACTTGATACGAAGCTAAGGACATATTTTACGTGAAAACGGATTTAAAACGACAAATATATGGCGTTTTTATAAAGTTGCCGTAAATATTATTTTCGAAAAACTATATTATTTTTACGATTCAAGTATTTCATTAGCTATAACGTCCATGTTTGCGCGGTTTTAACAAGGTTGTGAAACTTTTGGAACAAAATGTCTTCTAGTAAAATCAAGTTCACCGGCCATATTTTTCAAAACAAAAAGCCGTTTGTCAAGCGGAGTTATGATAAATTATTTACGGATGTTCAAACATTGGCCGAAACTTATTTTCTGCACAACATTAACAAAAACCACCATCTTGAGCCTTTGATATCTTTATGATCGAGACCTTTTGGACGAAAACTCCTGAACTGAAACTTTTAGATATCGATGCAAACTTTCCAAAACCGTCGAGTTCGTTCTCTAACGATCGACGTACACCGTTTTACGGCCACTTTTCTGGAGCCATTTTTGTTACTTTTATAAAAATTCCGACGACATTGTTTTGCGACGAAAAGTGGTAATTTCACCAAAAATCATTATAAAACCATTGTAGGATGACATTTTGACGTAAAAACATGTAAAGTCATTTTTGAAGGGTCAAGACGTCAAAAGAGTATTTTTCGACGACGAGTAATATTTTCAAAAACCCGTAAATGGTATAAATAACATACGAAGTGCATGCATAACATTACATTGCAATTCATGACATATCATATCATTGATAATAGGTCCCGGTTGACGCATCACATTATACCTTGGTGTACTCACTCTTGTCATCGCCTCAGTTTACCGAGTGAGTAATCACAAACCCCCTTTTTACCGTTTTTACTATATTTTGGGGCGAAATGCATGAACCTTTCTTGAGCTAAAATGTTTACTACTTTTATTAACTAGTTTGACTAGAACTTGTGAATTCGAATCAAATCCTTGAACTTAATTACGAATTTATGACTTGTTGGAATTTATTGAACTGTACATGTTATGACCTTGTCCCAAAGTCTCGCCTTATTGGTAGGCGTCTCAATAAATCTCGCCTAGGTGGTCGAGTGACAAAGGAGTATCCTCTGTTCGAGCATCACTATAAAGTCTCGCCTTATTGGTAGAGCGTCTCAATAAATCTCGCCTAGGTGGTCGAGTGACAAAGGAGTCTCCTCCGCTCGAGCATCACTATAAAGTCTCGCCATATTGGTGGAGCGTCTCAATAAATCTCGCCTAGGTGGTCGAGTGACAAAGGAGTCTCCTCTGCTCGAGCATCACTATAAAGTCTCGCCTTATTGGTAGGCGTCTCAATAAATCTCGCCTAGGTGGTCGAGTGACAAAGGAGTCTCCTGTTGGAGCATCACTATAAAGTCTCGCCATATTGGTGGGCGTCTCAATAAATCTCGCCTAGGTGGTCGGTGACAAAGGAGTCTCCTTGTTGGAGCAAAGCAAAGTCTCCCATGTTCGGAGCATCCCTATATTATTATATTCGTGGTACTATATTGTGAACTATTATGACCGTTTATACTTGATCTTTAGACATACTACTTTTGGCGTTGGGTTGTGTACACACAGTTGCAAGTTTTGTATGGGCGAATTTGGGCCGAGTGGATACACAATGCCTTTGCTTTGAGAACTATTTTCGTTGACCGAATGCTTTGAATATTTCTTACGATTTTTCTTATTTCACTAAGCGTGTTTACTCACCAACTATTTTCATAGTTGACCCGTTTTCTCTCATGCATTTCGTGATCGTTAGTAGCTTTTCTATCAAGTCTTGCATAAAGAAGTTTTCACTTGTCGCTACAAGTCGTATGTAATAAAACTCAATATTTTGGAATCTAAACTTTGTAATATATTTGCCTATGATGGCTAAACTAGTATTGTAATGGAGTATTATTTCTTTTTAATATTAATGTTGGTATGTTCTATTATCTTGTGCTTATGTTCCCTTCCGTTACACCTCGTGTTTCCACCTCCGGCGAGGGTGTGACACATGAAATCCCCCATATACGGCATGCCTTGCTCCGCCTTCCTAATGACTGGTGATGTATCTGCATTTGAGACTGAACATCGTCTCCGTGGTCTCAACTTCTCCGGTCGACGGGATCTATTGACTGCTGGTGTATCATGAATGGGAAACCTTGCTGCATTATACTTCTTGAAAAAGTTTAAACTAGATGTCCACCATAGTTCTTTCATCTCAGTCACTGCATATAAAAAAATTGTTATACACTAACACAAATACCATTAAAAATCATAAACAATTTTTCAAAAAGAGTAGAGTATAACCTGTCGGCACAAGGCGAACCATTTATGCATTACGAAAAAGAAGATCATAATCGGTCTTCTCAAACCTGTGTGCATCCTCCCAAGCAACACCCCGAGGGATCACATTCTCTTCTTTAACCCACCAATTTGTTGAATTGCGGCAGGTTTCCAAAAGCCAAATCTGAAGGAATTATTATTACTATTAGCATAAAAATTACTACACTAAGGTTCATGCTACAATACTGATTTAAATTCTTAGTATTTAAACAATAGTTACGCACCTTCAAAGCGAACACAAATTCATTCAATGTAACCATCGCCCTTCGTAGCCTTTTCAGTCAAATGTCTATCTCTAACCTTTGAGATAGCATTACAAATCTTCTTGTGAAACTCAACCCAAATGTACTCGGCCCATGGAAATGCATTCCATGCATAAATGTCATCTACTAAAATCAATATCTCGGGGACACCAAATTTCTTTCCTGCTTGTCGATAAAACGTTCTCTAACATCGTAACCGCATAAAGGCTAACAACATCATCATTTGAAAGTTCATTAAACTCAACTTGATCACTAAGAACCCTAACTAGTTGTTCAAATTTTATATTGCTGATTCTCTAGTTACGCCTCTGTCTAAGAAAACTTAGCATACGTTTACCAAATCCAGATTCCCATTTTTTAAATTGCTCTAAACAAACATCACAAAAGCGAAGACCTAATACTAGACACACATCTTCACGACCAAACTCTAATTGTGTCCCAGATATCAAAATACAATGGAGTATTTATATTAGGGTTTTCAACAAAGCGTTGACGTTGGAGCAAATAATGAAGCAAATGGTTATCAAGCTCGTATGTTTTTATGTCTAACCATTTCCAGAAAACCGATCTTTTAAAAAGTTCAAGACGATCAGGATTGAAACTCAACTTTTGACTTATAGTTTTGATATAGTGCAACTTTGATCTAGCACCGAGCTTCGCAGAATACACCTATACACAAAAACAAAGAACAAAAGATGCATACCCATATTAGCATATGTTATAAACTTATGAGCAATAAAAATATACTAATGACCAATATCTTAATAAGCTTAATAAGTCAAACATCTCACGTATGCAGGTGTCCAATTTTTCAGATAATCAATACATTTCAGATATGTTAAGCACACAAACATGGGTTATTGTGCAGAAAAAGCAAACCCTAACATAGTTGGTTTTCTCAAAAATAGAATAAGCATACCCTAACATGTATACTAACATAGTCGGTTTTCTAACAACAATAATAGTAACAATAACCACAATTAACATCAAATAACCCTAAAAAAATTTTAAAACCCTAAAAAAGTTTTATAATCAAAGTTACTGGTACAAATCGAAAAAAATCGATTAATAATCAAAGGGTATAAAACAAATGTATGTGTACTTGTCTAGAAGCCATTATCATATAATCGTCTTGCACAACAACGGATCTGGTCTGGAAATGATCTAAACAACAAAACGGGTGTTGTGTGATCAAAGTTCGTGATTTTTTTTTCTAATCCATGCACTGTTAGTGTGTGTTGTGTGTGTGTTTTTTTGATGATATTCAATCGTTAAAGTGGCAAAAGAAAAAAAAAAAGAAATAAAAAACTGTCAGATCACTTGGATTTGGGAAATCTTTTGGTTTGCTTTTTCAATTTCCTAAGTGAAAAGTTGGCCCCCAGTTGAGCACCGCCGGTTGAGCGTTGACTTTCTATAAGAAAACAAAATAAGAGATTGCTTGGAGATTTGATGTGACACTTAGTGTACAATTGGAAAAGTACAAGGCCATGCCACGTGTCGTAATATGTATGGAGTCGAGCAGTTGAGCAGTTGAGCATGGCTCTTTTGGGAAAGAGACGAGAAAAAAGTCTTAAAAATGGACCACACTTGAAAAATCGGCCTCTTTTGGTAATTTTATCTAATCATTATTACTATCCATATAAAAAAACCGAACTTTTTGGACAATCGAAATAGTAAGACGACACTTTTGTGAGACAGGCGGGAGAAGTGGGGTGGGGGGTTGGGTTGTCGGTTAAAATCACTTAGACTATCTTTATTCACAACCTCATCCACCAAATCTTTTATTAAAATATTATTTTCTCACTCATCCACATATACAATCTATACATACAACCGCCTCAATTTTTTACCATTTATCAACAACCCAACCTAAAATATTAAAAATTAAAAAAAAAGAAAACAAAGAAAAACTAGCCAATAAAACAATGTTTTGTGAGATTGTGGGTTGGGGATCTAGATTGCCAAGTGACTAAGATTGAAGCAAGATTGTATACAAAATTAAAAAATAATATTTTTTATGTATTTTGAGTGGGTTGGGTTGGCAACCTTGCCAATAAACATAGTCTTAATAAACCGAAAAGTAGGGTGAAAGAGCCGAGCCGAGCTCGAGCTCGCTTAGGCTCGAGCTCGGCTCGTTTATATATAAAAGCTCGAGCTCGAGCTCGCTTCGAGCCTCACATTTGAGCTCGAGCTCGGCTCGTGAAATTTTCACAAGCTCGAGCTCGGCTCGAACTCGGCTCGTTAACACAAAGCTCGACTCGTTAACACAAGGCTCGAGCTCGTTAACACGGTTATACGATAGAAAATATATATCGCATATATTTTAGGGCTCGCTTAGGCTCATGAGCCCAAACGAGCCTTTGTATAGAGCTCGGCTCGAGCTCGATTATTAAATGAGCCCAACTTAGGCTCGAGCTCGGCTCGAGCTCGTTTAGGCTCGGCTGCTCGAGCTTTTACCGATCCGATCCCGACTTTTCACGAGCGGCTTGGCTCGCTTCCACCCCACCGAAAAGATAACTAACTTGTGACTTTGTACTGTTAACCTATATTTGAATCAGAAACAAAACACATCATAAATCTTTATGCAAATTGGTAGCTTGGATTAACATAGACATATAACTCTTAGGCAAACATCGAAAAAATCGTTCTCTCTCAAATAAGACCACTAGTCACTAGCATAGTACAAGTGACCACCAATTCGACCATGAGATACAATTGGAACCATATTCTCCACAACCCTTATTATTGTCAAATTTTTTTACACTCAATTAAGTAAGACCACTAGTCACTAACGACCCATTAATTTTGCACGCCGTCCGCTTATGCACGCTTTTCATTCGCTTTTGTATGTTTTCATAAGTTTTACACGCTTCGTTTGTTTTGCAAGCTTTCGCGCTTTTACATGTTTTCGCCGCTTTTACACGCTTTTCATTCATTTTTACATGTTTTCGTCCGTTTTTACACGTTTTCGTCTATTTTTACACGCTTTCGTTGTTTTTTTGCATGTTTTCGTTTATTTTTACACGTGTAAAAACAATCGATTTTTTTTTGAAAATACGTTGTTAAAGTTATTAAATAAAATAGTACGTGTTTCAAGTGAACACAAATTTAAAAATAAGTTGCTATTTTATACTCCCTCCGTCTCAAAATAATAGTCCACATTTCTTTTTTTGGATGTATCAAATTAATTGTCCATTTTCCATTTATAGTAAAAACTAGGGAACTTTGTGAGAGAAGATTCCTTTTGAATGGTTAAAAATTAAAGTGGTACCACTTTTATAAAAGGGAAAAAATCACCAAATAGTAATGAAGTTTCATTAGTGTTCCAATTTAGTCACTCATACTTTTTTTGAGAATGTTTAACCACTCAAGTTTCACAAGTGTTCCATTTTTATGTAATTTTTCAAATCTTTTAGCCATTTAAGATGACATGTCCATTCTTGATGACATGTATATTTTGTGTTGCTGACATGGACATATGAGTTGGCTTTTCCTGTAGGAGCATCCTCTTCTGTTTTATCATTGTTTCCTACACCTCCCTCCTCATAATCAATTTCTTCTTTTCCACATTTTACCAAAAGTCTTTTGTAGTCGTTTACTGGAAACACCAATTGGTAACCATTTGAAACACCATAGTCGATCATGCTCTCTTTTAGTTGTTTACTGACTCTCGAACATCATTCCTAGTATAGGTTTTGTTGATTTCAGCTAATGGATGGATCATAGCTAGGATATAAAACACCACGCTCTATATACTTCTCAATCCCATCACTATCCTCATCTTCTTCATTAGCACTCAAATTTTCATCAGAATCGACTTGCTCTTCTACATCATCATCCATATTGTCATAACAAAGTCGGGTTAGGAAAGGGTCATTGATTGTTTGGTTCAAAGTGCAAACTTCATCTTCATCATCGTCATCGTTAACATCTTGAGCTAATGATATCGAGTCTGATATATCATCCTCATCCTCGCTTAGTTGATAGCTAGGATCAGAATCTTCGGTTCCCGCGTCACTCATAGCACTATCAACACCCATGATAAGGTCTGTTAACTTATCTTTCCCTACCAATTCTGTCAAGTTTTCATCATGATGGTCAACATACAAACCAATTCTTCTACCGTTTGCAGCCCCATGTTCCAAGAATCTATATATATCTAAATCACACTCTATTATTCTTAACCCCGTACTTAAAGTGTTCCTCGGAACACAATAATACAACCTAGTGCATTTCGACCTAGTTAGTTTCTCAAGGAATTCCACTAAATCATTAAAACCCATCCTCCAAAATCAACGTGATCTATAGTTTTACAACACCTAGTGAATAATTTAATGGATTTTAGCAAATATCCCATTATAGTTCACGCCAATAGTAATGATATTGGAACTTGAAGATGACATCCTGTGAAAATAAAAGAAATAATAACCATTTGTAATATTTATAAGGAAATGCACAATCAAAAACTTTAGCAACTTACCTGAGATATTAGAGTCGAATCACAGTTGCTCTTAAATTAACCTATTGCATGTCGAATTCATAATCCATATCCTCTTGATATTTTTGATATCACTTGTAATCAATTTAGGGTTAGTTATTATCTTTGGGTCATACACGAATTAAAAGGTGAATGAAAAATATCGTGTATGCAGTATTTGCAAAACACTTTTTTTCCCATAAAACCCATAATTGCCAACTCATATTGTCATGTCAGCAACACAAAATATACATGTCATCAAGAATGGACATGTCATCTTAAATGGCTAAAAGATTTGAAAAATTACATAAAAATAAAACACTTGTGAAACTTGAGTGGTTAAACATTCTCAAAAAAAGTATGAGTGACTAAATTGGAACACTAATGAAACTTCATTACTATTTGGTGATTTTTTCCCTTTATAAAATTGTGTGTTTCTTACAATTTTGAGACGGAGGGAGTAGCTTTTACGCCCCCATAATTTAACACCGAGTATAATTCAATTCCCCTCCCAAAATCACAACACTGAATCATTTTGCGCGGGAAAAAACACCTGAATCCATCCAAATCCCCAAATCAAATAAAAAAAACTCAAATTCAATCAATGAACAGCGCATCATCAGTTCGTAACCTCTGTCAACATGTAAGCTCAATCACAATTTTATAAAAAAATTATATAAAAACCTAATCACATTTTTATTTTTTGTTATAAATTTCAGTTAATCACATCGGCGATTAAACGATGCCGCATCTCCGTGACCTTTGCGATTATCCGTCAACTTCAAATCATTTCGTTAACCGATCCTCCGTTAGTCCGTATCTCAAGTACGTTACGCACTTTTCGTTACGCTTATTTGCTTAATAAACGTATAGTTATCGAATTTGCATTAGTTACATTATATATTATATTTAGTTTATCATATATATACAAGTTATATGTAATTATTCAGATTTGTTAGTCCGTATCTCAAGTACGTTACGTGCTTTTCGTCATGTTTATTTGTTAGAATTTAGCTTAATAAACATATACTTATCGAATTCGCATTATTTATGCTTTCTGTTACGATTTACAAGTTTATTTGCATAAATTTAGCTTAATAAACGTATCGTCATCGAATTTGTATTAGTTACACATAATTTGCTTTCTGTTAGTTTCTGTTTCCAGATATCAATTTGTTGCGATCTATATGTTAGTTCATATTTCTAGTACGTTACGAATTTATAGTATATGTGTATATTAGTTAGTTTGATTTTAGGTTAAGTGCATAAGTTACCTGTTAATGATTGTGTATGAATGTTGATCATGGGTACGAGTTTGTGTTTCTCGATATCAATTTATTCAGCTCTATGTGTATATATATTAGTTTGAATTTAAGAAGTTTAGTGCACATAAGGTTATCGAACTTTCATTTGTTAAATTTGTTATTATGTACTAGTTGGATACCCGCGCACAACGGCGACGATAAATATAATTATATAATAAATATAGTAAATGAATTGCTAACCTAACTCTCCTCGCAATTCTTTACCCGCTTAGTGAATTCATTTCACAACACTCCAAATATATATGTGTTAGTTGTATGTGTTTGTTTGAGTTTTCCGTATTTTTCCCGTAACATCATTATTCCCGCATATAAAAAGACCTTGACGATCTCTTTCCCGTCAAACACTTTCCCAAAAGTAAATGATTTTGATAAATAAAGTTTGTATTGATTGAAATAAAGGTTAAAGTTATAACAATTTGAATCAAAATAAAATAAACCTACTAAAATGTAAAACTAAAACTCATAAAAATATATCAAAATGGATGTTGAATTAAAAAGCACAAAATTTTAAAAAATATGATGAAATTAGATCATAAAAAAATTAAACGATATAAAAAATATTTAAATTCAAAAATAAAAGTGATTAATTAGTTAAGAAGTGACATGTGTCACCCCATTAGAGCTCTTTATTTTAGTTTGTTTTTAAATTAAAGAAGTGACACATGTCATTCAATGATTGAAGCTCCTTATCTTAATTTTTTGTGGAGGCCATAGCTTAAATGCTTTATATAGTAGTATAGATGATTATCGATCATCTATAGTTCGTTTCTCAGTAGTGTTCCTCTGTTTATGAGTTTAACATTTGTTTGAAGCAGTAATCACTTCAGTCTGTCGACATTCAAATATAGCTAAAAGCATCTGTCATATTGTACATAAGTGATACCCGTTGTGTAACCAAATGAAATCATCTAAAGCTGCATTTCATTTTGTGCATCATTTGGTTTTGGGATTATGTGGAAGGAAAGGAGGTCAAAATAGCTATTTTTGTAATTGTTTTGTTTCTGCTTCTATGTTTTTAATCGGGATCTGATGTGTTCCTAAGAGTGTGTTTGGCTTCATGATATGACTAGTTTCTGACACGGGAATCGGAAGCTACGCCGAGGAGTTTCAGGATATGAAGTATATAAGTGACTCATTGTTAAATATGATAAAGGGTAAGAACTTGATTCGCACGACTTATGTTTTAGATCTCAAAGAATATGGTTAATTGGGACTAAGGCTTGTTGTCCCAACTCTAGATCAATGTTATGTAGATTGCAAAATTGTAAAGTGAATGAATAAGTAAAATTGTCTATTAACATGTAAATGATTCGGTACACAATACATATATATGTTTTCTAACCGGTATGTCCTAACCATTGTGATGGTTAGTTTGTAACCGCCTATAACCGCCAACCTCTAACCGTTTTTCGGTTATAATGTTCTTAGTTGACGTGTTTGGTCCTTCGTCTAATGATAATAACATAAGAAGCAATAAGATAAAGATTATTGGTTCACATTCTCCTCCTTAATCTTAATCGTTGCTTCGTCCTATGTCTTGAACTCCGAGCATTTGTCGCATAGTCACGAACTTCAATCTTGGTAGAGCCTTCGTTAGAATATCTGCTCTTTGTAGTTCTCCGGACGTGTTCCACATTGATGTGCCCATTCTCTACGCTTTCACGAATGAAATGGTAGCGAATATCGATGTGCTTGCTTCTTCCATGAAAACCGGGTTCTTGACAAGTGCTATTCTTTGAAATGTTATCGACCTTCGCCGTTATCCTTTCTCTTCCCATCCAGTTAGTTCACTAAGAAATCGCTTCAACCATAAGGCTTGACACGTTGTTTGCAGAGCCGCCATGAATTTTGATTCACATGATGATAGCGCCATCGTTGGTTGTTCCGAGTACACCGGTAATAGGTGACTCTCGAAATAAAATACGATCCCGTGAGTTCCTTTTCCTTGATCGGTGTTGATTCCATAACTCATCGTCAGAATCTGTAATCTTGCGGCCGCCTTCTTGCTTGTATATTATGCCATGCTCCTTTGTTCCTTTGATATATCGGATTACTTGCTTTACCGCCTTCAAGTGATGATCCTTGGTCTTGCATGAATCTACCGAGTAGTCCGATCGAGTAACTAAGATCCGGTCTTGTATGCGTAAGTACCGAGACTTCGATTAAGCTCTGTAGTAAGTTGCGTCAATCGAGTTTCCTTCTTCCGCCTTGACCAACTTAGTACCGGTATCCATAGGTATCTTCGTATCATTCTTGTCTACCATACTTGTTTCCTTCAAGATCTTGTTAATATAACTTGTTTGCTTGATTGTAATCTCTCCTCCTGTCTCATGTGACTTCTATCCCAAGATAATAAGCTAGTAATCCTAAGTCGCTCATTTCAAATATATCCTTCATCCGGGATTTGAATTCTTCGATTTCTTTCCTTGGAGTTCTGTGATTATCAAATCATCTACGTAGACTCCAACTATAAGTGTAGAATTCTTGTTCCGCTTTGTATAAACTGCTTGTTCGAGATTACATTTCTTAAAGTCTAGAGACTTTAACGTTTGATCAAGCTTCACATTCCAAGCTCTAGGTGCTTGTCTTAAGCCATATAACGCTTTAGTAAGCTTATAGACTTTTCTTGTATTTCCTTGTTGAATCAATCATTCAGGTTGTGTAACGTAGACTTCTTCCTTTAAATCTCCATGTAAAAATGCCGATTTTACATCTAAATGATGTACTTGCCATCCGTGATATGCCGCTAATGCTAATATTAACCAAACTGTCTCTATCCGAGCAACTGGTGCAAATACTTCATCGAAGTCTATCCCTTGTTCTTGTACATAACCTTTTGCCACTAACTGTGCTTTGTATTTGATGATGTTTCCTTTTGCATCCCTCTTGGTCTTGTAAACCCATTTGAGTCCTATCGCCTTTTGATTTTCTGGCAATGTAGTAAGAGTCCATGTATTATTCTTGTTGATTGAATCCAATTCAATCTCCATGGCCTCAATCCATTTTCATATGTTGATGCTTCCTTGTAATTACGGGGTTCTTCTTCCGTAAATAACAAACTTTGTGGTTCAACTCTACGTGCATGCCTGTATATTTCCGACATGTTTCGTATTCACGTCGGGTGTATCATCAAATCTATCTCTTAAGTTCTCTATAGAACTAGTAGTAGCTTCTTCTTCCTCTTCTGAGTGTGGGTCGTAATTGTATGTCGGTGCTGTGATTGGTGAAACTGGATCAGGAATCTGATCTTGTTCATGATACGTGTTGTCATCATTTTCTGTGTTGACTGGTGTAAGGTTTTCATTGTCAACTCCGTCTACCACAAAACTAGCCCAAAATGTGTCTTGTGTGTTCGTATCCTCTTCATCTTTGTTCCAATCCCACGGCTTTGTTTACATAAACTTTACGTCCCTACTAACATGTTTCTTCCTGGTTATAGGGTCATATAACCTACATGCTTTTGATCCTTCCTCTACTCCTAAGTAAACCAATGGTATGCTTCGTCGTCCAACTTCTTTAAGTGAGGTATCGTTATCTTTGCATAAGTCGTGCATCCGAATATTCTTAGGTTTTCCAAGTTTGGTTTTCATTGTAGAGTGCCTCATATGGAGTTTTATCATGTAAATAGCATGTTTAATCGCTTCGCCCAAAAGTTAAAGGTAACTTCATCGCTTTCATCATACTCCTTGTAGTTGATAACACCGTCCTATTCCTTCTCTCCACTATTCCATTTTGTTGTGGGAAGTACGGTGGTGTCAACTGTCGTGTATATTCCGTTTTCCTTACGAGTACCTTGTGAATTCATTTGATGTGAATTCACCACCTCCATCCATTCTTAGCATCCTTATCTTCAATTTTATCTCCATTTCTATCTTCCGTCTAAATTCCTTGAATGTACTAAACGCCTCATCTTTCGATGTAAGAAAGTAGGCCCACATAAAACGTGTACAATCGTCCACTAACAAGAAAATGAGTTTCTTGCTCGAGTGTGTTCTTTGGACTTATAGGATCACAAATCACGGGTTCTTTGATCCGAATGATTTATCCTTGGAATTCCTTCTACTAGACCTTTCCTAGTCATCTTGTTTATATCGTCAAAGTTCGGATGACCTAATCTAGCATGCCATAACCATGCTTGGTTATCTATATTTGCTAAGAGACATATAGGTGCTTCTATCTCAGAATCGTATCTTGTAGAGTCGATTCTTAGATCTTTCTACTTTCATCAACAACTTCTTGTTCTTCTCATACAAAGTCAACTTGTTTCCGTCCATAATGACTTTACAACCTATTTCCGTAAGTTGTCCTAGACTAAGTATGTTGCTCTTGAGGTTTGGTATGTAGTATACTTCGATACTACCTTCTCATTCTCGGTTCTTACAACCTAACAAAGATAGATCCTCTACCCATTATCCGTACATACGATCCATCTCCAAAACGCACTCGTCTGTTACGCTTTCATCAATATCCCTAAAATGACTCTTTATCCCACCATATGGTTACTTGCACCATTATCTAAATACCATATGCTTGTATCCGCAGTAGCATATTTCTTTGGTTGAATTTGTTCCTCATTCAACAACACTTCCTTGTGTTCGGTTTAGCATAGTCATTAATAGTGATGGTTCATCGCCTTCTAAGATAAGGTTTGATTGTTCCTTAGTTCTTGGTTTTCCTCTACAATTTCTTTTAAGATGTCCTATTTTATGACACCGTAGCATTTTATCTTGCTCACATCCCACTCATCTTTATTCTTATCCGAACTCTCTTTATAACTAGAGTTCCTCCTTGTGGTTGTTTCTATTCTTATTCGCCAGCCTCGTGGAAATTTGATTTTCCTCCACGCTTGTAAAACGCTTTCCTATTTCTGAGTGTTCGCCATGTGCGAATAATAGGTTTTCCGGCTTTCTACTTGTCCTCCCTTCCGAGTTTTATCCTTTCCTCAAATGCCTCGAGTCATCCAATGATCTCATCTAGAGTGATTTCGTCGAGATCGCTTGTTTGTTCTATAGATGCTACTATCCGAATGAACCTATCCGTGTGGAGTCTAATAGTTTTGAACTAAAAGTGATTCATCCAAAGTTTTCCTAATTCTTTTGCCTTCGTGGCATAGCCGCTTAGTTTAGCCGCAAATGCATCCACCGCCTCATCTTCTTTCATCCGAGTGAGTTAAACCCAATCATTAATGATTGTAACCATGCTTTCGCACTCTATCTTCTCCAACGTGTCTTTTCTTTAGCGAATCCCATAAATCCTTTGCCGCCTTACAACCCGCTACTTGTAAGATCACATCTTCCGTCAACGCTTGATATAGGAAGGCAGTTGTTGCCTTATCCTTCTTATCATCAACTGGTGTATCTAACTTTGGTTCTATTGCTTCCCATAAACCATGTGCCTCTAGTATAACCTTAATTTGTATATCCCAAACTGTAGTTTGTGGTTTTCAACTTAGGGCTTTGATATTGTGCAATGGGTGTTACGGGTTTTGTTACGCTTGATGTGCTTGCTATATCGTCGGTTGTCATCTTTAAAGTGCTTAGTATCTTCACTTTTCAAATTCAATGGATTTATCCTTCCTAGTGTGGTTTTTCTATAAAGTATGGAAATTTCTAATCTTCCGGAATCCTAGTAATACGGGATCAATAAATAGTTTTCGGATTTCCTAATCGTATGAAATAAAAATATTCATACTATTCTATACTATGTAAAAGTAATGAAATCCAAAGAGTTTAACTTGTGACCTCGTATATGCGATAAATACTTAGAGTATTCTCTTTGATTCGTTAATAATTATCGCTCACCAACGTTTGAGTTATTTCCGGTTCGGTTCCTTTCGAATTTTGCCTCGCACTTTGATGTTTTTTTGCTTCGTTGTTTTTTTTTGCCTTGAACACAAACACCAAAACTCCTTGTCGAATTCTTTTTGTCCGACTAGTACAAGAACACTTCACGTATTGTTTTGAATTTCTGTTTGCCTCTAAAGTTTCGGATTTCTCTTCTTTGAAACTTTTGAGTTTCCAAGTTTCGAATGAAACTTCAGTCGAGATGTATCTTCTCCAACAAGTCCGAAAAAAAACAAGTTGTTTTCTTTCTTGTTCCTCCACACTACACGTTCTTTTTTGTACGTTATTTGAAAACTGATTCAAACTTCCCACGCACAATTTTGGTACCGAGATGGTATCAAAAAATCTCCGAAACAAAAGTGTTTCTGATCTCCTTTTTTTCGTTGTTGTTTTCCTTGTGTCGTTTGACACTACTCCACACAATCTTGAGCGCTCCTCCTTCTATCACGTACGTATCTTTTCCACAACAACGTTTCCCCGTGTATTACCCACGTGTTCCTCCCTTTGTGTCTTGTTTAACCCGGTTTCACAAAGTTTTATCCCACTCGTTTCTTTTACCAAAACGAAGTGTATGAACTTACTTCCTTTCCTATGTTGTTGCCAACAAGGTTTCCCCACCAATCCGTTTGGTGTAAAACGTTTGCAATCCCCTACGTAAATTATCGTGCACTATCTTCTACGTATCCTTATTCACGTTTGTTTCTCTTGGAAGTAAAAGAGAAACAAAAAATCTTTGTCGAAAAACAAAACTTTCAGATGAACAATTTCGTTTTCCAGCGTGAAAACGATTTGTTTTCTGCGTGTTCCCTTGGGTTCTTTGTTTCGTATTGTATCTTGTAATAAAAACGAAGTGTTAAACCTATGCTCTTGATGCCGATTGTTGTCCCAACTCTAGATCAATGTTATGTAGATTGCAAAATGTAAAGTGAATGAATAAGTAAAATTGTCTATTAACTTGTAAATGATTCGCACACAATACATATATATGTTTTCTAACGGTATGTCCTAACCATTGTGATGGTTAGTTTGTAACCGCTTATAACCGCCAACCTCTAACCGTTTTTTTTCGGTTATAATGTTCTTAGTTGAGGTGTTTGGTCCTTCGTCTAATAATAATAACATAAGAAGCAATAAGATAAAGATTATTGGTTCACAAGGCTTGCCATGCCTATATGAACCAAATGGAGGACTAATTAGTGACTTAATACGTTTAACCAGAGTGTAAGAACTATTGATTTTGACCTTATTTTGGTTATGATGTTTATGGGTATTAACTGATATGTAGCTTTTCTATCGTATGCAGATGGAGTTATATCAATTGCCGTAAGTATTATTCTTGTTTGATTCACATTATAATACTTGCACCTTCTGAGCTATTGCAGACTTATTTTTCAATTAACATCAGCATATGATTCACAAATATAGACAGAGAGTACATGACTGCAAGGTGACATCATAATGTAACGATGTTTCTGATATGCAATTCCCTCTTTAGATGAATATATTTATAGCAAATAGACAATTCACCCCAAATTAAGTAGTTAAAAAGCATTTTACTGCTTAAAAACACTTATGGCATTAATCAGTTGAGCAAAGGTCATACTTGGAACTGAGGTAGAATCGGAAAATGGCTTCACTTTGTATCAAATAAGATGGAACAATCTGCAAGGAAATTGCAATATTGCATAGTATGTCAATGTCTTGAATAAAGTCACAATTAGTAATGATACACTACAATATTCGATCTTGCAGGCAAGTGTGACATTGAAATATTTCACTACAATATAGATCTTAAACAAAAGGATCGCATGAAAAGGGTAGCTAAATTACCACTAAGCTCCAAAAATGGTGCAACATTCAGGCATGTTATTAGCCAGAAGTTATTTAAGTTAATTTTTAAATTTTCTGGACATTCATTCCTTAATTGCTTTCTTTCAGTGGGACTGAAGTATCATTTTCAACATTTCATAGTGTCGATGAGTTACTGGCAGATATTACTTTCTTTTTCCGAAAGGTTAGTTGTCCGTGTCAACAAACTGACGAGTGATGAACCACAAACCTTTTATTGTTTTTTTGGGTTGTCTCTAAGAGTCTTTGTTCATGTTTTGTTTGTATGATTGGTTCTGCAGATCCTTATTATGAAGGTTCCGGTAAGTATTACCTCAAACTTCTGAATAATTTATTGCAGACCTTTGCATAGCTATTGCTCGTCCTTCATTTACAGCGACTAAAAATGATTTGACATAATATTTGTGTGAGGTGGATTTTTCTTAAGGTTATTATTAGAAACTACATATTAAGTCATAGCAGTTCAGCAAATTGATACTGCATTCATGTGTATTGCTATGACTTAATCAATAGCTGGCCTCATTTTGTCCTTTTACATCTCAAAGTGGTAGCTATAGCTAATCTTTCTCATCATAACTACACGACTGTTATTACTTTTGTCTTATCAGAAGGTTGGAATTGAGCTCATTGTTGACAAGGGAGAACTTTCTGAGCAACCATCTGTAAATGTTATCGTGGTGAATGAGTGCATTGATTTACCATCAGAAGAAAACGCTGCATGTCTTCAGTCAGGCATTATGGATTATGTTCTCAAGCATGGGAATCAACTTGATAGTACATGTCACTCTTGCTTTCCAATCGGGTAAGTTCTAAACAGACTAAAATCTAATATTGAAAAGCTAGTATTGGAGTTTATCTTCCAAAGGTCAGATTAAACGGGTCAAATGGGTCATACATGTTTAAACTCGCCTAAAGTATATCTTTAATGCATACAACATTCTAAATCATTTTGTTCAAAATAATTGTAATACTGTGGTTTTCGTAATCATAGTTAATGCATCAGTTATATAAGTAGAAATGTAACATAAAAGTGTTTTCTTCAACTGAACCCGGCTTCTTTCACACAATACAAAAGTGACCTGTTTTGACCCCAACCCCTGTACAAAAAGTCCTAATGACATTTTATTCCAAAAGTATACAAGTAATCAATAGTAAGTACATTATATGATGTGTGTAGGGTTGAGTTTTTTGACCCGTTCCATTCTTGATTTTGTTAGGGAACACTTGAAAACTGGAAGTGGGATGGTTTGCAAAAGTACAAAGAATGCTGAAACAGCGATAGAAGTTGTGGTTATCATCAGTGAATTATCAGAGCTGATGAATCCATCATGTATCAGGGTGTGTGGTAGTAAAACAGAGGTCAGTCCGCACACACACACACAAAGGTTAAAGACAAGATTCTCCTTTGACTTGTATTTATTTTCGATTTTCTTATAACTTAATGACTACATGCTTTTCAGGTACTCTACTTTAGTGACTTCTTACTTAGCCCGATTTCTCAATCATTGCTAGATGCATTGAAAAGCATCGATTGGAAATGCTATGGGATAAGCATAAAACGCATCTCGGACGAAGATGGCTGTGCATTTATTGAATGAGAGGATTTGCCACCAGGTTCACATATTGACATTGCCATCCACTGTCACCGCAAAAAATATCCTTCGCTGTAATATCTAACTAGAGTTGGCAATTTCAACCCATTTATATGCTTGTTCTGAAATAGTATCATACTTGTAACCATATCTGGCACATTAGGTGAATATTGTACCTTTTTGTATGTTATTTTTCTGCGTATCTTTAACACACACTAAGCTTAATCTGGGTTCAGCGAAGGCAAGCACTGTTGATCGGAATCTTGTTAAGAAAGCTGTGAAGCTTGCATTGACTGACATAAAAGAGAAAAATGTCGGATTTTTTCTCAGCGCGAATGCAATTAAGGTACACCCGGATGCTCCTACATGCCTATTTCATCGAAATTAAGCTATATGTATCTACTTTTATCTTGTTATGCCAAATGGCCATTCATAACTTTGTTTTAAAGTTTAGCGTATATATCTGATATTCTCTCTGCTTGTGTTATCTGTTGGACAAAAATCAACATTACCGTTTTCTTTCTCTTTTCTACTTTATAACGCTAGTGCACCTGTGAGTCTGTCCCATGAATTTTTCAGAATCCAGTTTTCGGTTTGGTTCCCAGTCAGTCTGTTAGAGTTTTTAAAATGTAAACTATTTTTCAAATTTAAAATGTCTTTATATATGTATATGTATGTAGCGTTACTCGCTTTTGGCTTCGGTTGGATCCTATCTGGTTGTTTTAACCAGATGAGCATATTCCTAACAGTCTGTTGGTCCCTTTAGATTCGCATTACGCACCAGACCTTGCGAAAACAATTGCAGGCCTGATCTAGACTTCCAACGAACTAAAATTCAGAGGAGATTGTGCGTCGCTTCTTGGCCTACATTCCCATGATGCAAAATCGATTGAAGATAGCCTTAAACAAAGGCTTATTTCAGTTATAGACCGCAATGACAGAGAGCCTCAAAGAATGAGAGAAGTTGCACCTCTTCTTTTTCAGGATGATTGTTTTGACGAACCAGAATATGTAGATGAGGAGTTTGAAGACTGTGAGGTAAATTTTTAACCTTTTGATCTATAGAATTAGATTTAAGTCAATCCTTATCAATATTTAGATATGAAACCTACAATAGTTTACGACTTCTATGCTTATAGGCTATTATTCATCATTTTCTATTGAGATACAAAACATAACATAGTGTACGAGTTTCATGCCTATTAGATACGATCATACGATTGATCTTTTGGTGCTTGTGCATAAGCATTACGCGAGTTATGATATACTGTTTTTATTTTATCTCTCCAAAAATAAGGGGGTGTTGGGATGTGAGTTTGAAACTTTATTTATTTCTTGCAATTTTAAGTCGTAATCTTCAGTTTGTAGTCTTTGTATAGCCTGTCTGATTTACTAGTAGTCAGTAATCAAACAGGTTTTAGTTGCAACAACACTGATTATCAGATGACTTCTTTTTAAGGTTAATTGCACAAAAAATGTAACATGTTTTCCACGTTGTCATTGTATACAAGAAACTTTGTTTTGTTCTGTTTCGATGTATGTAAATGTTTATATACTGTTGTAACTGTAAGTATGTCACACACCAGTTGGTAAAAATTGAAGTATCTTGCATTTTGGTGCAATTATTTTACCTGCAGTTGCAACTAGATGCAAGTATTGCTACATACGATGTAAAAAAACGAAATATGTTATAATTTAATGCAATGTGCGATGAAATCACAAACATCTCAAACTCGATACGAGAAACCCATGGTTCTCCCGGCCTTCACTTAACTGATAAATCAAATAGGAAGTTATATTTTAATGCCCAGAATTTATGTTACAAGTAGAAAGCAAATAATGAAATAACATTGGGTTTCTGCATTTCTTTTGGAGATCCGTTTTTGGCGTCTGCATTTCCCTCCATTTTTGGTTGCAATTTTGTTAATCAAATCATGTGCAATATAAAAAGAGCGAAAAACAAATCAGAATAAAACCGATGGACTTTAGAAGTCTCGATGTTATTCTATCATTTCCTTCCTTTTTCTCTCGTGTCTCCCCTCATTGTCGTTGGCATCTCCCTCTCGCTCTGACTCCTGTCCCTCTCCCTTTCATTGTCATCGGAATCAGAAGATACATGGCTTTGCCTTTTACTCTTAGCTCTCCCTCCATCAGAACTATGAAACACACGGCTCTCCCTATTCCTCTCACTCCTTTGCCTCTCCACTCTCCTTCCATCGTCGTCGGAATCAGAAGATACAAGGCTTTGCCTTCTACTCTTAGCTCTCCCTCCATTGGAACTATGAAACACACGGCTCTCCCTATTCCTCTCACTCCTTTTCCTCTCCACTCTCCTTCCATCATCGTCGGAATCTGAAGATACAAGGCTTTGCCTTTTACTCTTAGTTCTCCCTCCATTAGAACTGTGAAACACAAAGTTCTCCCTCTCCCTCTCTCTCCTTTTCCTCTCCACTCTCCCTCCATCGTCGTCGGAATTAGAAGATACAAGGCTTTTCCTTTTACTCTTAGCTCTCATCGGAACTATGATAAACAAGGCTCTCCCTCTCCCTCCTTTTCCTCTCCACTCTCCTTTCATCGCCATCGGAATCAGAAGATACATGGATTTGACTTCTACTCTTAGCTCTCCCTCCATCGGAACCGTGAGACACAAGGCTCTCCCTTCTACTCTTCACGCTCCTCCCATCACCATCGGGAGATATCACGTTTTTCCTTTTTCTCTTCACTCTCCCCTCATTACAATTACCATTGCCATGTGGAGATACAAGGCTCCTGACAAATACATGCTCATCATAATTATAGTTACATTCCGAATCTGTGGATAACCGGATATGCTCATGATGTTCACTGTGGGATGATCAATGCTTCGCACCAATACCGAGCACCTGAACCTTCTTCTAACAGCCATATGTGAACAAGACCAGATAAGAAATCTTTGTGGGGAATGTAATCCATGGTTATTTTGTTTGCGTCATAACCAGGTGGCAGTAACTTCCGCTCCCAAGGCACTTGTACATTGTCGCTTTCTCATTACCCATATCTCAATTTCCTCATAATTTTCCTCTATGTTTATATTTGGAAAACCAAAGACGATAGACGGTCTTTCATAGTCCCCAATTTCCATTGACCATCCACCAATTTTGGCAGGGGATTTCTTTAAAGACCTCTGGATAAATCAAAAGAAACAATTACTGATGGCTTTCTTATCCCAATCCAACCAGTGAAACGCCCATTGCATAGGATACCATTTCCAACGAAATTAAATAATTCGTCCTCATCTACAAATAATTCCTCCAAATGTTTGTCTTCAATTCTAACACTTGAAAATGTAAGTAGTCATTAGGTAGATAGCGGTATCCTATTACAACCTTGAAATCATCTATAGATGAATCATAACCAAAACCTGACAAATATACACAATGCTCCCAACCACTTTGAGGAAGTTTTCTTAGTTCTTTCACCTCGCGAGTAGAGGATTAACTACTAAAAATCAGTTTTGCAATGAGAGCTACGAGAGATGCATACAAGACCATTAGAAGAACCAACAAGTTCACAATCACCTATACTCGAACAAAAACAATCATCAATACACATACTACTAGCGCCATCGGAAACAAAGATTCTTGTATCTCCAATTTCATTAGTATGTCTCTTACTGAGAATGTGGTCAAGATGAGATTTAATAAAACGACCACTTGAGATTAAGGAATTCCATGACTTACATACACTTTTGCATCGGAAGAGATCTTTAACTTCCAATCTTAGAAGTATCTCTTCCTGAATATCAAGGCTGGGCTCTGTCATTGAATCCTTCTCCACTCTCCTTCCATCGTCGTCGGAATTAGAAGATACAAGGCTTTTCCTTTCACTCTTAGCTCTCCCTCCATCGGAACTATGATAAACAAGGCTCTCCCTCTCCCTCCTTTTCCTCTCCACTCTCCTTTCATAGCCATCGGAATCAGAAGATACATGGATTTGACTTCTACTCTTAGCTCTCCCTCCATCGAAACTGTGAGACACAAGGCTCTCCCTTCTACTCTTCACGCTCCTCCCATCACCATCGGGAGATATCACGTTTTCCGTTTTCTCTTCACTCTCCCCTCATTACAATTACCATTGCCATGTGGAGATACAAGGCTTCTGACAAATACATGGCCATCATAATTATAGTTACTTTCGGAATATGTGGATAACGGGATATGCTCATGAGGACGGATATCTTCACTGTGGGGATGATCAATGCTTCCCACCAATACTGGAGCACCTGAACCTTCTTCTAACAGCCATATGTGAACATGACCAGACAAGAAATCTCTGTGGGGAGTGTAACCCATCGTTACTTTGTTCAGGCGTCATAACCAGGTGGCAGTAACTTTCGTTCCCAAGACTCTTGTGCATTGTAGTTTCTCCTTACCCATATCTCCATTTCTTTATTTTTCCTTAAGTTGTTTATATTCGGTCGAGGAAAGATGCATAGACGGGTTTTCATAGTCCCCAAAGTCCACGAGTTGTTTATATCATCCAATTTTGGTAGGGGGATTTCTTTGAAAACCTCTTTGGATAAATCAAAAGAAACAATTCTTGATGGCTTGTAATTTCGAACCAACCACCAGTGAATCGCCCCATTGCATAGGATACCATCCCCAGCCAACCAATCCCCAGCCAACCAATCATAATCACAAGATTGACTAACTGGTCTCCAAATGTTTGTCTTCAATTCTAACACGTCAAACATAATGCCGTTATTAGGAAGATACTTGCATGCTATTACAACCTTGAAATCATCTATAGATGAATCATAGCCAAAACCTGACACATGTACACTTTGTTTATAGTCTTGAGAAAGATTTTTTAGTTCTTTCACCTCGCGAGTAGACGGATTAACAACTAAAAATTCAGTAGAGTAATCACGAGAGATGCATACAAGACCATTAGATGAACCAACAAGATGACACTTATCTTTGCTGGTAAAAAAAGTAGCGATTCTTGTATCTCCAATTTCATTAGTATGTCGAATGTAGTTAAGCTGAGATTCAACAAAATCAGGACTTGATATTAAGGAATTCCATGACTTACATACACTTTTGCATCGGATGAGATCGTTTACTTCCAATCTTAGAAGTATCTCTTCCTGAATATCAAGGCTGGGCTCTGTCATTGAATCCTATGCTATAAACCAAAACGAAAAAAATAAATAAATATGTATGCTAATCGTATCTAGGTTTGGTATTTGAATGAATAAAAACAGTTGACATCTCCTTTTATACTTGATAACTTGCGAGTATTTTTCTGAATTGAACATTCTTTTCACGCCAATATTTAATTCATCAAATGTACATTTGACTTAAAATATTAACGAAAAATTCTGTTGAAAATAATTCAAAAAAAACCAAAAACGTTTTTTGTAAAAATTTATTTCAAAAATATTTTGAGTTTTTATCTTGAAGTTTTACAACAATATACAAAAAAACCAAAATAAATTGTATTTTTGAAATTTTACAACAAATGATTTTTTGAATATTTTTTAAATAAAAAAAATATTTTACAACAAATGATTTTACAACATAAGTAATTTATCATTGATCCGTCGTTCATTGGATAAACACTGTAATTCAAGTCCATTTCATGTAGTAGTTAATTTTAGTTCGCAATAATCGGATCTCAAAATGAACCTTTCAACATATTTATACATATGTTTACGCATAGTACAAGTGACGACCACCATTTCGACCATGAGATGCACTTGGTGAAACCCTTATCATTGGCAAATTTTTGTACATTCAATTAAATAAGGCCTTTAGTCACTAGCAGCCCTTAATGACCTGTCTAACATAAAAAGTCATGTTTCATATTGTATCATTGTTCATAGTAAGCGAATGACTTACAAAGAAAAATACAAAATCAATATGTCCAAAATGAAATGAAATCTCAAACAATTTAATATTCAAATTAGGTCCAAAATAATAAGGTAACTAGGTTGGTCACTCAAATAATCCAACTCTCAAACGGATGAAAGCCCATATTCCAACCTAAAACAAATGACTTACAGGGAAAAAAAATCAATAAGCCAAAAAAGCCCAATCTCAAACAGTTTAGGGTGAAATCGTATATTATCAAAGTTAAGGCTTAAAGTGTAATTTAGATTTTAGACTCATGTTACCAATTTAACAAGGAAAGACACATGCAATTTATAACGTTTAACAAACTGGAAGACAAGGCAACGTATTCGGGTTTCAAATAGCCACGATCTTGGTATGACCATTTATAACGAGACCAACAATTGTACCCTTCACGGTGACACCAGAGGCGGAGCCATATGGTTACTTGTGGGGGGGCAGTGCCCTCGATAACTGTTGTGCAAAGGGTAATTTAGTACGAGTTTTTAGTTTAAAAATATTATGAATAGGTTGAATTTATAAGAGTGCCCTCATAGTTATACCACGTGTGCCCTCAACCTTGAAAACTGTTTTGTACTTTTTTACTTTAGTCAAAATGTCTAAACCAAACTTATGTACCACTATATTTACCCATAGTACTTCGTTTGTTAACTAAAAATGTAGATGTGTTATTTGGATTTTATGTTATTCATCTCTCTAAATTTGGTTATAAAAGTAGTAGCTATTCAAGTGAATTATGTGATTTTTCATGTTTTGTCTTTTGTTTCTTTAATTTGAGATTGAGAATTTGTGAGTGTCTTGTTATAGTGTAATAATGCAAAACCTTGTTATATTAAAACAGGTAATCCTACTATTTTTCTGAATATAAGTAGTTTTCTTTTACAATATAAGATGCTAGATTGTTTTAGTTTCGGAAGATAAAGTGTTTTTGTTGCATTTTTAGCTCACGATAAGTTGCCTAAGTTTTTCACTGTATCGCGGATCTTTTGTTGCAACTTTTTATCATTATAAGTTTCTTTCTTTTCTTGCACATTATAAGCTGCAATTCATGCACTAGGTTAGTTATTTTTCTGCAGTATTATCTGTTTTTTATGCATTTTGATTAGTTAAAAAATATTTGGTGCTGCTTTGTGAAGGTAATAAATTTTTGCCCCCGATACTCGAAATTTCTGGCTCCGCCACTGGGTGACACTAATTATATCGAAACATAAGAAAATTAGCCAACATACTCTTGATATGACACTATATATCGATACACCTTAGGTGATACAAAACATCCTAACAAAACCAATACGACTCGACACTTAAACATCATCATATCTGATTCATGTATATGTTAAATCCAAGTTTTAGACTCACTCCAACTCGCCCAACAAACATACATTTCGACCACAGTACACACACCATATACACACCAAATTACCCATACACATTTACACCTATTCGAACCTTTAAACAAAACATTTGTGCACAACGTAAACGAGACATACCCTCGACACTACTCATTATTTAACGTGACATAAAAGACCCTACATATCTATTCTTTTTAATTCGTACAATAGACTCATGCATACACTATATGAGTTGAATAGATTATGACCATACCATGACCCACCATGAATTCTCAACACTAGTTTCATTCGACCATGTATGCAATCAAATACGACATACACATATTCATATTCACAGCCTTAATTAGATCCGATTCATGTATATAAATTTGTAACCCTTTTGATATCCATACATGCGACATACATTCAGGACGTATATAAAACTCATGCAAGCACACAATCAGATACTGAACGCCACCCTTACTCGTCCTTTAACATGTGACCAGACTTTATTTCTCGGGTTAACATCTATTTTTAAGGTCGATAAATAGGTCGAATGGATTCCAAAACAGTTTATAATGGGTCGATTTATACATGGTCTTCACTTGTTAATTCATGAGACAAACTTATTATTTTATGTGGTGTTTTAGGCGATTATGCATGCATACTCAAGGAGATCTCACGACAGCAGGTTAAGGAAAACAAAGGAGAAAGATCAAAGGGTAGAGACGTGTTACCCTAGGCGTTCGAGTGGGAAGAAAACAAGGAACCAAGGTGGAAAACCCCACGATAACAGCTACTAACCCACGACCAGCACCACCTTGAAACCTGCCTGCCTTGCTTGGTCGAGTGGAGAAGAAGAACCAGTAGATTTGCCGTCACTTTAGGTTGAGGAGAATTAGGGTTTTGGTGTGTTTCAAATTTTGTGGAGCGTATGATAAAAAAAAAAAAAAATATGGGTTCGGTTTTGACGTGCCAAGGGAAGACATGGGCCTAAGCCAAGTTTAATTGGGCCATAAATTAAGTTAGAATGTATATGTATCTTATGCATTTTCGGTTCATGCAAGTTTTAGACAAAAGGTGCATTGATTTTTGATAATCTTATACATTAGGTTTTAAAATTACTCTTAAGTTAGATTAGATTCACATTTAATAAGCATAGACATATTTTCCGCATTTTATAAGTTTTAAATTAGAGGGCAAAATAGTCTTTTTATGCGTTTTAGATTTTCGGGTTTTACATTAATCATCACCTCATGCCTGATAGAAGATCAAAACACAAACACGAGATCTTAAATTAGAACAGCAAAACAAATGGGTTAAATAACAGGTTAGCACAAAACTTTGTATATGCAAATGAAATCTGGTCAAGTTGAACCACCAAAGTATTTATTTTGACGTAAATGTGGCGTATCAAATATGATTAAAACAGGTCAACAGTTAAGTTAGTTGAACTATAATCCATGTTTTTAAAATAAACAGATTTGAGGTTTAATTCATACAAAATACACTTTGAGCAACTTCTACCTTTTTCCTTTTGAGGATTTGTTATTTTCTGCTTTACCTATTTGACATGTTAAGAGATAGAATAAAATTGAAATCCACTTATCAAGTGTTATATGGGAAACATACTTGGCTTTTTCATTACAAGTTAAGGTCAACAAAAAATGAGCAATTCTGAACAAACTGATCCAATATGAATGCACCAATTGGCAGTCCATAAAAAATATTATTTAAAAAGTCGATGAATTGTTTTTCTTGATCAAACTCCGATTCCAAGACATAACATTATTGTTTACTTGCACTATCGAGTTTGATCCTGTGATCATCTAAAGTGTTGCCGTTTACCAAAACTAACTCAATTGACGGAACCGGGGGTTCCACTTGTATGCTTAGCACATTTGTTGTGTTGAAGCACACGTCAAAAGATGCTACAGATGTAACTCTGGTAATTTTTCTGGTTGCAGCCTCGGCAATGTAGGCTGATCGAAGTAAAAGCATTGTTGATTTAGCTCTCGAGGACCATGTAAGGGCTATCCCACCTCTGCCTTGACTATCGATTTTTACCAACTTGGGGCTCAATGGTATTGCCTTTTGTTTTTACATTGTTACTAAGGTGATCAGAATCATTGTTGAAGATATAAGATAAAACTAAATGATATGATCTTAACACATGATATGATACAAGCATGTAAGAAACCAATGCATCATACAAAAGTAACTAAAAAGCATTTCTTTAACACAAGATAATATGTAAACAAATGGAAGGAACCCTAACAGAATCATGGATTGGATTTTTAATATGAAAGTCGTAAAACATAGAAAAGAACAAAGAAGAAGCAAAATTCTCATAGCGCCAGCCATCCACAAATATCAAACGATGTTACTCGACCAGGGAATCTATAAGTGAAAGCCAATCCAATGGGAATTAGTTATAAGCGAAGGCCAAATATTATGTTACATGAAAAGAGTAGATAATGAAATAACATCATTGATATTGCCATCACCTCCGTCACCATCACCAGTGCCATGGGGAGATACAAGGCTCTTCACAAATACATGCTTAATTATAATTACATTCCGAATATGTGGATAACCGGATATGCTCATGACTACCGAATCCGTGGGGATGATCAATGCTTCTCACCAATACAGGAACACCTGAACCTTCTTCTAACAGCCATATGTGAACATGACCAGACAAGAAGCGTATGTCAGGAAAGTAATCCATCGTTGTTTTGTTTGCATCATAACCAGGTGGTGGTAACTCCCTTTCCGAAGACACTTGTACATTGTCGTTTCTCATTACCCGTATCTCAATGAATCGCCCCTGGTTGATTGAATAGGATATTGATCATCCAATTTTGGTAGGGGATTTTTTAAAACCTCTTTCGATAAATCAAAAGAAACAATTACTAGTTGCTTGTTCTCTCGATCCAACCAATGAATCGCCCCATTGAATAGGATACCATTCCGATTCAAATAAAAATAACCCAAATAATCTACAACAACTGTTCTCCAAAAATTTGATTTTAAATTTAACACTTTAAAAACATACTTGTCAATGTCATTATGTTTAGTCTTGAACCCTATTACAACCTTGAAATCATCTATGGATGAATCATAGCCAAAACCTGACATATGCATAATACTCTCGACTAATGTTTTTAGTTCTTTCACCTCGCGAGTAAAGGGATTAACGACTAAAAAATCAATATAGTAATGAGAGATGCATACAAGACCATTAGAAGAACCAACAAGTTGACACTCACACATACTAGTACCACCACTGGAAACAATGATTTTTGCATCTCGAATTTCATTAGTATTCTTATTGAGAGTGTAGCTAAGCTGAGATTTAATAAAACGATCACTTGAGATTAAGGAATTCCAAGACTTACATACACTTTTGCATCGGATGAGATCGTTTACTTCCAATCTTAGAAGTATCTCTTTATGAATATTAAGGCCAGGCTCTGTCATTGAATCCTTTGCTATAAACAAAAGCGAAAAAAAAAAAAAAAAAAAAAAAATCTGTATGCTAATCGTATCTAGGTTTGGTATTTGAATGAATAAAACGTACAGTCACATCTTCTTTTATACATTGACATTGCCGGTTAATTCTTTTTAACTATAGTAATGATATAAATAACTTGCGGTATTTTCTGAATTGAACATTCTTTTCACCCCAATCTTATATAATAAAAATTACGTCGTTTCAGTGTTTTGCAAAACCCTTCTTATTGAAAAAAATTAAACCATTGGAGAGCTCGAATTTGTCACGTAGGCAAAATCGAGCGATATGATTCGGTCGATGAAAGTCAAAATTAAATTGGTTTTGGTCGAAACTTAATAATTTTGGTGGAGAAATTTGGTTAAGAAAAAATGCATAAAAATATAGGTGTCAAATTTGTAAAACATAAACTTAAAAAGAGGGAGTAATTAATAAAACTTTAGTGGTTGAATTTTAAATAAATTATATAGAGCTAAGTGTAAAATTACAAGTTTTCATGTTTTTAATAACTTTAGAAGAAAAACAAATAACACTTCTGGCTTTTGTACACTATCTTTATAATATTAGTAGCGGAATATAAATATCAAATGGTAGCCGCGAGTTACTCGATATGAAAATAAATATACGCGATTCTACTTATAACAACGACTGTGGATTATTATTTAAAATTTATATGGATATCCATAAAGCCATTTAAAAACTTTCAGACATATTTTAAATTCATCACGCTCACTATGTGCTACTAAACTCGCACATTGTGTACAACATGATATCAATAGTTAAAGTTAAACAACAACATCAACCTCAACATATGCATCGGTTAAAAGCGTTTGACAAAGCTAATTATTAAAAAAAAAAAAAAAAAATACTACTTGGTGATAACCTAACCTTATCATTAATGATGTTTCAAAAAAAAAAAAAAAAAAAAAAAAAAAAAAAAGCGTAATAGGTTGGTGGTTGTAAAGAAATAAAAGTATGTACATGAGAATTATTAAGCAAGAATATATAGTTTTTAATCGGTTATTACGTTACAATCTGCGATAATGTTATTGAGTTGGTAATCACGGATGTGAGATCAACCATTCTTCTATACTTATGATTTATGTGTTAACCTCTTTTTGCTTCGAATAGAATCGAAAGAGATTTCAACATAACTTTGCCTTATCCTTATCTAGTGATAGTTTTAGTAACTTTTTTATGGTTTAACTTTTTGTTATACACAGAACTTTTTTTTTTTTTTTTTTTTAATATTTTATTAAAAGTTCTACGCTTAATATTTGTGTTTTTACTATAAACACACTAAGCTATGATAGAATTAGTTGTGAGTTCTGGGTTTTTTTACTAAGCTTCTCAAAAAAGCTTATAGCTTTATCATAAACTTATGTTATGGTAATTGAATAAGCCAATAAGCACATTTAATAAGCATACCAAACACCCCTTTAGTTCTAATCTGAATTTTTCTTATTTGATGTTATGACTAACTTTGTTGTTATCCTCACTATAATGCAACATGTTAGTGGTTTTGCGGATTTATGATCTTATCGCATACTAAAGTGTAATGCAATTTTTTTGTACGTTTTTAGAAGAGGATTAAGTCTCAACACATGATTGTCGTGGAAGGATTTTCTCACTTTGCTCAAGGTATGAATGTATAATTAAGTTGAATTGCTGATTTAGATAATATATGAATGTATTTTAATGTACCAAAGATGTGTTTTAGTGCCTATCTGAGAATTTTATGGTAGGAATGTTCGAATATGTGAGTCGGATCGCATGTTATACGATTAGAAATACATGAGCTTATTGGAACTGCGTAAGCAAAATCGTGAGATGTGATTGGTTAATAAAAGTCAAAATTAAATTGATTTTGGTCAACCTTTAAAGTTGGACAAAGTCGTAACCTAGGTCATCAGGTGCTATCGACTTTCTCGACAAAATAACTTTGAAATGACCAATGTGGGGTGTGGGTCGAGGATCGGTCGAGGCAACCCAAAAGCAAATCGGACGTTTTTCAACGATATTTACACATTTTTTTTAAACTTGGTCATCGTGTGGCAACAGTGGTCGTGTCGGTCATCGGAGAGAATTCATTATTTCGCCACGTAAGCAAAATCGTGTGATGTGATTGGTTAATAAAAGTCGAAATTAAATTGATTTTGGTCAAACATTAATAAATTTGGTGAAAAGTTTTGGTTGATAGAAACAACACATAAAAATATAGGTATCAAATTTGTGAAAACAAAAACTCAAAAAAAGATAAGGTAATTAATAAAACAGTGGCTGAATTTTTAAAAATTATATAGAGTTAACTGTAATATTATAAGCCTCCATGTTTTTTAATAACTTTGTATTATAAACAAATACCGCTTATACTTTATACCCTTTATACTTTATATCTTAAAAAATACAATGTATATGTTGTTTTAAAATAACAATATATAAATTTGCATAAGATTATAAGTATCAATTTTATTACTTTTTACGTTCAATAAGGACACACTTATTTCATTTTTAAAAGTTTAACTTATGTGGACACGAGTTTACATTTTAAATACGGCTAAATTACTGAAAACGAGAATATAATTATCAAATTGTAAGCAAGGGTTACTTTAATATAAAAATAAATAAGCGATTATACTTATAACAATATTTGTAAAACAAAGACTTAAAAAATATGAGGTAATTAATAAAACTTTAGTGGTTGAATTTTTAAAAATTATATAAGGTTAAGTGTAATATTATAAGTTTTCATGTTTTATAATAACTTTAGAAATTAAACAAATTCACCTTTATACTTTATACCCCTATACTTTATATATTAAAATACAATATATCGTTGTTTTAAAATTACAACATACAAATATGCATAGGATTATAAATATCAAAATATTTCTTTTACTATATAAGTTCGGTAAGGACTCATTTATTTTATTTTAAAAGTATGATTATGTGGACACAATTTGAATATTAAATCTGGCTAAATTTTTGAAAGCAAATATAATTATCAAATTGTAAGTACGGAGTTCTTGTAATATGAAAAGAAAATATATCGTGATTGTACTTATAACAACAAATCATGTAATTCTTATTTACTTATATAAGGATATGTAGAAAAACATTTTTTAAAACTTTAAGGAATATATTTTAACTTCATCGACGCTAATTATGTTTACTAAACTGCATCTTGTTACAACATAACATCAATAGTGAAATTTAAATAGTAACATCAACATATATGTTCGCTAAATATAGTTAAATCTTGAGTTATCTAAGAGAAACTTTTACAAAATTTTATTTTAACAAATTCTAATGGATATTAATATATAATGGAAAACTCGTGCATAAGTATATAATTATATGTAATTACATTTAAACACAAAATATTCAGTATTAATACAAAATAATTTTTTTTTGTCAAAACCCCGTGCGTGCATGGGTATTATAACTAGTATTTAAATCATCAAAAATACATTTGACTTATAAAATATTAACGAAAAATTACGAAATATTAAAAAAAAAAAAAAAAAAAAAAAAAAAAAAAAAAACGTTACGTAAAAATTTATTTCAAAAATATTTTGAGTTTTTATCTTGAAATTTTACAACAATATAAAAAAAAAAAAAAAAAAAATCGTATTTTTAATTACTTTTGACAAATATTTTTTTGCAAGTTTTCTTAATTCAAATTATTTTTGAATATACTAATATTAATTAAATAGTTAAATAAATAATAAAAAAAATCGTGACTAAATTAATAATACTGACAAACTACGAGAGACCATACTTAAACATAAGAGGTACTTATGTCATTTCAACCATCTGCGTTCAGGACGGTCAAACTAACAAAAAATGTGGTCAAAGGACCAAACACATAATGGTCAAAATCTTAAGGAAAGGATCCATAAAAAAAAAAAAGTTTAGGGACTAAATTTGTAAAATCTGAAAACCACAAAGGCGTTTATGTACTTATTAGGACTATGTATACAACGTTTTTAACATATCATTAAATATTTGTACCCATGTGGTATCCAACACTTGCCTCTACCTAAAAGTCGCGACAAACTCACAGAGAGATATTTTGAAAGGTTTTATCAATAATTTCAAGAAAAAATTACACATTTGGTCCCTGTGGTTTACCTTAAATAACAGGTTTAGTCCCTAAGTCGTTTTAATTACACCACACATACCTATTTTTGAAACCTATTGCCCATTTAGTCTGTGTAATTATTTACAGTTTCTTTTATTACACGGATAGTCCATGTTTTCCATAATAGGGACCGAATGAGCAACATGTTTAAAAAATAAGTATGTGTGGTGTAATTAAAACAACAAGATTAAACTTGTTATTAAAATAAACCACGGACAACGTGTAATTTTTCTAATTCAATCGATAATTTATCTTTGATCCGTCGTTTCAATGGATATAAACACAATAATTCAAGTCCATTTCATGTAGTAGTTAATTTTAGTTCACAATAATCGGATCACAAAATGGACCTTTCAACATATTTATACATATGTTTACGCATAGTACAAGTGACGACCACCACTTCGATCATGAGATGCAATTGGTGAAACCCTTATCATTGGCAAATTATTGTACATTTAATTAAATAAGGCCATTAGTCACTAGCAACCCTTAATGACATGTCTAACATAAGCAGTCGGGTTTCATATTGTATTATTGTTCGTAGTAGTTCTTTGAAAAAATGCACATCATATTGATGTTTGTTGTTTAGTTATTTATTAGATTCAATGTTTACGCATAGTACAAGTGACAACCATCACTTTGACCATGAGCATAATTGAAACCATATTCTTCGACCACTTATCATTGTCAAATTTTGTACATTCAATTAAATAAGACCGATGGTCCACTAACAACCTTTAGTAACTTTAGAGTGGCAATCACAACCATTTAGAAAAATGGGTTGCTTTATGATCAAAATAACAACTTATGGGTTGGATTGGGTTACCTCATTTGCAAAACGGTCGAATGGGTCAACATATGGACTTATGTGAATCAACAAATGGGTCGAATGGGTCGACAAATGGGTCGAATGGGTCGCAGAGATCGGATGATCTTTCAACCATCATTAGATGTCGTGTTTTTTATGCTTTTATCGTTTTATATTTTTTCGTCGGTTTAACATTTTCATCCGTTTTTGCGGCGTTTTCGTCATTTTTACGTTTTAAATCGTTTTTAACGTTTTGTCGTTTTTACGTTTTTGTCCGTTTTTACGTTTAATCTGTTTCGTGTTTCGGATGTTTTGCGTTTTCGGCCGTTTTTAGGTTTTACGTCGGTTTTGCGCGTTTCGTCCTTTTTACGTTTTAAATCATTTTTACGTTTTCATCCGTTTTGCGCGTTTTTCACGTTTTGCGTTTTCGTCCGTTTTTTACGTTTAAAATGCATTTTGCGTTTCGTCCCTTTTTACGTTTAGTCCGTTTTGCGTTTCGTCCATTTTCGTTTCGTTCGTTTTCGCGTTTTCGTCCGTTTTTCGTTTTCATCCGTTTTGCTCGTTTTAGTCCTTTATTTCGTTTTCCTCTGTTTTTCGTTTCATCCGTTTTTCGCGTTTCGTCCGTTTTTACGTTTCGCTCGTTTTTCGTTTTCTTCCATTTTTAACGTTTTGTCCGTTTTACGTTTTAAGTCCGTTTTTACGTTTTCGTCCGTTTTTCGTTTCAAATACGTTTTTGCGCGTTTTCGTCCATTTTTACGTTTTCGTCCGTTTTTCGTTTTCGTGATTTTTTGCGGCGTTTCGTCCATTTCTTACGTTTTCGTCCGTTTTTCGTTTTCATCCGTTTTGCGTTTTCGTCCTTTTTACGTTTTAGTTCGTTTTGGCGTTTTCATCCGTTTTTACGTTTCGTCCGTTTTTCGTTTTAATGCGCTTTTTACGTTTCGCTGTTCACGCTTTGCTTTGCGCGTTTCGTTGATTTTTCGTTTTCATCCGTTTTGCGGCGTAAAAAGGGCAACAGCGCGCAACGTCATCGGACAACGTAATAAACAGCAGCGGACGCGGACAAAAAGGCCGTAAAAATCGGCAGCGGCGCGCGCGGATCAAAACAAAAGCGGACTAAAGCGCCGCGCGAGCAGCGTAAACGGCAACGCGGATGGCGTCGCGAACAACGTAAATGGGATGGCGTGCGGACGAAACGATAAGCGTAAAGCGGACGAACGGCGCAAACGGACGGCGTCAAAAGCGGACGGCAACGCGGATGGCGTAAAAAATGGAACGCGTAAAAGGGCAGCGCCAAAACAGATGGCGTAAAAAAGTGGCAAAAGCAGCGGTTAAAACAAGCCGCGCAAAACGGCAGCAAAACGGATGGCGTTAAAAACAGCGTAAAGCGTCGGCGGCGCAAAAGCGGATGGCGTAAAAATGGACAGCAGCAAAACGGATAACGTAAAACGGACAGCAGCGCAAAAGCGGATGAAAGCGTGCAAAAGCGGACGGCGTGAAAAAGCGGACGGCACGCAAAACGGATGAAAGCGTAAAAGCGGACGGCAGCGCAAAAGCGGATGGCGCGTGACAAAAGGGGCAAACCGAAAAAGCGGATGGCGCGCGGTTGATAACGTAAAAAGCGGCGCCGCGCAAAAGCGGATGGCGTAAAAGCGGACGGCGTAAAAAGCGGGCGTGGCGCGCAAGCGGATGAAAGCGTAAAAAGCGGATGGCGTAAAGCGGACGGCGTAAAAATGGCGTAAAAGCGGATGAAAGCGGACGAAACATACTATAGCGACATGATTACGGTGGAAATGTAGCAGGTCGACCGGCGCAACCCGACCCAACCCGTTTGACCCATGACCCATTCAACCCATTCTTATAGTATGACCCGTTTGACCCATGACCCATAAACCATTTGACCCATGACCCAAACCGACCCGACCCGACCCATTTGCCACCTCTAAGTAACTTGTCTAATATAAAAAGTCAAGTTTTTATATTGTATTATTGTTCGTTGCGGAGAAATCATATTGATGTTGTATGGTTATTTGCTACTACGTATATTCAAACTTTGAATATAGTAAATGTGAAATATATGACTATCAAGAACCATTGCCTTGCTTTACATTGACATCATATTGATGGTTTTATTTATAGTTTCGATGGATTAGCTTATATCCGTTTCAATGGGTGAAAATGTAACTCGGGTCCGTTTCATGCAGTTAATCTCAGTTCACAACACAAACCTTTCAACACTGTTTATACATATGCATTGATAGATAATCTCTATACACATACAGAGAAACGGCAAAAAGCTCGATTTAAACAATAGTAAAACAGGTATAAGACGGCAAACACGATTATCACTACTTTCTAAAAGGGTGCAGAAGAAGCAAAAAAACATACGCAACAGCTATATATATAAGATGTACTAGCTTAAGAAAAGCATATATAAAAATGCAACGTTAAATCTCTCTGAACACTTTAGGTTATATGAATCAAAAGCTACAAACATGACATATACCTTTGCAAATACTTGCAATCCACAAAACATTGTATCATACACGCCCCCTATATATCAAATGCAAAAAGCCTTTTTAACAAACAAAGTTCCATAACTGCTCGCACCAGCCACAAGAACGACAAGACGCGAAAGTGACCTGACCAAATGAAAAGCAAAACTTGCCGCTGGTATTCCAACCTCACGATACAATTTAATCATCATCTCAAGCCTAATAAAAGAAAAAAACACAAACATGAGATCTTAAATTAGAACAGATGCAGCATAACAAATGAGTGAAATTACAGGTTAGCACAAAACTTTGTATATGCAAATGAAATCTGGTCAAGTTGAACCACCAAAATATTTATTTTGACGTAAATGTGGCGTATTAAATATGATTAAAACAGGTCGATCAACAGTTAAGTTAGTTGAACTATAATCCATGTTTTTAAAAATAAACAGATTTGAGGTTTAATTCATACAAAATACACTTTGAGCAACTTCTACCTTTTTTCCTTTTGAGGATTTGTTATTTTTTGTTTTACCTATTTGACATTTTAAGAGATAAAATAAAATCGAAATCCACTTATCAAGTGTTATATGGGAAACATAATTGGCTTTTTCATTACAAGTTAGGGTCAACAAAAAATGAGCAATTCTGAACAAACTGATGCAATATGAATGCACCAATTGGCAGTCCATAAAAAAAAATTATTTAAATGTTAGAAACTCGAAGGCCTTTTAGGCTTATATTTGATGAAGAGGTTGTAAGTGAAATTTAGGAAGAGAGGAATATTATTGATTGCTTAAGCTTTGCTTGATTTGTGATTACAAATGCATCACCACAACACCTATTTATACTACTCCATGGAATGTTCAGAGATGAGATATTTCCATGGATATTCTACTACTATCTAGATCTTCCTACATCATCTTGATCATTCTAATACATCATCATCCTTATCCTAATTCTAGATATTTCTATAACATTTAGCTACAATATTCTAGACATATCTATGGATATTTTCTAGGATTATTCTTTGTCGTTCTAGAAGCTTCCATACCATTCTCGACTTTCTAGAAGCTTCCACTATATGGGCTCGAACTAAATCAAGTTGTTTACGATCCAACACCCCCTTTAAACTTGATTTCACCGACTCCAAGCATCATTCGTTGTCTTGAAAATCTTTCTCGTTGATCGGCTTGGTGAGGATATCTCGCAACTTGTTCTCGGACCTCGTATGTATCACTTGGACATCTTTCCTTGCAATGCACTCTCGAATAAAGTGATAACGAGTGTTGATATGCTTACTTGATCATGGTATCTGGATTTTAGCTAAGTCAATGGCCGACTTGTTATCTACATAGATCTCGATCGCATCTTCTTGTTCCATGTGTAGCTCTTTTAGCATACTTCTAAGCCAGTGCGTGACATACACACGATGTTGCGACTTCGTGACTCGCTTCACAACTGGACAAAGTAACAATAGGTTGCTTCTTTGAAGACCATGTAAAGCATTGTTACCGGAAGAATCTGAATCTGTTGTACTTCTTCCATCGTCTTTGTTTCGGCCATCATTTGTCGCTATATCGACCGACTTGAAGTCTTCACTTGTTGAATAAAACATGCCGTAGTCTACGGTACCTTTGATATAACGGAGAATCCTCTTTGCAATCTCAAATGCGTTGTCGTAGGCTCTTCCATGAAACGACTAATTAAACCAACCGCAAAGAGTATGTCGGTCTTGTACATGTCAAATAGCGCGAGACTTCAGCGAGACTCTTGAATTGAGTTGAGTCTACCGCTTCTCCTCCGTCATGCTTAGAAGGCTTTGCCTTATGTTCTATGGGGGTGCCAAGCGGATTGCACTTATCCATGCCAAACTTCTTTAATATCTCCTTGGCATATCCTTCTTGACTTATGAAAATTCCATCATCCATCGCTTCACCTCAATGCCAAGATAATAAGACATAAGTCCTATGTCTCGTCATCTCGAACTCTTTAAGTCATTGACTTTTTGAGCTCATCAATCATACTCACGAGTTTCTGTAAAGATCAAATCATCCACGTACAAGCGAGACGAGCAATATACTTGATTTGCAAATTTCACGTAAAGTGCATATTCACTTAGGCATTTAGTAAAACCATGTTCTTGGAAATACTTGTCAATTCTAGTATTCCAAGCACGTGGTGCTGCTGAACCATATAAGGCCTTCTTCAACCTTAGCACTTTACCTTCTTGCCCTTTGGCAACATATCCTCTCGGTTTCTCCACATAAACTTCTTCTTCGAGAAGTCCATTTAGAAATGGACTTCACATCCATTTGGTGGATTTTCCACCTATATTGAGCAAAGAATAGCAATAATCATTCTAATAGTTTCTAAGCGAGCAACAGAGCAAATACCTCTTCGTAGTGATACCATACTTACTTGTAACCTTTTGCCACAAGTCTTGCCTTGTACTTTTCCACTCGCCTTTGGCGTTTTCTTGGTCTTGTATACCCACTTGACTCAATAGCCTTTTGGCCTTTCGGAAGGGTCGTCAACTCCCACGTATCATTCTTCACTATTGACTTTATCTCCTCGTCCATGGCTTGTCTCCATTTCTTGCTTTTCATTGCCTCCTCAAAACTAAAGGTTCACAATCGTATAAACAAGTAAGGGGTATCTCGTCAGTTACCTCGTGGAGCTCCCGCAAACTTCTTGTCTTGGTTCTCCATCACTTGAACTTGAAGGTGATTCTTGGGTTGAGTTGGACTTTGAGGTTGTTGGACTTCTTCACTTGATTCACCCGTCTCTTCTTCATCGATCATAGGAAGAAAGTTATACCTTTCATTTTCCTTGATGCTCGAATCCCATGTCTCTTCTTCATCGAACTCCACGTCTCACTCACTACCACCTTCCTTGTGATTGGATTATAGAGCTTATAACCTTTCGAATGCTTGTCGTACCCAACAAACACATGCTTCTCACTTCTATCATCAAGCTTCAATCGCCTTTGGGCGGGAGCGTGGACATATGCTATGCTTCGAATACCCTTAGGTGAGAGATGGTAGGCTTCATCCCATTCCATGCTTCTTGTGAGTCTTGTTATCTAAACTCTTTGAGCGGACACCGGTTCAATAGATATCTTGCCGCGATCAACCGCCTCGCCCCAAAACTCCTTTGGCATCTTCTTACTTTTCAACATGCTTGGACCATATTGAGAATGGTTCTATTCTTTCTCAACCACTCCATTTTGTTGTGGGAGTAAGGCCGTTAGAAATCTCCGGATCCCATTATCCTCACAAAATTTGTTAAATTCTTTTGATAAAAATTCTCCACCTCTATCGGATCTCATTGATTTAATTTTTAAACCTTTCTCTTTTCAACCATAGTTTTAAATGTTTTAAAAGTTTCAAAAGCTTGGGATTTTTCTTTAGAAAATATACCCAAGTTTTCTTGAAAAATCATCAATAAAGAGCATAAAGTAGAGATTCTTACTATAAGAGGGTGGAGTAATGGGACCACACAATCCGTGTGAATTAGATGTAAAGGCTCCTTAGCTCTTGATGTAGCTTCTTTGAGGAGCGAACTCCTAGCATGCTTCCCAAGAAGGCATCCTTCACACGATTGATTGGGATGATCAATTTGATCTAACCTTTCACCATTCCTTTGAGGATAATAACTTTAAGTCACCAAAGTTTAAGTGCCCAGATCTCATGTGCCAAAGCCACGAATGATCCTTAAAACAACTCTTTAAGCACTTAGCATCATCATGTTGAATGTTTAGAAGGAACATTCGGTTTTTGGTCATAGGCACTTTTGCTATGAGCTTTCTTCGGGATTCCTTATTGTAGCACTCGATCCTTGAAATGAATATCGTAATTTTCTCTAAAAGTTGTCCCACGCTTAAAATATTACTTTTAAGATTGGGCACATTGTACGTCCAAATATATTGGTGACTTCCATCTTTAGCTCGGATAAGTATCTTACCTTTTCCTTTCACGGTGCCTTTGATTCGTCTCCAAAGGTGGCGTTACCTTCTTTCTTCCATCTCCACGAACAAGTCTTCTTCACCCGTCATATGGTTACTTGCAGTGAATCTATATGCCATGGCTCTATCCTCTCTTCTTGTTCGTCATGTCTTGCCATTAGCAAGGTAAGCTCATCTTCGTCTTCTACCTCCACAAGATTAGCTTTTCTTCCACTTGTCTTGAGCTAGTACACTCATTGGCATAATGACCATATTTACGACAGCTTGTAACATTGTGTTTGGGGCTTACCTCCTCTTTGAGATTGAAAGCTTCTCCACGACCTCTTCGATATGAAGACCATTGGTTTTCATCTTCTTTGTTGACATCTTCTCTTCCTCTTCCCTCGTCCTCGGCCTTGAAACCACCACGACCTCGAAAAGTACCGCGTCCTCGTCCTTGCTCCTTTCCATGTAGAAATTTCTTTTCTTTCTTTGAAAGAGACCTTTGAGTATAAAGCTTGCTCCAAGGGTTCTTTCCCCTTCTTTCTTCAACTTCTCTTCATGGGCTTGTAAAGATCCCATGAGTTGATCAATGGTCATTGAGTCTATGTCTTTGACTCTCTATGGCCACGACAATGTAATCAAAGCTTGGGGCAAAGAGCGAAGAATCTTTTCTATCACCCCTTGTGTCACTCAAGCTTTCACCATTCTCTTCATTTCATTTGAAATGGTCAAGACACAGTGAAATAATCCGAATGGTTTGATTCCTCCATTTGAGTTTTCGAACTCTCCTCAAGAGTTTGAAGGCGTACCTTTTCACCTTTTCGATTCCTTTGAAAGCATTTTGAAGGATCTCACGCTTCCTTGGAAGTAGTTGCGTTTCAACTTTCTCAAACATCGCATCATCAAGACATTGATAGATGAGTGTAAGAGCACTGATCCTTCTTTCTTGCCTTTTGCAACTCCACCCTTTGGCGGCATTCATGGAACTTTCGTCATCTACTTTCTCAACACCTTTCTCACAATCTCCCATACATCATGTGAACCGAGTAACGCCTTCATTCGAATGCACCAACAACCATAGTTGTCTTTGGTAAGACGAGGATATTGGAACAAGTTCATCATGCTTGACATCGTGATCTTCTAGCTCTGATACCAATTTGTTAGAAACTCGAAGGCCTTTTAGGCTTATATTTGATGAAGAGGTTGTAAGTGAAATTTAGGAAGAGAGGAATATTATTGATTGCTTAAGCTTTGCTTGATTTGCTTGATTACAAATGCATCACCACAACACCTATTTATACTACTCCATGGAATGTTCTAGAGATGAGATATTTCCATGGATATTCTACTACTATCTAGATACTTCCTACATCATCTTGATCATTCCTAATACATCATCATCCTTATCCTAATTCTATATATTTCTATAACATTTAGCTACAATATTCTAGACATATCTATGGATATTTTCTAGGATTATTCTTTGTCGTTCTAGAAGCTTCCATACCATTCTACGACTTTCTAGAAGCTTCCACTATATGGGCTCGAACTAAATCAAGTTTACGATCCAACATTAAAAAGGCGATGAAGTGTTTTTCTGGATCAAACTCGATTCCAAGACATAACATTATTGTTTGCTTGCACTATCGACTTTGATCCTGTGATCATCTAAAGTGTTGCCGTTTACCAAAACTAACTCGATTACGGAACCGGGGTTCCACGTGTATGCTTAGCACATTTGTTGTGTCAAAGCACACGTCAAAAGATGCTACTGATGCAACTCGGTAATTTTTCAGTTGCAGCCTCGGCAATGTAGGCTGATCAAGTAAAGCATTGTTGATTTAGCTCTCGAGGACCATGTGGGTTATCCCACCTCTGCCTTGACTATCGATTTTTACCAACATTGGGCTCAATGGTATGGCTTTTTTTTTTTTTTTTTTTTTTTTTTTTTTAAATTACATTTACTAAGGTGATCAAAATCATTGTTGAAGATATAAGATAAAACTAAAGAGCCAAGAAGCCAACATTTAATATGATCTTAACACATGATATGCTACAAGCATGTAAGAAACCATCATACAGAAGTTACGAAAAAGCACTTTTTTAACACACGATAGTATGTAAACAAATGGAAGAAACCCTAACAGAATCATGGATTGGATTTTTAATATGAAAGTCGTAAAACATAGAAAAGAACAAAGAAGAAGCAAAATTCTCATAGCGCCAGGCATCCACAAATATCAAACGATGTTACTCGACCAGGGAATCTATAAGTGAAAGCCAATCCAATGGGAAGTTATAAGTGAATGACAAATATTATGTTACAAGAAAAGAGTAGATAATGAAATAACATCATTGATATTGTCATCACCTCCATCACCATCACCATCACCATCACCATCACCATCACCAGTGCCATGGGGAGATACAAGGCTCTTCACAAATACATGCTCATCATAATTATAATCACATTCCGAATATGTGGATAACCGGATATGCTCATCACTACAATGGTATTCATCGGGATGGTCGATGCTTCCCACCAATACAGGAAAACCTGAACCTTCTTCTAACAGCCATATGTGAACATTACCAGACAAGCGTCTTTAGGAAAGTAATCCATGGTTGTTTTGTTTATATCATAACCAGGCGGTGGTAACTCCGTTCCCAAGACACTTGAGCTTTGTCGTTTCTCATTACCTGTATCTCAATTTTGTTTCTATTTGGAAAATAAAAGACACATAGACGGTCTTTCATAGTCCCCAAATAACACTTTAAAGTATCATCCAATTTTGGTAGAGTTTCTCTAAAAACCTCTTTCGATAAATCAAAAGTAATTACTGATTGCCTGTTCTCTCCATACGAAATCCAATGAATCGCCCCATTGAATAGGATACCATTCCGATCCGGATAAAAATAACCCAAATAATCTACAACAACTGTTCTCCAAAAATTTGATTTTAAATTTAACACTTTAAAAACCCACTTGTCAATGTGTTTAGTCTTGATTTGGTACCCTATTACAACCTTGAAATCATCTATGGATGAATCATAGCCAAAACCTGACACACGATACTCTCGAGTAGGGTTTTTTAGTTCTTTCACCTCACGAGTAGAGGGATTAACGACTAAAAAATCAGTATAGTAACGAGAGATGCATACAAGACCATTAGAAGAACCAACAAGTTGACACTCACCTTGTCTCGGATAAGAACAATCAAAACTACACATACTAGTACCACCACTCCAAACAATGATTCTTGTATCTCCAATTTCATTAGTATTCTTATTGAGATTGTAGTTAAGCTGAGATTTAATAAAACGATCACTTGAGATTAAGGAATTCCATGACTTACATACACTTTTGCATCGGATGAGATCGTTAACTTGCAATCTTAGGAGCATCTCTTCATGAATATCAAGGCCAGGCTCTGTCATTGAAACCCTAAAACCAAATAAAAATAAATAAATATACTAATTGTAATTAGGCTTGGAATTGAGTGAATAAAAATGTACAGTCGACATCTCCTTTTATACTTGATATTGTCGGTTAATTCTCTCTTAAGTATAGTAAAGATGAGGCACTTTATTTTACATACTCAAAAATTCTTGCATACTAAGGGATAAATCTCCACCTTCCATTTAGTTTAATCTAATGGTGGTGATTAACCTAAGATTTAATATGTCTAAACCTAAGTCCATGTTTTTTTCTTGTCTTTTCTTTTCTTATTATTTTTCTTATTTATTTTCTCATTATTTGTCTTTTTTTAATCACTTATTTTTAATTTCAGTTTTTTTTTTTTTTTTTTTTTTCGTTTTCGTTTCGCCGTTTTCATACGTTTTTGTCCGCTTTTTCCGCTTTTATACGTTTCGTCTGCTTTCTTACGTTTTCATACGTTTTCGTCCGCTTTCGTCTTTTTCTTACGTTTCATCCGTTTTCATTCGCCGTCCATTTCTCACGTTTTCGTCCATTTTCATACGTTTTTGTCTGTTTTATTCACGTTTTCGTCGCGGTCTTCATACGTTTTAATCTGCTTTTCTTACGTTTTCGTCCGTTTTCATACGTTTTTTTTCCGTTTTCATACGTTTTCTTCCGTTTACATACGTTTTCGTCCATTTTCTTACATTTTCATCCGTTTTCATCTGTTTTCGTACATTTTCGTCCGTTTTCATACGTTTTTGTCTATTTTCTTACGTTTTCATTCGTTTTCTTACGTTTTCGTTCGTTTTCTTACGTTTTCTTCTGTTTTCTTACGTTTTTGTCCGTTTTCTTACGTTTTCGTCCGTTTTCATACGTTTGCATCCGTTTTCTTACGTTTTGTCCGTTTTCGCTTGTTTTCTTACGTTTTCGTCTGTTTTCCTACGTTTTCATACGTTTTCGTCAACTTTCTTACGTTTTTGTCCGTTTTCGTCCGTTTTACTACTTTTTCGTATGTTTTCTTACGTTTGTGTTCGTTTTCTTACGTTTTTATCGGTTGTCATAGGTTTATATACGCTTTAAATCGTTTTTTTACGTTATCGTCCATTTTTAGACGCTTTCGTCTGTTTTCATAAGTTTTCGTTCGTTTTCATACGTTTTCGTCCATTTCATCCGTTTTTATACGTTTTCGTCCGTTTTTATACGCTTTTTTCAGTTTTCATACGTTTTATACGCTTTTCATTCGTTTTTATACTTTTTTGTTCGTTTTCATACGTTTTCGTTCGTTTTTTGCAGTTTTTATATGTTTTCGTCTATTTTCATACGTTTTCATGCATATCATTAAACTTTATTATATTACATGTCTAATATCAATTGTGATATTTTATTAAAAAAAAGTAAATGTCTAATATCACTTGTGATATTTCATAAACAAACAAGTATGTTTTTTTAACCTTTAATATCACTTGAGATATTTCATTGCTCTGTATATTTTTATATATTATCACCTATGTGTTTTCTAATATTTTTATAATTTTCAGTTACAAGATAGTTTTTGTGCCTTTCATCGCAATTGACAAGCGCATATTTTTTTTAATGCAACCAATGTTATTTATCACTTGCGATATTATACTCTTAGTAGAAATAAAAGGGTTAAAGTCTTTTTAGGTGAATTCTTATTTTGTTAAAAAAAATGCTAATTTAATGCAACACTTGTTTGATTTTGAGAATATGTCAAGTCTCTATTTTTATAGTTTGCTTCCTTTTTATTCATTTTGATATTTTAAGTGACATTAATTATCTCTTGTGATATAACATCAGAAGAAAGATAAAGAGTATTACACTCTTTATCATGTATGTGTTATCGGTTGTGATACTCAACTAAGAATGTGAAATATTAAATTAATACCAAATGTGATAAGGATTTAGTATTTTACCAAGTATATATGAAAGAAATGATAATAAACATCACTTATTATATTACTGTGATGATTCTGTTCATTTTTCTTATTAGTGTTTTTGAAAATATTTAGGAAGATTTTTGTATTTTATGATAATATGAAATATTAGAAAATGTGTTTAACTGAAAACAAGAGATGTTATGAAACTTTTGTTAGACTTGTGATGGATTTTTCTATTTAATGGATACATTGTGCATGTTTCGATAGGTTTATAGCGATTTAAAATATCTATGGTTGAATCGACAAACAAAGAAGCTATGGTTAAAGAAAGCACACATCTTTATAAACAAACTGAGTAAGCTCAAACACCTGTGATATCACACATGATATCATAGGTGATATCACATGATATCACAGGTGATATCACATGATATCACAGGTGATATCACAAGTGATATAAATTATGATATCACACATGCTATCACCGATAATATCACACATGATATCACAAGTGATATCACCGGTGTTATCACACATGATATCACGTGTGATATCATAAGTGAGGTGATATCACCTGTGATATCACAGGTGTTTGAGCTTCCTCAGTTTTTTTCATAAAGATGTTTGCTAACCATAGCTTATTTTAGTTTGCTGATTCAACCATAGATATTACAAATCCCGCTATAAAACCTATCAAAACATGCACAATGTATCCATTAAATAGAAAAATCCATCACAAGTCTAACAAAAGTATCATAACATCTCTTGTTTTCAGTTGAACAACTTTTCTAATATTTCATAATATCATAAAACACAAATATCTTCCTAAAACACAACCATCACATTCTTAGTTGAGTATCACAACTGATAACACATACATGATGAAGAATGTAATACTTTTCATCTTCCTTACAGTGTTATATCACAAGAGGTAAATAAGTGTCACTTACAAATATCAAAAGGAAAACGTCTCAAAGCGGACAAAAACGTATAAAATCGAATGAAAACGAAAAGCGGATGAAAACGTTCGAAAAGCGGAAAACGTCGAAATGGCGAAACGTCTAAAATGGACGGCGTAAAAAACGGATGACAACGTGTGAAAACGCTCGGCGGACGAAAATACATGAAAACCTAAAAAGCGGACAAAAACATATGAAAATGGCGAAACGTAAGAAAACGTGAAAAAACGGACAAAACGTGTGAAAGCATAAAACACGCTCGAAAGCGTATGAAAATGGACGGCGAAAGAAAACGGACGAAAAGTATGAAACGAACAAAAATGTAAGAAATGGACGAAAACAAGAAACGTAAGAAAAAGACGAAACGTCAAAACAGGGCGTAAACAGGTAAACATAAGAAAACGAGCGCGTATGAAAACGGACGAAAACGTACAAAACGTATAAAACGGATGAAAAGTCTCGAAAACGACGCGGCGTAAAACGCGGATGAAAATGGACAAAACGTATGGAAACAGACGGCGATATAACGTGTGAAACGTGCACAAAACGCGTACTAAAAAATCGAAAACGGACGAAAACGGATGTAAACGTCAAAACGGATGAAAAGGCGAAAACGTCAAATCGATTTAAAACGTAAAAACGGACTAAACGTATGAATACGATGAAAACGTATGATAGCGGAAAAAAACTTGAATTAAAAAAACGTGAATTAAAAAAAAAAAAAAAAAAAAAAAAAACTCATAGTTAAAATAAAACGTGAATTCCAAAATAAAATAGAAAAAAAATAAAAAGAAAAAATGTTAATAAATTAGAATGATAAAAAGACAAAGAAAAGGAGAAAAAAGACATGGACTTAGATTTTTATATTAAATCTTGGGTTTATCCCCACCATTAGATCAAACTAGATGGATGGTGAGTTTGTCATTGTAAGCACCAAAATAAGATGAAGCGTTTGAAAATTCCTACAGTAAAGATATAACAATCGTATCTTTTCTTAACCAATTGTAATGGGCCTTGTGCTTCTTTTTTTATTTTTTCTTTTTTTTTCGATCGGGGTTTTCATCGATTCGCTTATCGGGTTGTTTGATTAATTTTTTTTTAATATAACCAAGAACTAAACCAAACCAATTAAAATTGAATAAATCGAACCGAAAACCGAACTTCCATAACCGAAAACCGAACCGAATAACTCAAATTACATATTTTTTATTATTTATTCATTTATTTATATAGATTAAAAAAAAATCAAGCTTAAAAAATGTTATATTTATAATATGAAAAAGTTTTAATATCTTTTTTTATATATAAATATATAAAAAATATTTGTATTTATTTGAATTCGAGTTTCAGTTTGGTTTTGTTTAGATTGCTAGAACCATAACCAAACGAAAACCGAATATTTAATTCGGTTCGATTCGGTTTGACAAATTCGATTCGGTTACAATTTTGATTCGATTAATTTATGTTCGGTTTGATTTTGATTTTCGGTTTATTTGGGTATTACCCAAACCATGAACACCCCTTGTGATCAACTCCCACTTCGTATTTGGTTGGATTATGGTTGTTCGGTAAGTCTATTATTCCTTGCATCATAGGTGTTGTTGCGTCTTGAGATCCTAATTTCCATGGTTCCACTGCATCACAAGGAGCAATTGTGAGAAATAGCCATTCATTTGATCTGTTTCGTTATTTGACTCCTCTGCTCCCCATAAAATGGAGACTAAAACCATACAGAAAATGTCCATTTGTTGTGGATAATCACATGGATATCCCAATAATATTAGTTAGCATTTGAATCTTATTAAAATATGAGTTTAATGTTAATTATATGATACATGCTTGCAATCTTTGATTACAAGTTCATGTCGTTATTGATTTTTGATTTCTTAAAAATATAACGAAACATACGTATGGCAGTGGTGAAATGACTCATAGACTGATAAACAATAAGTATAGATAAAATTAAACAACAATGTTAGCATGATCTATGCATGTATTCTATTGAAGGTCTTGCGAACATGCAATGTGTATACACTTTGTTATATGTGTATTGTATGCATATATATATATATTTGTATGTTAAATCATAATACATAGACTTTAACTATTATTGTATATTTTATACTCTTTTATTTATACTCTTATTCATTTTTACAAAAATTTCAGCATTATATATGTTGCCCCCTTGAAATAAATACTTTACAAGTTGGCTTCTTCAACAAAAACATTCAAGTTCCGTCTCTGCATATACGTGTGGAGCTTATGCAAGATTTAACATTATGGTGCGTCAAATATATTAAGATTGTTATGGGACTTACGCCGTACATACGATAGGATAATTCTCAACATGAATAACTTTATGAGTGTTGCTCTAATACATTCATTTTCCATACAACATTAAGGAAACCCGTAGAAAGTTGAGGATAATTACTAGAGTAACGTTATTGATAAATCTTGATGCGCATGCATGTGATTTATATTTGGTTTGACTTGTTTATTCTATTTACGAGTTTGGCTATTAGTAGGATCAGCACATATGTTTCTACTCCGTTGTTGATGTTGATTTTTTTTTAACCAAAAGTTACTTTATAGATTGTTGATCAAAGTCAAATATAAGCTTTTTAAATCTTACTGTAATCAATTGTGCGCTACTGAGATATGTAGTTTGAGTTTGTGTGACGTTGGATGCAAACTTGAAACCGAAATTAGATGACGTGTCATTTAACTATTAAAGAGACCTTTTGATGGCGGCCCAATCAAATAAAATGAATGGCTAGATGGTGGATCTAGTTGGGCCATCGGCCCACGCAATGAGTAAAAAGGCAAGTTAGCAAATAGCCTTCGACTTTGTTAAACATAAAATCTACTGAATTCAATGAAATGAGTGGATCAGTTTGAGCCGACCAATTAAACCGAGTACTCACTCCGTCTCAAAAGAATGTCCATCTTATTATTTATGTTTGTCCCAGAAAAGGTGTCCACATTTTATCTTTAGATAGTAATTATAATTGGTTTTCTTACTTTAGCCTTATAATGAAAACATGAATTAATTACTCTTTCATAATTTTTAAATTAATTATGAGAGTAAAAATGATTTTTTATCAATTAAAACAATCGTTAATTACACATATCATAATTTGTGGACATTCTTTTTGAGACGGAGAGAATAATATATTAAGGACGTGTCTCGCATAGCTGTGTTTCCGATTCTGAGTTTTTGAAGGCCTATACAACAATTAATTCACTATTAACAAAGTGAAGCATTAAAATAATCATTATCTATTTATCAACAAGGACTATAAAATTGTTAGAGCATTTACAATGGGTCAAATGCTAAAAAGCTTTTCATTATTTTAAAAAGTGTTTGAAGAAGGTTTTTTGCATTGCAACCAAGACTTTTTTAAAAGCTTTGCAACAAAGACTTGATAAAGCTCAAGTCTTTCTTCCAAGCTTTGGTCATTAAATATCTCATTCATTAAATGCATCAAGTCTTAAAGATTTGATGCATTGTAGATGCTCTTAGAAAGTTTAACATTGTTTTTAATATGTAGACTTTAGTTAAAATAATTTAAGTAAATATTACAGTATTTAATTTTAGTATTTTTCTTTATTGACGTGCAAACTTTGAGCAAAAAATATATATTGATCTAACTGTGTTCTCGAGTATCAATTTAAAAAGAAGAGAAGAAAAAAAAAATGTGTTCAAGTTAAATAAGTTCTCTCAAAATTGGCTAAAAGTGTTTACCTAATGATTTGTTATTTTTGTATTTTTATCTTATTTTATTTTTAGAAAAAAAAAGTGAAATATATTATTATTTCAAAAACAATTATATACAAGTAACAAATTAAGTGTAATGGACATATCTCCAACAACCTCTAGAACTGCATACTAAAAGCTAAGAATCAAATCTTCTAACTACTCTTTTTCTGGACATCATGCATCTATCTTTGATCAATCATTGTTAAAATGGTACCAAAACGCACAAGTACTAATCACCCAACCAACCACCCTCTAGTGATACTTTTATTATAACAATAAACACAGAAGATAAGTCCCTAAACAGGTGCTTATCAAGTACAATATAATCACAAATCTGTTATCCCTCTATAAAGGTGTAACAACAATACATCAACACACTCACTAAACCAATAAACCAAACCAATACAAAGGTGTAACAGCAATACATCAACACACTCAAGATGATCTAAACCCAACAATCCAGAAACAAAGAAACGTATATCAGACTTTGTAGGTGAAAGAAACTTTGAGAGATAAAACTTGTGAAACCCTAGATCAGACCTTCAGTATATATAGCCTGAGAGTTACACATTTAGTCCCTGCACAAACAGAAACTATCCAAAGAGATAAGAAACATTAGAGGTAGGAATAATAACTAACCATATTTACAAAACAACCCTTAGAACTTCACTAGTTTGTCAAATGGATATTAAACTATATTTCCAACATCCCCCCTCAAACTGATGAAGCAAAAATAATTTCCATACCCAGTTTCTTTACCATAACTGCATGTTGTGCAGTACCAAGTGCTTTAGTCAGCACATCAGCAGTTTGACCCTTATAACTAACCTTAACAGTTTGAATCAAACCTGATGCAAATTTTTCTCTAATAAGATGCACATCAATATCAAAATGCTTAGTTTTTTCATCCATAACTGGATTTGCATCTATCTGCATAGCTGCTTTGTTATCACAGCATAGCATAACAAGCAACAAATTCTCAGATACTTCAAGATCATTTAAGATCTTAAGTATCCACATAACTTCACAAGTAACAGATGCCATAGACCTGTATTCAACTTCAGCTGAAGATCTAGACAAAGTATTTTGTTTTTTACTTTCCATGAAACAATATTATAATTAACAAAAACACAATATCCAGAAAAAGATCTTCTGGTGACAGGACATTTAGCCCAATCAACATCAGAAAAAGCCACTATACTGAACTTCTCACTTTTCTTTAAACTTATACCATTTCCTGGAGCAAGCTTAAGATATCTTAAAACTCTTAACCCAATATTAAAATGAGACCGTAAAGGAGCATGCATATACTGAATTAAACAGTGAACAACATAAGCAATATCAGGTCTAGTCATAGTAAGATATATAAGCTTTCCAACAAGCTTTTGATAACTAGTAATATTTTTCAACAGCTTATCATTATCAGATTCTTTACAACTCAAAACAACATTCTCAGGCAATGGAGTCATAACAGGTCTACAAGCAAGTAACCCATATTCATGTAACAACTCCAAACAATATTTCCTTTGGTTTAAACATAAACCAGTTTTGGTTTTTAAAACTTCAATACCCAAGAAATACTTTAATTCACCAAGATCTTTAATCTTGAATTTATTTTTCAAAAACTTTTTAAATTTTTCAATTTCAATTTCACTGTTGCCACAAATGACCATATCATCAACATAAACAAGAAGAAACATTATTGTATGTCCTTTTCTCTTTATAAACAAGGAATGATCATTTTTAGATTGTTCAAAACCATCTTCAAACAAAGCTTCTGACAGTTTATGATTCCACTGTCTAGGAGCCTGTTTCAAACCATATAAAGACTTTTTTAACTTGCACACTTTAGTACTACCTTCTTTATAGTAACCTGGAGGAGGGAGCATGTAAACATCCTCACTCAGTTCACCATAAAGGAATGCATTATTAACATCTAACTGAAACAACTTTCAATGATACTGAACAACAAGACTAATGAGACATCTAACAGTGCTCATTTTCACAACAGGACTGAAAGTCTCATCATAATCAAGACCCTCTTTTTTAGTACAACCTTTAGCCACTAACCTAGCTTTGTATCTATCAATTTCACCATTTGGTTTATATTTTATCTTAAAAACCCATTTGGAACCAATAGGTGTTCTTCCAAAAGGAAGATCAACTTCAGTCCATGTATCATTTTCATATAAAGCCTGTATTTCATCATTCATAGCACATCTCCAATTAACATCTTTAGAAGCCTCAAAATAAGAAGTAGGCTCACTAGACTTATTCAGATTAGACACAAAGCAATAGTTATCAGAACTAAGCAAACAATGATTGGCATACGTACCAATACCATATATAAATTTATTATCAAGGACATAATCATTCAACTTAGCAGGCAGTTTAGAAGTTCTAGAAGATCTTCTACTGGTTCCTTCCTCTGTTTGATTTTGAAAAACATTTTGGGACCTAACTCATCTAGATTCTGGAAACTGTTTCCCTCAGACTTATAATTTTCATCTAAAGGAGTTGCAGACACTTCCAAAACTGGTTGTTGTGAGCTAACAGGACTTTTTATCTGTTCTGAACTCTTATCCTGTTCACTGCTCACAACCAAACCAAGTCTAGAAGGACTACCTTCTCTACCAACAGATGCATACTCTCTATTCACATTTTCAATATTTGCATCATTGGGAATGGGACTAGGAGTTTTGGTTTTTTACTCTGACTTATTATAATAAAAAAAGTTTAGATGTGTAATCTCGAAAGCAGTTACGAACTTACACTCGACTACCTCAATGGAAAAATAGTTTCATAAAACTTTACATCCCTTGAATGAAGAACAGACCTATTGTGAAGATCGTTTATAAGCTCATCTAGGGATAACAATAACAAAGACAAACATGAATGCACAGCGGAATAATAAGAACATCAATGTTATAGCTAAAGGTTCTTCGCCATCATCTCTAACTAAACACTTTACTAAACAACTATACTAAATAATATTCGACTAAATACTATTCTAGTCGACTAAATACTAACTATCTATCTACTAAACTCTAACCTAGGCGTTTACATCAGAGAACTTACGCCTAGGAGATACACACACCCCCTTTGGTGTTCACAGCTTGACACTCATAAATCTAATTCCCTGCCTCTCTTTATATACTAGAGAGTCTAGGGTTACAAAATACTACTTGGGACTTAATAATAAAGTCTTATTTAACAAGTAAGTCCATTGTCTTTCTTTGTCTTCATAAGTCCTTCATCTTTCATATTTTGTCATAATCAACTCAAATATAATTCCCAACAATCTTCCCCTAGTTGATAATGACAAAACCAAATAAGCACGAACTACCCCTGAAGTTAATATGTCATGAAAGATAAACGAACTTCCCCTTAAACATGCAATATCACCAAGGATCTTCAAGTTACAAATCTTCTAGGTAATGCCTTCTTACCCTTTTTGTCATAATCCACTAGGAGACTCTAAGTAGAAGCAACTTTGATTCCAACCACCACGAACCAATATCATACGACCAATCCATCCTTCTAATGCCTCAAGATACCCGCCATGAAGATCACCAAAAAGCTTGCTGAAAATGAAATTAAGGCAAAAGAAATCTGAACCAGGAGTATAAATACCAACAAGTAGTAGTAAAAATCTTCCCCTTGAATGATTCATGTAAATAACCATAAGAACTTGTCGAATAACTAACCATCATGATCACAAATACGTTGTAGTTCCAGCCATGAAGAACATAGTACCTCCTAAAATGCTAATAAAGATGAATATAATCGCATTTGAAACCAAGTAGTAGTAACATAAAGAATAGTTCAAAGAGTAACCAATTTTTCCAATCATCGTCAACGTCCAAATAAGTATACAAATATCTGAGATCTTGAACCTTGAAATCAACCAAACTTTTGTGTGTGTATAACAACCAAATCCAATAACTAAATCAATCTCGTGTGTGTGTCGCTAAAAATCCATAACAATCATCATGCTCGACTTCCCCTCAAGTCCAAAACCATACGAGAATAAAAACCAGGTACCGTCTGATATCGAGCAATACTAGCAGTATGAACAACCTTTCTCGGACAAAACTAGCAGTTGAAACTGTCCATGTTGAGATCATATTAAACCAATTTAACTGTAGCACTTACTTAATATTAATGCATGACTACTCACAAATGCATGACCACCATCCAAAACAATTAATAAACAGCCATACTATGAGTACGAGGTAAAGAATTTAAGAAGCCATTCATTATCCTTTATTGCTTCATGAAAAACCCTCTAATAGCATAAAAAAATATATAGCAGCAGTATCGTCTCAAAATTAGTAGTGGTAACGAGAATAAGCTAGCAGTGGTAACGTGTTGTGATAGCAGTGGAAACAAATAAAGCTAGCAATGGTTACCAATCGTAGTAGTGGAAACGATCAACGAGCAGTGGAAACGATCAACGAGCAGTGGAAACGAGTAATGCATGTGTTGTCCACCTCGAGCAGTAGTAATGATCAAAGGGCTGCATTAACTGAACAAGGCGTAGCAGCAGTACTAAACATCTTCGAACAACACGTTAACAGTTTGTGATACTTTGAGGTTTAAATAGACTTCTAAAGCAATTACCTAATGATGTTCTTTGTTAATGATCGTGACAAACCCAAACACATCAATACCTTTTGACTTTCAAATCAAAAATCAAAACAACCCTTTGAAACCATATTTGTCTTGTCGCAAAATATAATCACCAAAACTCTCATTCTATTCTCGTAATAACCCATGAGCACAACATATTCGTCCAACCAGTGAAATTCGAATACAATATATTATTGGATACCAACCCATGTGTAACTAATTAATGATACATGCAATAGAATTCAATTTTGCATGAATTTAAACTCTAAAAGTCGAATTCTTATACCTTTTTCTGCAGCCAACTTTGACACTAAATATCTTTTGATTGAGAGCTCAGATTGACAATCCCTACAGTGAAAAGTTAGATGGCTATATAGAGAACTTCCACCTGAAATTTCGTCACGATCCAACGGTTAACAAAAAAGTTATGATCGTTTCAAAATAGTGCTGTAGTAACCTTACGAAACTTTTCGCTTTCTCTGACAGACTTGACAGATTATAACTTTTGATTGATAACTCTAATTGACAATCCCTCCGGTGAAACGTTAGACGGATATATGGAGATGCACCAGAAAAACTTGTAGCTCGATCCAACGGTTCACTAAAAAGTTATGATCTCTTGAAAATAGTGCTACAAAGAGGTTGCGAATTTTTGACAACTTGAATTTTTCTTCCTTCTTCTTGAAAAATCTTGTAGATCCCTATATTAAGAGCTCCCGATCGATACCATGTTGCAATAATAAAGTGGAGAGCCTTTCATACCAAGCTCTAGGTGCTTGATGAAGGCCATAAAGAGCCTTAATTACTTTGTAGACTTTGTTTGGATGTGCAGGATCTTCAAAACCGGAGGTTTTTAACATAGACCTCCTCTGTAATCTGTCATAGAAAAGGCACTCTTGACATCCATTTGATAAACCCGAATCCCATATATGATGCAAAAGCAAGGAATATTCGAATGGCTTCAATCCTTGCTACAGAGCAAATATTTCATCATAATCTACTCCTTCTTCTTGGCTATATCCTTGTGCTACTAGCCGTGCCTTGTTCTTGATGACATTTCCTCTTTCATCTCTCTTACTCGAAAACCCATCTTGTACCAATTATTTTCTTTCCATCTGGTAGATCACATATTACACAAACTTCTTGAAGTTTGAATTGAAAAGTTTTCTTGCATAGCTTCAATCCAACTCTCTTTAGTTAATGCTTGAGCTACATTCTTGGGTTCTTCTTGAGAGATAAAACAAGTAAATAAACATGTTTGGTGATCCTTATGATTCAACATGTTTTGTTTATATACAAAGCTAAGTAAAGCATTATGTGGTTTAAAAAAACCTTTAGCTTTGGTTCTTGTAAGCACTCCAGAAGTAGAAGGTCCAATTATTTGACCAGTGGGATGATCTTTGTGAATCCTTAATGTAGGAGTCTGTGGTACTTCAAGATCATCATCCAAATTTGTGAAATCAGCTCCTCCATTGGAATTTGAGAAAATACCTTTATCATCTAATTCATCATCAATATCTTCTAAACCGTGCATGGTCGGATCATCATCAAAAGCATCGTCAATAGGTGCAGCGGTGCTTTGATCCAAAATCTTGTGATCAAAAATCGTGAGGGTGTTCTCAAGACTTACCCTTTTCTTTCCTTCTTCAAAAGCTCTCCTTTGTTCATCCTCATAAGATTATGCCATTGTTTCTTGAAAAAGCATTCAATTAAGTTCATCTTGAATAGCTTGATCCTCAGCAGAAAAAGTGGATTTTGGTTCATCGATACTTTTCTCCTTCTCAGCTTTTAGGTTCCTCATCGAACATCATCGAGTTTAATATTGACTCCATGAACAATGTAATCGTAAATCTTCTTCTTTGATCGACTTGATTTTCTTTTCTAACGAGAACATAATTCATAGAAAGAGTCAAAACCTCAAGATCAAACATCCAATCGGGACTTTTACCCTTTGATTTTCTTGATCTTCTAAAATTCAACATGAAGACAATCTTGAACCTTCTTGGTGACCTTGTTGTATACTCTAAATCATTTCTTTGTTGATACAATATCCCAATAAATATCCTTCTTGACTTGCCATCAAATTTTCCCAAAGCATCAATAGTATTGAGAATAGTCGAGGACATCCAAAAGGTTTCATAAAGCGTATGTTAGGTTTGTTTCCCATAAGCAACTTATAAGGTGTCTTCATCCGAGGTTTAGTGGTGATACTCTATTCAACACATAGCAAGCGGTACCTGACTTCAGACTTTGAATAGGTAAGTGTGAATCTGCAAGCATTGTTCGGCCGCTTCAATCAAAGTTCTGTTCTTTCTCTCTCGCAACACCATTCTCTTGTAGAGTTCTAGCAATGCTAAACTCCTCTTGATCCCTTTCTTGACACAAAATTCATCCATAAGTTTGTTCTTAAATTCAGTCCCAATGTCACATCTAATACCTCTTACTTTGAGTCTCAATTGGTTTTCCGGGCTATTATAAGATCATGAATAGCATCAAAGGTTTCATCTTTAAATCCCAAGAAAAATACCCAACTAAATCTCGCAATCATCATGTCACAACCGAAGCTTCTTCTTGTTTAGACTTGTAATGAAACAGGTCCAAACAAATCCATGTGCAAAGAACTCCAAAGGTTCTCTAATGATTCTTTCCTCAATCTTCTTACATGAAGCTTTGTGTTGTTTAAGACTCTTCATATCCGTGATCAGTACATCATTGGCTCTTGGTACTCTCAAGACTACCAAGTTATCATCAACAAGCTTGAATTCGGGGAAAGAATAAGACATTCGTGTCGTTGAACAACACATGGTGCTTCTTGTCACGATCCGAGAGATCGCCAAAAGGTTGAATTTGAGCTCCTTCACATAACCAACATTCTCAAAATCTATGCTTCCCGCCTTGATGGTTCCTTTTCCGCTTATTCTTCCTCCACTAGCATCATTCCTAAATGCAACTCTTCCTCCACAACAAGATTTAAAATCGATGAATCTCTTTGTCTCTGTCATGCTTCCAGCAACCACTATCCACAATTAAATGATCTTTAAGCTCGTCTTACGGGTTGCCTTGCACAAAGATAAAGAGTTAGTTAATTTTAGGAACCCAAGCCATTCTTGACTTGTGTTCCTCTTGTGGAGTTACATACTTAAATTCTTTAAGTATGTAATTTCAACTCTCTTTAAGCACATGATCAATTATCTTTGGTTGTTCCAAAACTTGTGTTGGTATTTCAACGAAAATCTCTTTTCATCAAATTCTCTTTATTATTTGCAACAAAATCTGCTTTCACCCACACTTGCCGAAAGTATTGTTTGTTCCCCATCGCACTTTCTTTCTTAACCCAAATGAGTTTTAACTTTTGTTGTAGAGTTCTTTGATCTAGATACTCTTTTGAGGTGTAACGCCTTCTAGATTGATAGTAATTAGATCTCCTAGGGCTTCCATTCCAAAAGTGTTAGCAGACCTTGATTGTTTGAAAATCTAGCGAAGACTTTGAAAAGGTCTTGCTGAGAAACTTTGGCTTATCGGTGCTTTGAAAAGTGTTTGAAGGTCTTGGTTGTTTTGAGAAAGGTCTTCTCTGGTGAGGGTACCTATAGTCTTTTGAAAAATTGTTATGGTTAACTCTATGTGAATGATTCCAAACTGGTTTATGCTCCCTTGATTTTTGGTTGGCAGATCTGGTCTCTGGGAATTTGCTTAGATACTCTGAATGAAAGTCACAGTCCTTAATCAAATGACCAGGACTATAACAAACAAAACACAATTTTGACACTGTAATCCCAAAATTTCTTCCTCTATGTCTATGACCAAAACTACCACGACTTTTGGTGAATTATGAAAATTATTTTGACCAAAATTATCCCAAAAGGTTTAGCGACATTTTGAAAAGGTTTTCTTGAAGGTATCTGCTGAATGTGTAGCAATGCTTTGAGTTGAAGGTCTTGCTTGACTCTTAACATTATCATCCTTAGGTTTATCAACTGCTTCTTTTAGGGTTTCGTAACTAGATTGACCGATAAGCTTTTCCTAAACTCTAAGTTGTCTATTCCAAAGCGAGAAACATCTCGCCCTAAGTGGTTGAAAACTACCAGATGGGATGAGGGACGCATGATAACCCTTGTCTTTCTTAAATTCGGAGGTGTTTGACTAATTGATTCCTCATTACTAGATGTGTCTACATAGTTAATGAGTTCATCATCACTAGTTGTTATATCCTCAAAATCAAGTGGGTCATGTAGGTGGGTTTTCTTCTATGCTACTAAAATCCATACCAAAACCTAGGCCAGTTTTAATGTGTGCTCTTTTACTTTTTCAACAAAACTAACATGTGAAAGGCCGATTTTCCCCAAGTAGCAAACTTTTCTAGCAACTCATCCCTTTCTTTAGTCATCTTTTCTAGTTCGGTGACCTTACATCCTAACTTCCATTCACTTAATTTTAATTGATAATCCTCATTGTTCATACTTTTACGCCAAGCCATTTCATTATTTTCATGAGTTATTATTTTGGCTTCCATTGACTCTAAAGTTATTTGATAACTGGTACCTCGACCTAGCCCTTCTACAATTATCTCTTTCGCTTATATAATCTTTAAGCACTTTTGATAAAAATCATGACACTTAGAGCATACCTCGTAGATAGGGGTGAACACGGTGAAGTAGCTACCATAGCAAGCGTAATGTGTTCTTCTTCACTGCATGCTCCAATCAAAGCTTCAAGACCATCTCTGGATTCCAAAGCGACAAATCCGGGTTCCTCATCAAAAGTCGCTCAATCAAACTCTTCCATGCGACCATAGAGTAGGTTACCGTTCATCATCAAATTCCAAGACTCAACAACCTCGATAGATTTTCTTGAGCAACCAAAGATTTTATTTCGATTATTGGAATTTCCTTTAATTCAAGCTTGGTTTCTCAATCATTCTATTTGCACGATATTTAGCAAACTTGCACTCTTGAAAAGTCTCCGGTTCTTTGGCAATTGAAGCATTCAATCTTGGTCTTGTCAAATGTTATACCTGTTTGGGTTTGAAATCAATGCCTCTTCCCTTTTCTTCATGAACTTCTTGATTCTAACAAATGATCATAGCAACTTGCCACACCGATATCAATTTTTTCAAGAGCATCCTCTTCAATTTGTGACAAATCCTCTTCATAAGTAATGTAAAGTGACTTGTTGAGCAAAGAATGAGCATACAACTTCATCGTAATGGATGGTGTTTGTAGGTGATGAGTCGGGGTAGGATAGGTAATGATGATTTGAGCAACAAGATTTTGAGTAGGATAAGCAGTACTTTTAGTGGAAGCACGCCTCTCTTTCGAGACGACACAAAAGCAATCTTGTGAGATTTTGAACTTGTTTGACCATTCATCTCATGCTCATACACCTTTAAGTGGTTGTAAAGATCATCAAAGTCCATAGTGTCAAAACCAGGTTGTCCTCGATCATAGTTGCAATCACATGCCATACGGATGGCAAACTCCTTAAGAACTTGAGATTGGCATCTTCAACAGATACCTTAGCTTCATACAATTATAGCATACTAAGGAGATTCTGAAATCTGTCATAAGCAGCATCAAGACCTTGTCTTTCTCCAACTGTGAATGTTTCAAACTATTGCTTCAACAAATTTTTGTGCGTCTTCTTGGAAGCATCATTACCTCCAAATCTTGTCTCGATAGCAGCCCATAGTTGTTTAGCATCCTTAGCATCATGAAACTTGAGAAGATGACCATCAGGTATAGCAGACAATAGGATGTTGAAAGCCTTTTCTTGATTCCTTACTGTAGCTGCTAGCAAGACAGCCTTAGGTGGTTTAGGTTGTCCAGGAACTTCTATAGGTTCTTCAATAACTTCGTTACCATTGACATTTGCATTCCACAATGCATGGTGCGTAATAGCAATGTCTTGCCTCATCTTCATGCTCCATAGATCATACTCTCCTTCTTGATGATAGGAATTCGAGGTGAGGTGATGGATGGGGTGGTGCGAGTTCGATTGACATCTTTAGGGTTTTCTTAATCGAGTTTCCACAAGCTCGATACCACTTGTGAAGATCGTTTATAAGCTCATCTTCGCCATCATCTCTAACTAAACACTTTACTAAACAACTATACTAAATAATATTCGACTAAATACTAACTATCTATTTACTAAACTCTAACCTAGGCATTTACATTAGAGAACTTACGCCTAGGAGATACACACACACCCTTTGGTGTTCACATCTTGACATTCCATGCCTCTCTTTATATAATAGAGATTCTAGGGTTACAAAATACTACTAGGGACTAAATAATAAAGTCTTCTTTAACAAGTAAGTCCCTTGTCTTTCTTTGTCTTCATAAGTCCTTCATCTTTCATATTTTGTCATAATCAACTCAAATATAATTCCCAACACCTATTTTCTAAACTTAAAAGTTTATAAGCTTTTTACCACTAGCATAACCAATCGTAATACATTTTAGATTTTCATTAAACTTATCGATTCTTTTAAAATAGATGCAAAACACGACACCCAAAACTCCTAAGATGAGATGGACTATGTTCCCTACCGTACAAAGAGATAAAGGAGATTTCCCATTTAACACGTAGGAAGGAAACATGTTATGAAAAGGATCCCTTGTTTCTTTAAATGAGAAACACGGAATTTCTTTCGATCCAACATGGCGGTAGTGTCACATGTTCTTTCTTTAGTGGAAATGTGTTCTTTAATGATCATTTTTATCGCTTTTTGTGCCAACTTAAAAGTTAATGGAGTTAGTTATCATCTGGGTTGGATAAGCGATTAGGGGCAAATCAATACTTAACTAATTACTGCTCAACATATGTTTAACGTGATTGATATTTCGATTTAAAAACTACATTGGTCATCCTAATGGCACTTTGGCTAAAGTTACTCATGTTGGGAATATGAGGTTGAATAATAATGTTGTTTTGTTTGATGTTTTGGTTGTTCACAGTATTGTGTTAGTTTAATGTTTGTCAATAAGGCGATTAAAGATAGTAAGTTTAGGGTTGGCTTTGATGAGACTAAGTGTTATATTTTAGGATTTGAATAAGCGAGTGTCTTGAGGATGGCAAGTGAATATGGTGGTTTATATTTGTTTGATAAGCTTCGCTGATATGTCTTCTCATCTTGTTAAAAGTGAGTTTTGTCTTGTTATGTGACTAAAGAAGTCGCACAACAGTTGGGTCATCCTGCTAACCGAGTTTTGAAATTACTTAAAGGATCTTTAAAATTGTATAATATTGATCATAATGGTCATTGTGAGGTTTTTCATAAGGCAAAGCAAACAAGGGATCCTTTTCCTATAAGTGAACATAAATGTGTTTTTTTTGGGGAACTCATACATTTAGATGTTTGGGGTCCTTATAAGGTGGTTAGCAGGGAAGGGTACATATATTTCTTAATAGTTGTGTATGATTTTACTAGGTCAGTTTGGGTGTATATGTTGGAAAGGAAAGATGAAGTGTTTGACATGTTTGTTTCTTTTATAATACGGTTTTCTCGGTTTGAAAAGAGAATTAAGGTTGTTAGGTCTTATAATGGTACCGAGTTTGTTAATAATAAAATGAATGAGTTTTTAATACTAAAGGTATTCTTCATCAAACTAGTTGTGCATATACACCACAATGAGAATGGTATTCTTTGAAAGGAAACATAGACATCTGTTAAATGTTGCTAGAAGTCTTATGTTTGAAATTCCTTTTGTGTTGCGTGCGAATGTGTTTTAACCGCTACTTATTTGATTAACAGGTTGCCTTCCTCTGTGTTAAATGGGAAATCTCCTTTCTCTCTTGTGTATGGTAGGGAACCTAGTCTGTTTCATCTTAGGAGTTTTGGGTGTCTGTGTTTTGCATCTATTTTAAATAAAGAACATGAGGCACTACCTGCCATGTTGGACTAAGCAGAAATTCCAGGTTTCTCATTTTTAAGACTCATAAGCTTCATAACCTGTTCATTACTTAAAGACAAATTGCCAACAGCAGACTTAGCCATATTATTCATATTAGAAGTGCCTTTAATATCATTGGTTTTATTAAAACTATTTGCAGGTTTAAGATTAGGATTCTTTTTAAAACAAGGAGGATATCCAATGATCTCAAAACACCTCTCAACAATATGCCCTTTTAATCCACAATGAGTACACATCAATTTATCATAATTCCCCATTATTATTACCACTATTGTTATTACCATTGTTTCTTTTCCGATTAGCATTTTATTATCAAAATTTCTAGAAACAAAAGCGTAAACCGAGCCTTCTTAGATTTTACGATAGTGGTAGGAATCCTCTATGAGGTTCCTCCTTAGAGATAATAACAAGGCATCCTTAACCGGAAGAATTTCCCTAGTTAAAAGACTACACCTTATAGGTGATATATGTCATTAAGACCTATAAGCCGCATTAATTTCAACAATTTACTATTATCACTAAGCTCTTGTCTAGCCTCACAAGTACAATCGAGCAACTTAGTCAAAATATCAAATTCTCTCAAAGAGAATTTAGCTTATGATAATACTCGCACACGTGCAAGCCACCCTACTTAAAACTATTAATCTTAAAAGCAAACTAAACACAACGGATCCATCAATTCTATCATAAGTGTCCTTTAAATCTTTCCACACAGCGATGCATTATTAGAAAACACGTGACCAAGATAAACATCTTGAGATAAAGATGTTAACAACCAATTTAGCACAACAACATTGCATGTATCCCATTGGGCTTCCAATAGGTGACTAGCAAACATAAGCATCCTGTACAACTACCATCCGAAAAACCCATTTTATTTTTTATCCGAATAGCCAATTTCATAGAACTAGCCCATATTCTATAATTTTCAACCCGTCAATTTAAGAGTAACAATAGAAGCACAATTAGAATCATTAGGATAGAGATGCGCAGGGTTGCTCGATCTAAACTACTTATCATAATACCGAATAACAACACAAGATAATAACCAGAATAAACCAAGCGCCAAACAAACTAAGCAGAATAAACCAAACAAACTAAGCAAACCAAATAGACACGGAAAACTAAGCGCAATCAAACCAATCAATCTCAACTTCCAAGACGCCCAAAACCTATCCTCCAAATGACTTAGACACAACAACAAAACAAAGTAAACCTAAAATTAAAACTCACACCCAAGACTAACTTGGATAAAGCCGGAGGATCGAGATTGGCGGAAGCGTGTATTCGTAGCACTCACGGTGGCGGATCAAGATTTTAACCAACTGTTTGCACCCTCTAAACTCTAAACCGCTTAATCTTACGGAAGAGAAACAACTTACGAGCTTATTAAGAATGCGTGAAATAACCAAGAACCGTGCCAAGAATACCCTAGATCACAAGATTTCCAAGAATCCCCAAATCTAAATTTTAGGGTTTCAAGAAAACCAAACAAGAACCATTAATTAACACCAAATCAATCCACCAAACAACTTTAATTGCTCATAAACAAACCAGAATCAAAAACCCCCAAATTCTAGGGTTTCAAGAAAAAACTCCAAAACTCAATCAATCCAAGAATCTCCAATTAAATCATCAAGAACCACAAGAGAATCAATCGAACAATTGATCAGAACCAAGGGCTCTGATACCATGTTAAAATAGTACCAAAACGCACAAGTACTAATCACCCAACCAACCACCCTTTGGTGATACTTTTATTATAACAATAAACACGTAAGATAAGTCCCTAAGCAGTGCTTATCAAGTACAATACAATCACAAATCATTATCCCTCTACAAAGGTGTAATAGCAATACATCAACACACTTACTAAACCAATAAACCAAACCAATACAAAGATCAAGATGATCTAAACCCAACAATCCGAAACCAATAAGTGTATATCGGACTTTATAGGTGAAAGAAACTTTGAGAGATAAAACTTGTGAAACCCTAGATCAAACCTTCAAGATATATAGCACGAGAGTTACACATTTAGTCCTCGCACAAATAGAAACTATCCAAAGAGATACCAAACATTAGAGGTTAGAATAATAACTAACCATATTTACAAAACAACCCTTAGAACTTCATTAGTTTGTCAAAAGGATATTAAACTATATTTCCAACAATCATACCAAAACCATCATCTTGAATGGTGACCAAAGATAGTGGCTCATTAAAAAGCTTTCTAAGTAAATAATTGGGAAAATCTTAAAAGAAGGAAAAATGTGCAACTCTCAAAGGATTTCCAATACTATTTATTCAAAACAAGCTATCCATTATTGTGCATTAGCACCTCGATACTAAAAAGCAATCCTATCACAAACTAAACAACAACATCTTTTAGCACTATCAAGTTATGACGAGGGTACTTTTTAAGTATAAAAGGCATCGATTCAAATAACACATATGCATGCCCATACCATATTGTCATACTTAAAGTTGTATTCTTGAACAAAAATGTTTTCTCTTAAAAGTGACCTTGATTCAAACATGATATGCAATTGGAATCATATTCTTCACAACCCTTATCATTGTCAAAAATTTTGTAAATTCATTTAAATAAGACCATTAGTCATTAGCAACCCTTATTTCTGATTTAAAAAAAAAGAGAAAAAAAGAAAGAAAAAAAAATCTAAATTCAAACTTACCCAATCACCCTAAACCTATCATCACAGCAAATTGGTTTATATAGTCGGCTCATGGTTTATTTTTTTTAAGACTTATGTTTTATAAGCTCTTTATTTTGTAGCTTATTTGCAACTCTTTGGCTTGTATAAGCTTATAATGATGTACTAATAAATATACATATAAGTCGAAAAGTTTCAACATAAACCACAAAATGTGAGGTTATTAAACATAAGCTAAAAACCAAATAAGCTACAAGCCAGCTATATAACTAGAGATTAGGAGCATCTGCGCGGGAAAAAAACACTTGAATCCATTCAAGCCCCCGATTCACTCTATCTTCATAAACACAAATATCACAAAATCGAATAAAATTAGGTATGATCATTTGATAAAAAAAACCCAATACATTTAGAACCGAACATTGCCCTCAATGTTCTAAAGTGTTTGTATGCCACCCTTACACTTATAACGTAAAAACCAATGCTAAAATTCTAAGTGTAAAGCGGGTATTTAATACAATTCCTAAGCCATTTATTAATTGTGAAAATGCATGCTTTAAGGAAAACATCATATATAAATGATGAGGCGAGGACTTCACATTATAAACATGCGGATCGATCAAGACCGAATGAGTGATGGAAAGCAACAACAACGGTCATGAAATTCTTCTCGATCACCGGGATCCTATGAGCAAAAATAATAGCCACGTAGCAACAAGAAAACAAGACACTCCAAAACTTATTCATTAATAATACTAATATCTTAAAGTAATCCTAAGTGTAGAAAGCTACTTATTTAATATTAAGATAATCACGGGTTGCCTTCGAGAAGCACTTGTTTTTATTCGAGTCTCTAGCTTGATTACAGGGTTGCTTACTTCTAAGTTCATGGTCACATCTATCACTTAGTGTTAAGTTGGGATGAAAATAGTGATACAACACCACCTTAGGTGAGTATGCCATCGAACGGGGTGATGGCATGTGAGGAAATTTATAAGAAGGCATCTCCATCACCCGCATCATATCACCCGCCTGTGTCAGAGAGAAAAAAAGATCAAATCTTTTCAACTTTTTAAATTTTTTTTGCTTATAAACGGAAAGTGATATAACTAGTAAGACAATCGAATGTGTTATACAAACCTAGGTAAGACAATGAAAGCTTGTACACAAATTAATTCGCTATTAACAACGATGAAGCATTAAACTAATCATTGTTTTCATTTTATAATCTACAAAGATTACAAAAATTGTTATTTAGAAAAGTTAATATTTTTTAGTGTGTAGACTTTAGGTAAAATAATTAAGTAAATATTGATCTAATGTGCGATTGCATCTTGTTAGTACAAAATATGTGACGGGTTGTAGTGAGTATGAATATAACTTGCGGATTTGGGCCAACAAGCTCTAACGGGTTGATCTTGTACTAATCCAAGTAGTTTGAGTGATATTCTTGCACAAGAAAGGAAAACCGTTAGTCTTCTTGTGAGGACGAACCCCACAATTAGACTCCAGTGTGAGAGTAAGTACACATTCTTGAGAGGGAAATAAGAGTATGTGTGTAATTATGAGAGAAAAGTTGTACCTTGTATGGGATTAGAGCCCTTTTATAGGCGAGGTTTCCGCTAGGGCTTCCAAGATTCTCGCATGTAGTGGTTAGTTGCCGGAGCCGGATCCTTGGCGGACAAGGATTCCGTGTTAATCGCGGATGCGGACGTAAGATGTCCATCGGTTGAAGATTTAGCCCGCTGTGCATCTTACGTGAGTCTTGAGGTCTGGACCATAGCTGATTTTGTCATTGGTCTTACTGTAGGCCCAGGGTTTACTGTTATTGGGCCTGAGCCCAATATGTGTATACTATGTATTGGGCCTAGTAGGCCTCTTGTACACACTATACATCATCAAGTCCCCCCAGTCTAGTATGTGCATTGCATGCGGATATTGTCGCGTGTGGTGGATGCTACTAGACTTGGGTTGACCAACCACTTTCTCATTCCGCGCGTTTTTTTCTTTTTGAGATGCTTTTCTAGTGGTTTCCTCTTTTTTAGGGATTGCTACGTCATCCAGTCCCCCCTAGTCTAGTATATTTATTGCATGCGAATATTGTCGCGTGCGGTAGGTATTTTCTAGACTTTAGGTTTGACG